>CM064495.1:51125161-51580479 GCA_032716605.1 Paralithodes platypus
AGTGCGGACGTCAACACACCTGAGTTTTGTCGAGTGTGTTCAGAGTGTGACGCGGAGTTAAACGAGAGAGAGAGAGAGAGAGAGAGAGAGAGAGAGAGAGAGAGAGAGAGAGAGAGAGAGAGAGAGAGAGAGAGAGAGAGAGAGAGAGAGAGAGATAGAGAGAGAGAGAGAGAGAGGACAGATGAGAGAGAGAGAGAGAGAGAGAGTGAGTGAGTGCTGTGAGTGAGTGAGTGAGTGAGTGAGTGAGTGAGTGAGTGAGTGAGTGAGTGAGAGTGTGAGAGTGAGTGAGAGAGAGAGGAGAGAGAGAGAAAACAAAAAACGGGGGGAGGGGGGATATTTCGAAATATAAAAAAAATCCTGCAAAGCTACTGAAAGTAGCCTACACAGTATTGCATTCCATTTTATACATATTTCAAGTATTGTTTTCTAATAATATTCTTAAACTTATAGAACCTATCAAAACGAAATATTAAGCCACTGCAAGTAGAATGTAGCCTACAGTACCATAAAACTTGATACGGACACCTACAAAATAATAATTGGACGTAATATTAACATATGTGTAACTATTAATATAAAGGTCATTAGATTATATTGTTCTCGACAAATATAGTCCTAGTTGAATGAAGACGTTTTCAAATATAAAGTCAATCAGTTAACCCTTTAATTCCAACGCGAAATCTCTCTCTCTCTCTCTCTCGTTAGCCGTGAGTATTACGTGGGTCCGCATGCGTTCCAGTTTGCTACTTGACGCGTTCCGAGGTTTGCACAACGACTTGGGATTCGAGTGGGACTATTTTTTTTCTGTTCTCCTTTCCATTTTACAAGGGTGTGTTGAGAGACAGCCGGCCTGCCTCCTGATGCACTCTACTGGTGTTGACTTGGCGCGCTCGCTCTCGCTCTCGCTCTCTCTCTCTCTCACCTGGGTCTGAATAAATATCGTGACGGTAATGACGGTTGCGGAAGACGAGATAAATAATTGGAAACGGAATATAGAAATAATACGATGGTGTGTGGAGAGGCGACAAGGCAATGTATGTGCTATTTTACAGAGTAGCAATTGTACATTCCATGAAGATGAATAGAGGAAGAGAAAGATCGAGGGAATAGAGAGACAGGCGAGGAGAGAGGAAGAGACAAAGAAGAGGAGAAAGAATGTAATGAGAATTAAGGGTGTATGCTATTATGTGAGCGAGAATATAATAAGACCAGAAATGTGGGGGAGAGAGAAAGCGAGATAGAGATAGATAATATAGAGAGCGCATGTGAAAATAATAGTTTGGCAATTGGGGGGATGGGAGCTAGAAACATATAAAGACAAATGTATGTATGTGTGTGAGAGAGAGAGAGAGAGAGAGAGATAGAGAGCAGGAAAAAGAGACACTGACCGAGATGAGATGAGATAGAGCATAAGCCACATGTCAGTGTGATCGGTCGAAAGACAAATAATGAAATGTGTTAGAGTAGACATAGATCTCGAGAGATAGAGATAGAGAGAATGTGAAAATTAAGTTTTGTGCATTTGTTGTGTGAGCGAGAGAGAAATAATGACAATGTATAGAGACGAGAGAGAGCGAGACATGAGACCTATCGAGGCAGAGAGAGAGATGAGCACAATAAAGAGTAGAGACGCGGACGGTGTGTGTGGGGGTGTCAGTATGCCGGATTTAGTGTGAGGACGCAGATTATTCATTACCCCTTCATGGGTAGTTGGTGGACAGGTTATTATAGTCTAGTGTGAACGATGACCCACAACACACACACACACACACACACACACACACACACACACACACATAAGACTCACACACACACACACAATATATAAACTGAGATAGGACAACACGAGCGCAGTTCAATTCCTGTAAACTACAAACGGGTGAATACAAATAGGTGAATACACAATCTATTACACACACAAACACACTGATACACACACACACACACACACACAAACACACACACACATACTGACACAAACACACTGATATACACACTCAAACACACACATACACGTACACACACTGTTACACATTTAAACATACACACACACACACACGTACACAAACAAACAGGCCTGTTAGAAACACACATTAAAAATGCATACACATATACACCGGCCACAGGCAAACATACATGTAAACACCAAGAGATACCCACTATAACACTCACACTCACACTCACACTCACTCTCTCTCTTGATTACTCAACAATAATTAATTTCAGACCAGATGTAGAATTTACGTATTTTCGGTATCAGCATTCTCTTTCTATTTTGCATTATCGCCTTTCTTCATAAATACATCTTGTAATTGGTTATATAATTTAGGTGTGCTAAATAGTAAACCGAACTAAGGTTGTCTGGAAGTCACTTCTTAAAGTAACTTTCCACGAAGCTTCGATCACCAACAGTTGAACTACCGGTACAATCGTTGCAAACAAACCATACATTGGTGGACTATAGTTGTCTTTGTTGTTGTTCTGTGGTACAATCGGGGGTATTAAGTGTTGTCATAGATGCCAGTGGTTATCGCTCAAGTGTTATTGGTATCTTTATAGTTACTGGGAAAAGTGCTTATCCCTCAGAGTATTAGTCAGTGTCCGAAACTTTGTGAAATTTCTGACAACACTTATTAACCTCGACCGTACATATATTTAATTTGTAACACATCCATGCGTTAACAAATTTGTGTATGTATGTAAGTATGTATATACCCAGGCACACCCCATTGCTGGGGGTGGCTGACTCGAGACAGAGCCCGAACAGAAACAACATTCAAGGGTTCTAATTCTCAGGGTCCGAGACCACTTTCGCGTTCTCTCGCCCCTTTCTCTAAAAGTAAACATTGACCTATTAACTTTATCCGAGCGCCTGTCCACCTGTCACTGCATCCCTCAATAACTGTCCATGTGTCGTTTATCGCTCCGTCTACAACAACCACCCCACCTAAGCAACAACCCGTCACCTTCATCACTCTGTCGCTTGGAGGGTGTCAGCTTCCAATCACACACAGTCGGTTTCCTAAGTCGGATTTTATATAAGTATTTAATCTATTAACTCTGCCTTTTGTTGTTGTTATTAATTAATTAATTATTTGGTATATATATATATTTAATTGACCAAATTTTACCGGCCACAGTTCCATCACGGTTATAGTTTCTTATTTGACTAATCTGAAAAAAGTAATCAGACTTACGAATATACAAAACTTATGGGAAGGATGATATATCCTTCGGTGAGACTTTTTCTATTGGTAACTACAGAAGAATAACTGTGCAATATATGCATTGCTTCACGGTCCACACGATCATATATATACCGGTATATATATATATATATATATATATATATATATATATATATATATATATATATATATATATATATATATGAACCTTGGCAAACTTCATCTGTCTAGTTTGTCTGTAGCCTACCCGCCTCTCTCTGTTTGCTTATCTCTCAAATCTGTCAATAATTATAGCTCCTTCTCGGCCCTCCTGTCCCACCGACCTTCCCTACCTGTCCGTGCTGTCCGCCCCCCTGTCCATAGTACCCAACCTGATATAATTATGTGAACCCGTTCCTCCCTCCCTCCCTCCCTGTCTCCCTCCCTCCCTCCCTCTCTGTCTACCTGGTTCACCTTCCTTACCGTTTAAGGGGGGGATGGGCTGGTTTCTCTGGCCCCCTTCTCCCTTATGTATAGCCCCATTAGTTTTCAGATTTTAAGACGTTAGTCCCATTAGTTTTCAGATTTTAAGACGTTAGGCCCATTAGTTTGGCGATTTTAACAACTTTCGCCCCATTTCGTTGTCAATTTTAAGACCTTTCGTGCCATTTAGGTGTTGATTTTTTTCTGGCGAGCGATAGCAAGCCTGAAATATCAAGAAGAACCGCCCGTCGGCTGGCACATTTTTCAACCGAAAAATGTACAAATGTATTGTGAAGGGGGTCTAGGGGGTGTTTTTCTAAGCTTGATGGAGGTCTAGCGAGGAAACTAAGAAATAAATGAATAAATGAATATATATAAACAGTCTATAAAATAAAACCGGCCACTGCCCCCTTAACCAAGCCTGTCCCTGTCCCAATCTGTCTTTCTGTAATCACTCTGGCTGTCTATCTTGCAGTGTAGCCTAATGTTGCCTCTGATAGTATATTATGGCACGATTTAGATGGGAGAGAGGTATTCTGACCAGGATTCGAACTCACTCAGTCCATGCAAGTTTGGGAGAGTTGGGCACCGTAACCACTCGACCATCAGTGGATCCGCTCGTGGTCGAGTGGTTACGGTGCCCAACTCTCCCAACCTGTCCGACTTTATCATTAGATATGATTTAGATGATTTTATTCAACTTAGGAAACACACACACTCTCTTCAACTCTTCTCCAGACCCTTAACACTATCTGGTGCAATTATGATATTTTGTATAATTATTAACCCCTTCTGTACCGGCGACGTGTTTTAAACTTTACTCTGGCTACTATTAGAGTATTAGACGATTATATTCAGCTTAAATAGGGCCTCCAGCAATTAACAGGCTTCGAACTATTTCACTTAACCATTATTACTACCACAGATCCTTCTTAAATAGCAAATAATCGTCTAAATACAGCTAGAATAAACTTGAAAAGACGTCGCCGGTACATAAGGGGTTAATGAAGGTTATAATTGTTTTCGCAATTTTCGAACAATGTAGTTTTAGTTAATCCCTAGACTTAGACAAATAAGGTAAATATCTTCCACATATCTCATGTCTAAAATATCAGGGTCTGTTTCATTAACTGCCTGTCGTTCTCTATCTCTATCTCTCTCTCCCTCTCTCTATCTATATATCTTTCTCTCATACCGCCACATACACACACCTCTACATTACCTCCTTAACGCCGCAGCCAACACTAACACGCCAGAGAGAGAGAGAGAGAGAGTGTGTGTGTGAGTGAGTGAGTGAGTGAGTGAGTGAGTGAGTGAGTGAGTGAGTGAGTGAGTGAGTGAGTGTGAGTGAGTTGTGTAAAGTGAGATGGAAATAGTGATATTGTAAGGAGGGAGGGTGTAAAAAAGTAAGTTTGTAGGGAGAGGGCTCGATAAAATATTAGAATGAATATAGATAAACATAAGAGTAAGTGTGTGTGTGTGTGTGTGTGTGTGTGTGTGTGTGTGTGTGTGTGTGTGTGTGTGTGTGTGTGTGTGTGTGTGTGTGTGTGTAAAGGGAGATGAAAATAGTAAGGTCGTTAAAATGAGAGTATAAAATAGATAAGCATAAGTGAGTGTGAATGTGTGTGTGTGTGAGTGAAGGCTCTGTGAAGTAGGGTGTAGAGAGAGGGGGTGTTAAAAAGAGGTAGAACAAATAAAGAAAAGGGTTGAGTGGGAATCATAGAGGGAACAGGTAGAGATTAACCCTTTCAGTACCAGAGCGTCCATATCGTTTTATTGTATTCTGAACATCATAAACAGGACCTGGAGTATTCAAAATTTATCTCAATTAATCTTTTGAGTCCCATAGACTGTATACCTTCTACACCTAATAATAGCCTGAATATACTGAACTCACTAACATTCATTCAAAATCAAGCGCGTCAAAATCATAGTATTATATTTCGTAAATCATAAACAGGATAGCTAGTATTCAAAATCTATCTCAATTATTCTTTTGACTCCCACATATACCTTGTAACCTAATAAAGGCATCTAATAGTAGCCTGAGTAAACTAAACTAACTCAAATTCATTAAAAATCAAGCTTATCATTATCGTATTATTGTATTCCGTACCTTATAAACAGAACATCTAGTATTCAAAATCCAACTCAACTAATCTTTTGACTCACACATATACCTTCTAAACCTAAAAAATACAAATAATAATAATGACTAAACTAACTATAATTCTCAGGAGGTAGCTATAAAGAAAGAGTGGATAGAGGTTAATTAGAGGTACACAAGGTAAAGGGATTCTAAGACATGTACACACTATATCAAATCACAATAGCAATGCAGGTATGTAGTGAAAGGTCAACAGAGAAGTGGGTACAATAAGGACTAGAAAAAAACAAATGAGTAGACAAAGTAAAGACAAAGATAGAAGTTATTACAAAGCATGATCAAAAATAAAACCGAGCGAAAGAAGAGGTAGGATGAAAAGGAGGAAAGATAGAGAGGATAGAGTGGTAGGTGGACTGAAGGTCAAATATGTGGTTAGGAAAGAAGTGAAGGAGAGGGGATGGATATACGCTAAATATGTGTGTGTGTGAGAGAGAGAGAGAGCGGAGGAGATGAGGCGAGCTGAGCGGATGAGAGAAGAGGAGGAAGAAGATGATGGAGAGAGAGCGAGAGAGAGAGAGAGAGAGAGAGAGATGATAGAGAGAGAGGAGAGGAGAGAGAGAGAGAGAGAGAGAGAGAGAGAGAGAGAGAGAGAGAGAGAGAGAGAGAGAGAGAGAGAGTAGGGGATGTGCAGTAGTGGTCAGGATTCAGGCATAATTCAACACTTCCTAATGTTAAACACAAAAAGGTGAGCATTAACTTGTGAATTTCTTTGGTGACTCAAGCAGTATACCAAAATAGTTCGCCAGGGTTTCATAATTGTACCTCCTTAACCCCTTCTGTACCGGCGACGTCTTCTCTACTTTATTCGAGCTATTTAGACTATGTTATGCAGTTTACGAAGGATCTGTGGTAGTAAAAAGGGTTAAGTGTGATAGTTCGAAGCCTATGAATTGCTGGAGGTCCTGTTTTAACTGAATATAATCGCCTAATAGTAGCCAGAATAAAGTTTAAAAGACGTTGCTGGTTCAGAAGGGGTTAAACTGTCTAGGAATTCCTCACACCAACAATAAAAATGATGGAATAAAACTAAGCACGAAGGAAGCTAAGGATGGAATGGAAAGATAAAACAAATAAACATAATGAAAGTCGAACATAAGAAACAAGGAGAGAAAATGAGGAAGCCAAGATTGAAGGAGCTCAATGTTATGAAAGATGGATTAACATAAGAAGGAAAGACAGGGAGAAGTGGTATGAGGAACTGTGTGAGTGTGAGTGTGTGTGTGTGAGTGTGTGAGTGTGTGTGTGTGTGTGTGTGTGTGTGTGTGTGTGTGTGTGTGTGTGTGAAAGAGAGAAAAACAGTACAGAAAGACTACAGTATTAATCTGAAAATCAAATACGTTAAACATATAGAAAATTAATTAATGAAGTGGATACAACTTGAAGAGAAAGAATTAGGAAGTGAGAGAGAGAGAGAGAGAGAGAGAGAGAGAGAGAGAGAGAGAGAGAGAGAGAGAGAGAGAGAGAGAGCAGGAGGAAGGTGAAGGTGTAGTAAAGATCTAGCAGGTTAGAAGTCCCTCACCTGTTGTTTTGCTTAGGTGAGAGGCAATGATTCTCTCTCTCTCTCTCTCTCTCTCGCACACTTTCTCATTCTTTTCTTCTTCAAGTTGTATCCATTTGTCATTAATTCATTTGCGATGTTTAAATTATTTGATTTTCAGATTAATACTGTATTATCTCTTTCCTGTTGTATTCTCTTTCACACACACACACACACACACAAACAAAACCCTCATCCTACTCTTCTTATTATTCACCTTACTGTATTTTATTTTATTTGTGTATCTACTCGCATCTTTTCAACCTGTTCAGTACCCATAACGTGCACACAAGAAACAAGACATCAATTACTCTCTCTCTCTCTCTCTCTCCCACCTACACACACTCACACCCACTCTTTATTCTTATCACTCTGAATTGCTCCGCCTCTCAATCTATATCTAACTAATGTAATCTATTTTTATCTCTTCTCTCACAGGTACTTATCCCTTCTCCTTTATACCCCCCCCCCCCTCCCCTGCCCTCCCTCTCTTCTTAATACACCCCTCCCCCCCCCTCCCCTCCTTTATACCCCCTCCCCTACCCTCCTCCTCCTCTTCTTCATACACCCCCTCCCCTCCCCCCCTTTATACCCCATCCCCTCTCCTTAATCACCCCCATCCCTTCCACTTCCCTCCTCTGTATCCCCATCCTCTCTCCTCCCCCCCCCCCCCCCCCCCCCCCCTATTTGCAGGTAACAGAGAGAAAGGGAGATAGAGAGTAAAATTAGAAGCAAGCGAAGAAGGAAGGGATAGAGAGGGAAAGGAGAATGTTGGGAGGGATGAGGAAGCGAGCAGTCAGAGTAGGAGAACAAATATTAATATAAAAGTGTGTGAGAGAGAGAGAGAGAGAGAGAGAGAGAGAGAGAGAGAGAGAGAAGAGAAGAACGAGAAGAAAAGAGAGAGAAGAGAAGAGAAGAGAGAGAGAAGAGAAGAAGAGAAGAGAAAGAGAAGAGACGAGAAGAAGAGAAGAGAGAGAGAAGAGAAGAGAAGAGAAGAGAAGAGAAGAGAAGAGAAGAGAAGAGAAGAGAAGAGAAGAGAGAGAGAGAGAAGAGAGAGAGAGAGAGAGAGAGAGAGAGAGAGAGAGAGAGAGAGAGAGGAGAGGAGGGGGTGATGGAACAAGAGAGAGAGGGATAGAGAGAGAGAGAGAGAGAGGGGGGGGGGGGGGGGAGAGGGGGTGTGTGGGTACTGTGATAGGTGTGTGTGTGTGTGGGGGGGGTGGGGGAGAGAGATAGAGGCAGAGAGGTGTGAGAGATTTACATAAATTTACATATGTACACTGGCCACACAGATCTCACTATCCCTGCGAGGTGGCCAGGAATCAATCCTAGAGATAGTAACCCTAAGAGAATGTGGAAGGAAAGGATAGCAAAGATAAAGATACAGAGAGAGGGGGGTAAGAGAGGGCACATGATGGTGGGTAAGGGGGTAGAAGAGGGGGGTAGGGGGAGGGGTGGGGGGTCAGCATCCAGACGCCACGGAGGTATGTCGAGTGTTCCCCTGGGCACCTTAGTCTGCCTGCCTCACCCTACCTCACCTCTGGCCTGCCTTGCTTACCTCACCTTAAACCTGCCCTGCCTCACCTCTGGCCTACCCTACCCTGCCTTACCTATGACCTGACCTGCATATCTCACCTTAAACATACCCTGCCTATCTCACCTTAAATATACCCTGCCTATCTCACCTTAAACCTGCCCTGCCTCACCCCTGGCCTGCCCTCTCTATCTCACCTTGAACCTGCCCTGACTCTCCTCTGGCCTGCCCTGCCTAGCTCACCTTAAACATACCCTGCCTATCTCACCTTAAACGTACCCTGCCTAATCTCTGGCCTGTTCTCCCTCACCTCCTATGTCACCTTAACCCTTTGAGTACCAGCGATGAGTGCTATATTTTACTCTAGCAATATTTAGACGATGTTATGCAGCTTAAGAATTATATGTGACAGTTAAAAGGGTTGGTATAATTATCTTGTAGCCTTAGTATTGCTAGAGGTCCTTCTTAAACTGAATAAAACCGTTTAATAGTATACAGTTAAAAGGACGTCCCTGGTATTGAACGGGTTAAGGGGATGGAGGTCTTGGGAGGAAACAAACGAAAATAATAACTAATAAATAAATTAACACAAAAATGCACATGTATGATAATCCTCAAGGGGTTAAACGTACCTCTTTACCACGCATCCTTTTCCCATACCCCCTTACCCAGCCCCTCTCTGTACCCTATACCCATCATGCCCCTTATAATCATGTCACCTATACCCTTAACACCCCTTATACCTTAACTCCATTTACCCTTATAATCCCTACCCCCTTACTCAGCCTCTCTGTGTACCCTATACCCATCATGCCCCTTATAATCATGTCACCTATACCCTTATCACCCCTTATACCATAGCTCCATTTACCCCTACCCCCTTACCCAGCCTCTCTGTACCCTATACCCATCATGTCCCTTATAATCATGTCACCTATATCCTTATCACCCCTTATACCTGAACTCCATTTACCCCTATAATTATGGACAGACACCTTCCCTCCCACCTTATCATTTATCTTATCTATTTCCATACACCTTACACCATATTCGCCTTTTGTATTTTACTCTCGTTTATCTTACACCTTATCATTTATCTTATCTGATTCCATATACTTTACACCATATTCGCTGTTTTTATTTATTCTGGCTATCATTATATTTATCGTATCTATCTCCATACACCATATTCGCTTTTTTTTTGTTTTAATTCTCGCTATCTTACACCTTATCATTTATCGTATCTGTCTCCTTACACTTATTATCGTATCTATCTCCATACACCTTACACCCTACTCGCCTTTCTTCATTTCATTCTGGCTATCATTAGACAATATTAGGCCTATGCAGTTTAGGAAAGACTAGTGGACGTCAAGGGTGATCATTTAATTGTAATCATTTAATCGTACACTTTTCATTACCAGGGGTCCTTCTTGAATAAAATCATCAAATGTTATCAAGCAAAATAAATTAAATAAATTAGGTCTATTGATATCCTCACATGTTTCCCTTTACTCTCTCTCTCTCTCTCTCTCTCTCCCAATGTATCTATCTATCTATCTACCCCATTTCCACTATTCCCTTACATCCTATAGTCTATCCGCTGTAAGTAGGCGAGAAATCATGACCACTAACCTCTGTAACTCAAAAACGACTAAGGTAATAGAGCTAATATTTCTACCATTTGGGAAGAGTCAGTCAAGGAATATATGTGGAAATTTACAGCCAATTTGCTCTAGCCCATTTTCAGTTACAGAGGATATCGGTTATGCTTTTTCGCCTACTTACAGCGAATAGACTATAGTACAGCACAAATGTTCTTCCTTACATCATGTCTCTCGCTGTTACCCACCCTCTTACACCACTGCTCCGTTATACCTTGAACCCCCCCCCCCCCCAGCAAGAATCTCAATGATCAGGTAAGTTTACATAATTAACCACTTCAGGACGAGTTATATTCTGGCTATTATTAGATGATGTTGTGCCGCTCAGGAAGGTCTAGTAATCAAAGAGGTGTAATATATCTCCATTAATTCGTTGACTGCCATAAATCCTTCTTAAAACACAGTAAAATCGCCTAATGTTAGCCAGAATATAAAGAACAATAACTTCACCCGGACTGAGAGCATTAAGTTCCCTGTAATATTATTGTTATATATTTATTAGTGATGTATTATGGCAACAAAATATACCAAGCTAATGTTGTATTATTTCAATCCTTTGCATGATTGTATAAAGTATGAATGTATGAGAGAGAGAGAGAGAGAGAGAGAGAGAGAGAGAGAGAGAGAGAGAGAGAGAGAGAGAGAGAGAGAGAGAGAGAGAGAGAGAGCATAAAAACGAGTAGTGTATGAGCGTACCTGTGCGTGTGTGTGTGTGTGTCCGAGTACATGTAAGGATACGTACAAATATGGTCATCTAAGGTGCGAGTCCATTCCTCCCTCTCATCTTCATTCATTCACACACACACATTATCACACCACCTTTCTATTAATATATCCTGCATCATAATGTTAAGGGGGGTCACCGGCTTTTATTATCTTTCTCTCCTGTTCTCTCTTTCCCTAGCTTGTATTCATTCGGCCCCATTCAGCCAACTGTTTTAAGACGTTTATTCCCATCCAGGTGTCGAGATTTGGCGAGCGATAGCGAGCCAGCATTGTATGGAGAAATCCGGCTTGGCCGGAGAAATTTTTCTATCGAAAAATGTACAAATTTAGCTTGCTGTCAAAAAAAAAATATATATATATATATATATATGCTGGCTCGCTAACGCTCGCCAGGAAAATATTGACACCTGGATGGGGGGGGGGGGTAAACGTCTTAAAACAGTAGGCTGAATGGGGCCGAATGGATACAAGCCAAAGAGAGAGGGAGAGGAGAAAAAAAGCTAGGTGGGTTCCCTTAATATATTTTCATTTATGCATACCGCAGTACTGTTCTGTTCATCAATATACTTTCCTTTAACTATTCATCAATATTAGTTTGTATACAGTAGTTTGTGTTATCCATTCATATAATATATTAATTTAATCAGTCTATTTCCTTCCTTTTATTATTTTTGCAGTTTCTTTCATGCATCCGAATAATCAGTTATATACAATCTATTGCTTTATTCACTTTACTTCATGCATTCTTTCATTACTTTACTCTGCACTATTGGTCTCTCATCTTGGTTCATTCACTTAATTATCCTACCACCTCTTCTGTCGACATAATTATATTTACTTTATGAATGCATTATTTTGGTTTCTATATAATATGCTTGTACTGCCTTATTATATCTATCATCGTTCATTATATATAAATTGTACATAATATCTCATTTATCTCCTTTCCCTATAAAATACTAGCTCTCAATTGCCCACTTGCGAGTTTCGTTCTACAAGGAAGTTGGAGCTGTAGACACCGATATTTAGCAGAATTTCCAGCTAAAATACGATTGTAATACATTAATAAAATTATAAAATCCAATTCAACATAGTTTTTATCCATCTGAAACCTGCATAATAATAGTTGCATTTCCATTTAGTATCTATGTTAACGGCTCCAACTTCCTTATAGCCTGAAACTCGTAAGTGGTCAATTATCAAATCCACCTATCTATTTATCCTATTAACATTTATATACCGCTATTTCCTTCAACACTAGTCTAGCAGCTTATGAGGTCGACTTTTTCAATAATTCGTTCACCCAAATTAATCCATCCCCAGTCTACTTTCATATCCAGTCTTTCCCTCATCCTATGAATTAAACTGCTTCAACTTCCGTGTGTCCAGCCATGTTGACTATAACGTACCTTGAATTTGGCTCTCTGTCACTCTTTCAACTTAGGGGGAGACACTTGTTACAGGCAGCTTTGCCTTTTGTCTCCTTCATTCATATATATATATATATATATATATATATATATATATATACACTGTATATACAGTATTTATAGCCTACTGTATATTAACAATTGTTGATCATAATGTTGCCGGAAATATATTGAGCATTAACATTGTGGATAAAGGCCTCGTGTGATACCCCCTCTAGGATCTGCCACTTATAAACCGGTTTAGACTCACTTATTCATGAAAGTGTTTATTATACAGGAGTCTAACAATCAACGTGTCTTGTTTTCAGCTTATCTAACGATCTACCACCCTCCTAATCTAACCTATATATTGCTTTGTTAACGGAGCCCACCTAGCTTTTTTTTCTCTTTCTCTCCCTCTCTCTTTGGCTTGTATCCATTCGGCCCCATTCAGCTTAATGTTTTAAGACATTTACCCCCATCCAGGTGTCAATATTGTCCTGGCGAGCGGTACGGTAGCGAACCAGCATAACTATATTTTTGTTTTGACAGCTAGCTAAATTTGTACATTTTTCGATAGAAAAATGTCTCCGGCGAAGAAAGATTTCTCCATACAATGCTGGCTCGCTATCGCTAGCCAGGAAGAAATCGACACCTGGATGGGGATCTATCTATCTATTGCCTGACGCCGTGGCCACGAACGAACCGTCCCCATGTACCTCTGTCCCCAGTCAGTCGACGCCCCTCCCCCCAACCAGCACCGCCTTCGTTCATGTACTTCCTCACTCCATCCTTCCACCTCTCATTCGGTCTACCTCTCCCTCTCTGTCCCTCCACCTCGCTCTCGTACACCCTCTTAGTCATTCTCTCGCTTTCCATACGTTCCATATGGCCGAACCATCTCAAGTTGTTCCTTTTCACACTTTCCAGCACATCTACCTCCACACCACACCTCCTCCTTACTTCCTCATTAGTCTGTCTATCCCTCCATGTAACTTCGCACGCACTCCTTAAGTAATTCATTTCCACTGCTCTCACTCTTGGTCTGAGTCTCTCAACCAACGTCCATGCTTCGCTTCCGTAAGTCAGTGTCGGGATTACCACACTGTCATGCAAGGACTTCTTCACTTCCATACTGACCACCCTATTTCTTGTTACTGCGTTTAGCGTTCCTACAACCCTCTTCCCCTGTTGTACCCTCTCCCGCACTTCTTCATCCATAGTCCCATCTTTACTCAACACACTGCCCAGATACTTACCCGTGGAGCCCCGGCTAGTTTTGTAATGTTTGCGCACCAGAAACCCGCCGGGTTTCAAAAAATGGTTTTTAATTCCAGAGAAACAATAGCGAATGGGTTAGGAATGAAGGAAAAAAAACCACGAAAAACCGCTCAAAAAGCTTAAAAAATGGTCCTACAGAGCCCCCGAAAACGGATTTTATAAGAGTAAAAAATTGAAGGCAATTATCCCAAAAAACCAGGTTATTGCGCGCGCTCGCGCGCTAAACGCCACGTGGACTTTGAGAGTTTTCAACCATCGGCACGGTTGCGTGGGATACGTACACAGTTCCCATACAAATCTGAGCCCTCTTGAGTGGCTACACCTGAGGTCACGGTCGGCGCAATTGGGGCGACGCGCCAGGCGCGTCTCTGGGGCTGTGCGTTACATACATCGCCGACGCGTCAGGCGCGTCGCTGGGGCTGTACGGGTTAAGAGTTGACGATCTCCATAGCCTGACCGTTCAGCTTCACCTCACACTCTGTGACTCCACCCCTTTCAAAGACCATAACCTTGCTCTTCTGGATGGGGATACACATCTTAAAACAGTTGGCTGAATGGGGCCGAATGGATACAAGCCAGGGAAAGAGAGAAAAGGAGAGAAAGATAAGTAAGAGCAGGTGACCCCCCTTAACTGGCTATCTATTTATCTATACCTCCTGATCTAACCGACGCTGCTTTAGTAATTGTCTTTTCAATCACTATTTGATCTAATCAAGCCAATAAATTCCCAAAGTTCATTATATATATTATGTAATTCAATCTAGCCAGAATATTACAAAGTTCATTATAAATCTAATACATAAAGGAATATACAGTATTGTTAATCATCTCGGTTAACTCTTGTCTATCTGGTGTAACCAGTATTTTGCTTGGTTCATTATATATAATATCTCTATATCTGATCAACTAATCTAATATGCTGGTTAGTTAATAACTTCAATATCTCTACACATTTTCTAATATACTCCAGACACTATAATATATTTTGACTATAATAAAATAGCCGATAATAAGCTTATGAACTAAACCGTACATTATGAGATGAGATAAAGAGATAGATGTATAATGAGCTAAACAATAGATAGGTTAGGTTAGATCAAGACTGTAAAGAGCTAACAAAATTATTATATAAACTGTATACTACCCCTTTATCCACCGTACCTTGCCATATACCAATTATACCTGGTTAATTATTAGGTTCTCTCCACCAACCAACTTTACTCCTAAACTCGATCAATGAAATTAACAAACACATGTGGAAGTCCGGGGATTCGAACCTAGGATGCTCACACCGAAAATCAACACACTTATGCATTGCACCACGAAGACAGTAACTATCATTATATACAGTATATACCGGTATATATATATATATATATATATATATATATACACTTGTCTTTCAATATGCATTTCTATCTATCCGTCTCTATTTCTACAGTATATAGCTATCCTTGTATCTATCTATCTATCAACCCTGCTCTGATTCGACTAATCAATTAAATAATCAAATTACAACATATACTGATCCCTCTACTCCTACAACCGAACCACACGATTCATGACAGATTTAACGACTCATCAATCAATCAGTAGGCCTAGAGAGTTAACCCTTGCACTTAACATATATATACTTTTATTCAGTTTCGGAAAGATCTATGGGAGTCTAAAGGTTGATTAATCGTCTTCATTCCTTCGACTCAATAAAACAATGGGATCTTCATAATACACGGGTTAAAATTGAGTCAGAAGGGGAATTTTCCAGCATTTTTCGATCACCCCCCCCCCCCCCCCTAACATATTAAGAGTTAGTTGACATTGATTTGTACTATATAACGTAAGGGGAGGCTGATGGACTGGTGAGGGTTAAGGGGAGATGGGTCGTTTTTCTGGTCTCCTTTCTCCCTCGTGGTAAGTCCCAATTGTTTTGAGTTTATAAGACGTTCGGCCCATTAGTAGATGCTTCTTAAACTGAATAAAATAGTGTAATAGTAGCCAGAATATAATACAAAAGAATGTCGACGGACCATAACGGGTTAAGGGGAGGTTTTTAGTTTGGTCTCTAGATATCCATCAAGCTTAAGATTACACCCCTTTGAGCTCCTTTCAAGATAAATTTGTACATTTTTCGGTAGAAAAATGTCCCGGCTGAAAGCCGGTTCCTCTTAAATTACAGGCTCGCTATCGCTCGCCAGGATAAAATTGACACCTAAATGGCACGAAAGGTCTTAAAATTGACAGAAATGGGTCAAAGGTTCTTACAATCGTCAAAATAATGGGGCGAACGTCTTAAAATTAGAAAAGCAATGGGGCTAAACATGAGGGAGAAAGGAGTCCAGAAAAAAATCCCTCCAGTGGAAATCTCCCCTTAATGATATATCCAACTAGAACTTCCTTATAGTAGAAACTAACAAGTGGTCAATTAATACAAGCAAAAAACAAACCTATCAAGAAAAACATGTCTACGTTACTCCATCCGCCTTTAGACTATCCTATTTAAATATCAGACAAGGCAATGTAATATAATCAGTTGAGCTATTAATTATTACCCTGTCCGTTTATTAACATATCGGTGCTTATTATGGAAACACTAGAGAGAGAGAGAGAGAGAGAGAGAGAGAGAGAGAGAGAGAGAGAGAGAGAGAGAGAGAGAGAGAGAGAAAATAAGAAGAATACAACGGTAGAGGATGTGTGTGTGTGTGTGTGTGTGTACGGTGATAGAGAATATATAAAATGACAAAAGGTGCAGAAACTCAAAGAGGGCTGACAGCATAGTGAAGAAATGAAAAGCAAGACGATATATCTCAAAATATAAACCGCTGTAAGAATTAAGAGACGAAACAACTAAACAAATTGCATATAATATTATGGTGTAAGATATAAATTATTCAGGTTGAGAGAACAAAAGTATATGAAACAAGTTAGAAACATGAATCAGAGGGATACAAAAACTAGCGTGTCAAAATATGGTAAACTAAAATAAATATATCACTTACACAACGGGAAGGAAAAATTAAGGGGAGGTTTTTAGTTTGGTCCCTAGATATCCATCAAGCTTAAGATTACACCCCCTTGAGCCCCTTTCAAGATAAATTTGTAAATTTTTCGGTAGAAAATTTCCCGGCTGAAAGCCGGTTCCTCTTAAATTACAGGCTCGCTATCGCTCGCCAGGATAAAATCGACACCTAAATGGCACGAAAGTTCTTAAATTTGACAGAAATGGGTCGAAAGTTCTTAACATCGTCAAAATAATGGGGTGAACATCTTAAAATTAGAAAAACAATGGGGCTAAACATGAGGGAGAAAGGAGTCAAGAAAAAAATCCCTCCCCTTAAAGGGAGGATGAAAGGAACAATACAAGGGTAAAACTAATAAATAATAAACTAATACTAAATACAAAAGTGGAGAAAGAATCAAGTGGGAATTTAAAAGAAACAGTAAAGACAGGGAATGGATATAACAACCCCTTCTGAACCGGCGACGTCTTTTTAATTATATTCTAGCAATACACAGACGATTTTATGCCGTTTAAGAAAGATGTGAAAGTAAAAATGGTTAAATGAGATAGTTCAAAGCCTGTTCATTGCTGGAGACCCTTTTAAAACTGAATAAAATCATCTAATAGTAGCCAGAGGTAAGTTTCTTTAGTAGTAAAAAAAAAAAGTTAAAGGAGATGGTTCAAAGCCTGTTCATTGCTGGAGACCCTTCTTAAACTGAATAAAATGGTCTAATAGTGGCCAGAGTAAAGTTCAAAGGACGGCACCGGTACTGAAAGGGTTAATATTGAGATCCCTATAATGGTAAACGTTTCTCGTTACAAGACTTTCAAGGTAGATAAATTTCCCGGCCGAAGGCCGATTATTCCAACATTACAGGCTCACTATCGTTCGCCAGGGAAAAAATCGACACCTAAATAGCACGAAAGGTCTAAATATTGACGAAGAAATGGGGCAAAAGATCTTAAAATCGACTAACTAATGGGGCAAACTTCTTAGCATCTGAGAAGTAATGGGGCTAAACATGAGGGAGAAAGTGGTTCAGAAAACCGGCCCATCCCCCCTGAAAACAGTTTTAGCTAAGAGAGAAAATGGAGGCACTGGGAATGGCAAATTGTCAAAGCAGAGATACAGGATGTCACACGGATATTTTTACAGCCATATTATTCAATAAGTTGAGGATTAAAGTATTATTAGAATTCAAATTCCATAAATATTTGACCACCAGATTACGAGACAGAGAAAGAAAGTGTGTGTGTGTGTGTGTGTGTGTGTGTGTGTGTGTGTGTGAGAGAGAGAGAAAGAGTGAGCGTGAGTGCCTGAGTGAGAGTGAGTGAGCAAAAACAAAATAAATGTACTCAATAATTCCAACCGAGAGAATACAAGCCCAGCATCTCCATTCACCACCAATCAACTCGGATAATTGAGGTGTCAGCATTTTTTTTTTACATTAGTCCATCCATTCTTAACCCAGGCACTTTTGGTGGAGGCGGAATGATGGGAGATTGGCTTTGTCTTGACTTGGGGACTGTTAAGGGGGGTCACCGGCTTTTTTTTTTTTATCTTTCTCTCCTTTTCTCTTTCCCTGGCTTGTATCCATTCGGCCCCATTCAGCCTACTGTTTTAAGACGTTTATCCCCATCCAGGTGTTGATTTTTTCCTGGCGAGCGATAGCGAGCCAGCATTGTATGGGGAAATCCGGCTTCGCCGGAGAAATGTTTCTATCGAAAAATGTACACATTTAGCTTGCTATCAAAACAAAAATATATATATATGCTGGCTCGCTACCGCTCGCCAGGAAAATATTGACACCTGAATGGGGGTAAACGTCTTAAAACAGTAGGCTGAATGGGGCCGAATGGATACAAGCCAAAGAGAGAGGGAGAGAAAGATAAAAAAAAAAGCGAGGTGGGCCCCTTTAATCTTCACCTCATAATCACTAATACGGTTACCTTCTAGTCTTCTGTTAGTTAGGTAGTTCGTTATATATTTTACGATAGTTAGTTGAATATTATTGGCGATATTTGTAATACCGGGCTGTTAGTTTGACAGCTATTGTTCAGTAAAAAAAAAACTGTTCAAGTTGTCTGTCTTTAAATGTCAGTATTAAAACTACAAATGAATAACTTTATCCCTGGCAGTTTTTTCTGTATCCCTTAAGTTTAATTTACTTGGGCTTTCTTCCTCTAGAGACTGACTTTTGATACCCAGATTAAAATATATATTTAATTATTTGGTTGTAATTACTAGCAGAGGACTGATATAATAAAGAATATTATAGGTTTGACATAGTGTCGTATGAAGTCGAGTGTTATTTATATATACTGATTATCTACGGTCAGTTCAGTTTCATGTTATCATAACCAACATGTATACTGTTTTATATATGTGTATAATACCTGCATTATTACAAAATAAAATTGTTATCAAACCAGTTATTTTCTTTTCCCCATATGCAACCCCACATGTATTATTATGCGTTATACAAAGGAAAGCAAACAACAACAGTCGAACAAGTCCTAAAGAGGCTGCTCAAATTTCAAGATATTGTTTACTCCTTCAGTAGTTGAGGACGCGTACGTATATTTTATTCTGGCTATAATTAGACGATTTTATTCAGTTTAGGAAGAAGTTGTTGGAGTTAGAGATAGTTTTACTCCTCAACTACAATAATCCCTTTCTAAACTACATAATATCGTTTAACAATAAGCAAGAATATAATTAAGAAACGCATCCTGATACTGAACCGGTTAACAATACCTTCACATTCCCCTACCTCATAATCCACTTTGCTGACTTTCTCTTTGGTTTACTACGTACCTTATTAACCTTTGTTGTATTATCTCTTCTGTTAAGACACTAATATATTCACTCTATATACAAATTGTTTTCTTTGATCGGCTTAGCTTGCTATGTTTAGACTGTATTCGGAGTTTATTGTGTTTAGTGTAAATGCGCCATGGCATCATTACGTCTTTATAATTATGTTATGGTCTATTGGTCTTTTACAACATTCAATTCTCCATTTGTGTTCTTGTTTTCGTAATCTTACACCTGAAATGATATTCATGCATTGTTTTGCTTACATGCTACCGATTGTTTCATATTCTCATTCAATTATATTCCAAATAATTTCTTGTGAGTTTTCCTTTTTTTCTCAAGGTAATATCAATCTATTACGATAATCATTTTTTCCATACCTTCCTCATTTCTATTTCTTACATTATTTAGGTCATATATTTGGGAGTAACATCGTCATTATTTGCATTCCATATTTTCCAGCAATTAATCAGTGAAATCCGTTTGCCTATTCAGTATAAATAGTGATGTTAATATTCCTTTCATAAATAAACACAAATGTATCTGTTTTACGATGTCCAAACCCTTCTTACCATCTCATTTCCTGCATAACGATTCAGTATAAATAGTAATGCTAATATTCCTTTCGTAAATAAACACACGTAGGAATGTAAACAGCACACATAACCACACAAACAAGCAAGCCAACACACTTCATTCCACACTCAGAAAATGCTAATACAATTTCTAACAGTTGATGCAAACGTAAGAGGCAAAAACATGCAATATTTTCATTACAAACAAACTGAGAACTAATATAAACGCCTGTAAATTAGGCATATTAAAAACAACATGCAAAAACGTCTACTAGTTTTCTATCTACTGTATTATATATTATTTTCTTGCATCTACGTATCGGTTCCAAACAATAACATTCAAATAAATAACTTCGATCAAATAAATAACTTCGATCAAATAAATAACTTCGATCATTCCTCATCCTTTTAAGTGTGTTATCTATACTTGCAACATTATGTACTATCTACTTTATGTACTCTGGAATCTATCTATTAGTTGTATCTACTTAACTATAACATTCTACTCCTCCTCACTAAGTACTTTTGACAATGTACTATTCTGATGTGTATGTCAAGATGTAAGCCCGAGTCATTGCATTCAGTTATTTCAGATTTTTCCTCCGAAATTCAGTAGATATATCCTTTAAAAACACAACCACAAACGGAATATGTAAATACAATATCACACATCAAATATCATATGACAAAAGCACGCTAATAAAACAAGCACACTCAAAATCGCGACACAAGAAACTTAAAAAGATAACTTAACTTAAAAACCAAGGGGAACTTAAAACCAAAAGAAAAGACACGGAATACATTGAGTAATGGTTTTACTGGGAGATAAGAAATAAGAACAGAGATAATAATGAAACAAAAATAATAATAATAATGAAATTGTTTAAAAATACCGTATAGAAAATATAGCTAATAATGAGAATAAAAGATAATAAAGAACTCTGCAATAATAATAATAATAATAATAATAATAATAATAATAATAATAAAGAATAAAGAGTATAAATAAATGAATAACAGTAGAATAAAACTAATAATATATGACTGCAATAATAATAATAATAATTAAGAGTAGTATTAATAAATGAACAACAGTAGCAAAAAGAACAATAAAATAATAAAATCCTAACAATAATAATAATAATAAACCATTTGGACTCCACAGGGGTAAAAATTTGTACAGGTATTAATGGCTGGGGGGTAGAGAACGTAAGGTAAATAATAATATGTACAGGTAAGCGGCGACGCAGGCACCGGATACAAATAAGTTACCTATTGCACTACACAGTTAATTGACAACACGTAAACAGGGAGGAGTAAGGGTTGGGGGAGGTTTTTATATGTACAGGTTTTGTGCTCGGTAGTGGGCGGCCGAAGTGGGCGGGGTGTGGGTGTCGCCATCATGGGCGGGGAAAAGGGTTGATAGGGCGAGAAAAGGGTAGATTGGTCGGGGAAAAGGCTTGATTGGGCGGGAATCAGGGTAGATTTGGCGGGAAATAGAGTAGAGTTAGGAGGATAAACGGTGGATTTGGAGGGAAGTGCGGTAACATGCGCGAGAAACAAGCGGATTGGGTTATTAGTGGAGTAAATTCGCGGGAAGTGGGAGAAAATTGCGCGGGAAGTGGATGAGATTGGCGAGTAAATTGGTAGAGTGGACGTAAAATGGGTTAATTAAACGGCTTGGAATAGGGAGGGGTGGGAGAGATGCGATTGGACCTGTTAAGTGAAAAGGAAATGGGCGTTCGGTGAGTGGTATATACTGTAGGTTATAATTTCAACTCGTTTTAAGGGAGCATTAGATGATGGGGTAAGAATAGGTGGTTAATATATAAGTATAGTTGGTTCATTAAAGGGACTGGGCGAGCAAAGCAGGCTGAATAAAGGGATTGTGAGTGGGTTAAATGGGCTAATTGATTGGACGGTTCCGTGGGCGTGTGGGCTGCTAACAACACATTTCCGAGTCATCCACAAACAGTATATATAAACATTTCGCATCCTACACAATATACATAAACATATCAACAATTAACAAAGTAAACACATATCTGGATTATGGCACAACTGCAGAAAACGTTTGCTGGTAGAATGCTTAAATGTCAATCAATCTATAATAACTATTAAATGTAAAAATTATTATACATCCTATGAATGTATGAATTTACAGCTAAACATAAATAAAGTTGTCAAAATTAAAATTACATACAGTAAAGCAAATATTACCAGGCATCGGGCGAAAAAATATAACAACACCAACATTTCAACTATATTTTTGTTGTCAGTAATAATTTAACGTTATATACCTAGGCTACTATTACAAACACATAACATATTACAAACATTCTACCAGCTTTAAACGAATCTTTCAACATAAACACATAGACTCTTCACCGGTTACCGGTACTAATTACTGTGGACACTCGTATCTGTGGAAACCCATGTTGAAACCAAGCCATATGAAACCCCATCACTAAACCCTATCACGTATTTAACTCATTACTGTGGAAGCTCCTTTATACAAACACCTCAGCCTAGCAACTTATTCATGGGGATATAAGTTAAGTCTGGTGCGGTGCTTTATATATATCACAGGCCATCCACATTTCTCCCATCTATGCCTACTGAAGAGGCAATTTGTCAGAAACATCAATTAAAACCGCCCGAATCTGGTTTCCATTTATCGGTAACACTCATGGTCTATATTGGTTAGATCCGCCCACCACAAATGGATAAATTGCATCCTTCAGGCAAACTTAAAAAGAGGTACAGCTCTGTTTATATCTGTAGTTACTGTAACTACGAGCCACCACAGGATAGCTGCAAGTAAATTGGCCCGCCCAATAAAATAGTTTCGCCCTTCCACAAAGAGTTAAGTTACATCGATAAGGCAACTTGAAAAAGATAATGCTGATTTATATCTATCAGGTCCGCCCATATTATTCGTCAGGACCGCCCACGCAGGTATAGACCACGCCCATACATCTGGACACGCCCACACCTGACTTTGGTTACATATACACTATCCTAACGCTAAGTTCGGGCGCCACACTTTCCACCCACCAATATTTTGATAGGGGGCGCTCTCTCTTCTCTCTTTCCTTCCCCCCTTCCTTATACCGCAGTCACACTACCAACTTAGCGGCGGGTATGTTCGGAGTCAAGAATGTACGGTTGGAAACTCTAGTGCATTGTGATTTGGACCTACATTTACGCAGTAGTACCAATAACGTAGCTAATAGTCTTGAAAATTCATATTTCAGACATCAATAATTGTCATAATATAATACAATATTCGTAATTAAAATGATTCAGGAACAAATGCTACAAATCCCTCAAAATTATCAACTCCAGACTCCGATACAACCACATCGTTAAATATTGCTGGTGTTACTCCGGATTTAATCCCTCCCTTTCTCTGGGTGGAGGGAGGGAGGGAGGGGTGGTGAGGACGGATATACGGTCAAACAAGTCCACCTTGGGTCAGAAGTCAAGGGTCAAAATACAGCTACCATAATTATCTGACCTTAATACCCGACTGCCGACCAATGAATTATGACACGCTATCAACAATTATTATACATCTCATAAATTGTCCTTAGACCAGTTTTTGGCTAAGTCAGAATATCACCTCCAGAAAGACTTACCATCATCGTCGACGTTAATTACAACACTCAACTGACTATAAACAAGTTACCGGTAGCATAATATCAACAGAACCGGATAATCGCATCAACCGGGACATTTACTATCAACCGGGACGTCAAGAAAACCCGGATAATCGCAAACTTGTCAAATCCAACTCCTTGTCAAAGCGGGGTAAATTATTAATCATAAAAAAAAAAAAAAACACTAATTACAAAAGATGGACACAGACATTGAAGGAAATTGTTTTTAAATTATTCCCTTAAGTGATATTTTCTTCACGATTTGTATTATAATATTTCTAGTCACTTGTGTTTGTACCTGCCGTTTACTCCATGTGTCTGTGTGTGTGTGTGTGTGTGTGTGTGTGTGTGTGTGTGTGTGTGTGTGTGTGTGTGTGTGTGTGTGTGTGTGTTATGCTAACGTGATTGATCATTGAAAGTTGGATCTCTACGATGACCACATATATATACTAGCTGCTAATTCTGTAAACATGATCGTTCGACATAGAAACACTACTTTGTTATACTGAATGTGATATGCAAGTGTATACGTTGAGTACCCTTTATATAGTATATTAATAATCAAGCTCACTGCAGTGATGAATGGGACACGGTCACTTTCGAAAAAATACAAAATATTAGACAATTGTCTATGCAAAGTCAACATGAAATTTGTTAAATAAAGATTTGTTTTAATACAAAATATTACTCAGGCCAGTATATAGCGATTCTGAATGTGGTACCGTACTCTATCTAAAGGGGAAAAGTAACAATTGTCAAGATATGTTCGAAATTTTTTAAATTCACGGTGAATTCTAACTAACCTGGATTATTAGTTTTGAAAAAGTGCCTGTATATACGGAGGAAATTTAATCAAAACAACGAGAATTCCAGTCCAGCAAATTAAAAAATTCTGACAAAATACTAAAAAGTCTGGATCCAGGTTAAAATTGTTCATGAAAATTATATATCTTACTTTTTATCGACTTCAAATGAAACACCACAGTTAACATTGCATACGACCAAAGAGTAAGGGTGATGTAGCCTAATGTCTAGAGTACTGTATACTATATATATATATATATATATATATTATATATATATATATATATATATATATATATATACATATATATATATATATATATATATTATAAATACTATCCTAATTCAAGTTAAGTGGTGCCATATTGACTGCTGAGGTAGGCTTCAGAGAACCACGGAAATCTGGTTTATGAAATATGCATTACAAACTCAAATATATTACCACAGGAACACGTTAACAGGCTCTTACCTACGATAAAATGGTGATGTGTCCTATATGGCTAAACTACAGTAGAAAGAAATTCATACCGGTAATATTTTAATGATAGAAGTGCATTTGTCTGTGCAAGTGAACAATTACGTTCGTGCAAGCGTGCGTGTGTTCGTGAATATGTGTGAGGAGCAAGACTACAACATGAACAACAACAATCATCCATATTTTCAGTCAGTGGCTGTTGGGTGGATCATAAAAACACAACCTAATGCACACCAAATCGCATCCACAATGAATAAAGATAATTCCACAATCCACAGGCTGGAATACTACTTTCGATCACGTTACTCCTAAACCCAAAAGCCACAGACTGAAAATGTGTGAGGATGTTAACCCATTCAGTACCAGGGACGTCCTTTCCATTGTATTCTGGCAACTATTAGACGATTTTATGAAGCTTGGGAATGACCTATAGCATTAATAAAGCTTCAAACTTTCTCAACCAACACTTTTAACTACCACAGATCCCTCCAAAGTTGCTTTATATCGTCTAAACATAGCTAGAATAAAACATACGACACGTGACTGGTACTCAAAGGGTTAAATACATGCATGATGGCTGGAGCACACAACTACAACACGTTCATGACAAGTTTGCTGGAGCCCGGAGTTCAGTACAGTATATCACAGGCCCGCTGCCAACACCTACCTGCCGCCCCAGCCCCGTAGTAGGGAGCGGGGGGAGGGGCAGCGGGCCACTTAAGTACATCAAGGAACAACCAGCAGCAAGAGCAAGTTGTTGTAGGGACGGGGCCACAACCCACCTCACTCAACACCAATACCATTATCATTACCACAACCACCATTAACGTAAGGTGGTGCGTTCCATTTGTCAACACTACGACACAGTTTGATAAGTTCAACAGGTTAACATTTGGCACTCAGATTCAGTAAAGCATACTCTCAACGTGAGCTATTTGGCTACACGCCTGGCTCTGTTAGACCAAGAGGCGAATAAGAACCATTAAATAAGGATCTTGGCCACTGTGGCAAAGTTTAGCTCTGCAAGACTGCGACAGGGCACCACATTTTGTAAGAGCTCTGAAGGACTACGTCATTTTGAGAGTCAATGGCACTGTACCCCTTAGGTAAGCAAAACTATTTAGGGCGAGAGGGACTGATCCACTCGCCCTTTAGGGGTTTAAGACTGGAGCATTATAACGAGCAAGGTACTAGGTGTGGTGGTGTGTGAGGTGGGTGAGTGTCCCGCCTTGTACAGGTATGGCACACGAGTCACACTGAGATCATCCAGCACAGTGGGGCGGGGCGGGGCATCATCCATAGTATACCCCGCCACCCAGCCCCGTGCCACTGCCGCCGCCGCTGCCGCCACCATCGCTGCCCTAACACTCTTCTCAGGGGCATGGGGACAAGAAACAGGTAAGAGTACTATGGGGGTGAGATGTAGGATAATGGAATGAGAGGGTCCTATGAGAGCTAGACTGTCGAGTGAAATAGGTAAGATACCAATGATAGTTACATTAAATTTAGTGGAGAGAGAAGCTGGAAAACTGATGAGATACTGCAAGAGGGAGAGGGGGTGATGTGGGGACTAATGCCCAAAGTTATTAACAATGGGAAGGCATCTTTTCCATTTCAAATTTTTGCAAGCAAGGGCTCTTGGAAGGAGGTATGGTAATTACAACTTAAGCATGATACTTTCAGTCCTGCCATTTCCAGAGATATCATTCTAAATAAGTCCTGCTTAAAGCTAGCAAAAATCCAGCAAAGGAAAGAGGCATACCTTCCTAGCGTACTAAGGGCCTAAGATAGCGGATTGATGAGAGAGAGTGTGGTGATGGGGGCTAGTATGTGAAGTAGGCAGCAGGGGGCAGTGGGCAGGGGCTGAGGGCGCGCCCCTACCTCGTGTGGGCGGGAATGTGGTGATGTGGGTGGTGGTGGAGGACGGAGGGGTAGGGTGAGGTGGGTGAAGGGGCGCCCATGGGAGAGTGCGGGGGGAGGGGAGAATGTGAAGGGAGGGGTGTCTGAGGGCCCACCAGGTGAGAGTGCTGATGTAGTCCCACCTGGTGATCCTGGTGGTGGTGATTCATATTAGTAGGAAGGTGAGGGGTGGGTGGAGGGTGAGGGTGGTGATGGGCAGCATACTGTGGCTGATGATGATGGTTCTGTAGGGATGCTACAGCGGCCGCGGCAGCAGCGGCAGCATGATGTGAAGGTGAGGCCATGGCGCCACCTTGGTGCATATGGTTGATGGGCGTGGAGTACATCATCTGTCGTACCTTGTGATCATCCTCGGCCACAGCGTAGGTCAGCTCCGTCTCCTCGAAGCCTGTAGCGGACATCCTCTGGTCGTGGTGGTGATGTGTGGGCTGTGGGGGGTCCGGGCTGTTGAGACAGGTCTGGATCAAAGCCTTACCAGCCTCGGAAGTAATCATAGGCTGTAACTTCCTGGTGGCGAAGGTGTACACGTGACCCGTCTCACTTGCCACCAGCAGCATCACCTGCGTCCCCGTCAGGGTGGACAGCTCGTACGCCTGTTAACAAACAAATGAAACATACATTACTACAGAGAGAAAACACTAAAACAGTATATTTAAAAACACACATTGATACAACGATAAAGAAGCAACACAGTAAACTTAAATCATAAATTAATACTAGGATAAATGATAACAAATCAACCTTTTAAAAACAATTCACCTATGTCTACTTATAAACACAACTTGAATGCTACTCCCTTTTAATTCAATCTAGAGCACCGTACTACGTCTGACTCGTAACAATCAATTAAATCTGTCCACAAGTCTTACAAACAAATCAAAATTTCGATAACATTTCACATAGGCTTTCAGCATTTTTTATCTATCCCATACTATAGTAACAATTATTTACACCAGTATATATATATATAAAGGCTCTGTTGTCAATACCTATTAGGTATTCTATTAAGGCGAAGTGACCTGCTCATGCAATGTTAGCCTGGCAGTTTCCAAATTATACCATATATTATTACATACCGTACATGTGCAATATTAGGATTTCGTTTTCTCAAGGGTTGGTTTACACCGTGTGCGGATTTTTAAACTATACAGCATCCTTCTCAAAATAAGGCAATTCAGCCTTAGCAAGTGTGTGTGTGTGTCAGACAGACGACATTGGTACGTACTCCTTTCAACATCCAACTTAGGTAAAAGCTGGAGCCAAGTACTCAAAGCTAAAGAAAGGGTTACGGAAGTGTACAGGCAAGGAAGCTATGTCGCATGTACTCTGTCAACGAAACCCCACACCATCATTAGACGCACAAGCAAGCAAGCAAGCAAGCAAGCAAGCAAGCACACGCACACGCACACACACACACACACACACACACACGCAAACAATTATCCCCTGCCAAAGAAACCCTACCCCACCAGTATGTGTACACACACACACACACATACACACACACATACATACACACACACCAAAATACCAATTAACACCATTAGCAACATTCTTGGGTCACCTCGGCCACATGCACCTCTGTGCAAAACATCGGTTCTTCTGTTCAATATTTTCATTTTCTTTACAATAACTTTAATAGTTTGTACGATAATAGTCATGTCTCACCGGTGATTACGTTTGGGTCGCTCTGTGCTGTAATAATGTCTGTCAGATGTTGAATAGGGTGGGAAAGTCAAGGAACATGTTTGCATACTTTACTCGATATGAAGAAATGAAGCTTAGATAGTGCGGATACCAATTATTGATCAAAACATACTTGGTGCCGAGACATCACTTATTAGAACGACTGTCACGATTCAGTCACAACAAACGCCACTTAGGCTAGTCTTTTTCTGTCGGCTACCTTGATTTATCGTTCTTGAATACAAACACTTTCCTTTGGAGGCAACAAGAAGTACAAATGGTATTAGTCTTGGAAGGATTTAATTTAGAGTTCTATGTTTATAACCACATTTCATTATATGAGAAAGAGAGCTACGGAAAGTAAGGTTGTGAGTATCAAGTTTACCTTCGTGAGAAAATAGTAAGTACCGGTATGCAACATTTAAGGGGAGATATCGACTTGAGGGATTTTTTCGGGACCCCTTTCTCCCTCATGTTTAGCCCCATTGCTTTTGAGATTTTAAGACAGTCGCCCCATTAGTTTGGCGATTTTAAGAACTTTCGCCCCATTTCCGTCAATTTTAAGACCTTTCGTGCAATTTAGGTGTCGATTTTATCCTGGCGAGCGATAGCGAGCCTGTAATTTAAGAGGAACCGGCTTTCAGCCGGGACATTTTTCTACCGAAAAATGTACAAATTTATCTTGAAAGGGGTTCAAGGGGGGGTAATCTTAAGCTTGATAGATATCTAGGGACCAAACTAAAACCCTCCCCTTAATGTACCGGTACCTTACTGTACAACTTAAGGGGACAGTGGTTATTTTGCGGGGGTCTATTTATGTATACATTCATTTATATTTTGCGGGGGTCTATTTATGTATACATTCATTTATATTTATGTATACATTCATTTATATTTATGTATACATTCATTTATATTTTAGTTTCCTCAATAGACCTCCATCAATCTTTAAAAAACATCCATTAGGTCCCCCTTCGATTAATTTGTACATTTTTCGGTAGAAAAATGTCACGGCCGAAGGCCTCTTCCTCCACAATTACAGGCTCGCTATCGCTCGCCAGGCAAAAGATCGACACCTAAAGGGCACGAAAAGTCTTAAATTTGACAAAGAAATGGGCCGAAAGGTCTTAAAATCGACACAAACTAATGGAGCATTTCTTAAAATCTCAAAACTGATGGGGATAAGCATGAGGAAGAAATGAGACCAGAAAAACGGCCCATCTCCCCTTAATAAGGTATATCGCACACTGTAAAATATCCAGGGCATAAAATGGGTATATATATATACCGTGTGAAGAAGGAATAGAAGATCATTGGAAGAAACCCGTCCTGGTATCTTGAAAGGGTTAAACATACCACACCTTTAGTCTATTCGCTGTCAGTAGGCGAGAAATCATGACCTCTAACCTCTGTAACTCAAAAACGACTAGTCATCGAGCTAATATTTCTACCATTTGGGAAGAGTCAGTCAAGGAATAGATGTGGAAATTTACAGCCATATTTGCTCTAGCCCTTTTTGAGTTATAGAGGATAGAGGTCAAGATTTCTCGCCTACTTACAGCGAATAAACTATAGTGAATGACATCAATATATTTTCCGCTCCTTCGTGTTTTCATCAATACCATTAAATGAGACCACCTCGCTTTTTTTTCTCTTTCTCTCCCTCTCTCTTTGGCTTGTATCCATTCGGCCTCATTCAGCCTACTATTTTAAGACGCTTATCCCCATTCAGGTGTCAATATTTTCCTGGCGAGCGGTAGCGAGCCAGCATATATAGCCTATGTTTTTGTTTTGACAGCAAGCTAAATTTGTAAATTTTTCGATAGAAAAAGGTCTCCGGCGAAGCCGGATTTCTCCATACAATGCTGGCTCGCTATCGCTCGCCAGGAAGAAATCGACACCTGGATGGGGATAAACGTCTTAAAACAGTTGGCTTAATGGGGCCGAATAGATACAAGCCAGGAAAAGAGAGAAAAGGTGAGAAAGATAAGAAAAAAGCCGGTGACCCTCCTTAACGTAATTACCTTATGCTTGGTTAGTTTAGCACACGGGTTTGGGTGCTGGCTTTGCTGTGCGTGTAATTGGAGCAGGAACAGAATAATGGCTTTAGTATCTTGGCTAACCACTAAATTACAACCAGTATTATATTGTGAATGGAAAACATCTTCACATGTTCAGTATTAACCCTAACTTTAATGGTACACCACCCATATTGTACGCAGCGATCCAATTTGTGGGGGAACTCATAAAAAAAAAAACATTTCGTGCCATTTATTTCCTACCGAGCGATAGCTAGCCTGTAATTTAGGAGGAACTGGCTGGCCTTCGGCCGGCATATATTTCTACCGAAAAATGTGTCTACCGATCTTGGAGATGTTTTCGTGTTTAAAGCTTGATGGAGGTTTATGAAGGAAGTTAAGAAAATACTAAATAAATAAATAAACCGGCAAAAAACAAAAACACAAAAACTTCCCCGCTTAAGGGGAGGTATTTACTTTGTTCCCTAGACCTCCATCAAGCTTAAAATTATACCCCCTTGAGTCCCTTTCAAGATAAATTTGTACATTTTTCGGTAGAAACATTTCCCGGCCAAATGCCGGTTCCTCTTAAATTACAGGCTCGCTGTCGCTCGCCAGGATAAAATCGACACCTGAATGGCACGAAAGGTCTTAATATGGGGTGAGTTATTAAAATCGCTTAACTAATGGGGCGAACGTTTTATAATATCAAAAGCAATGGGGCTAAACATGAGGGATAAGGGGGTCAAGAAAAACATCCCTCAAGTGGAAATCTCCCCTTAAAAACCCCCAAACAAACTATGAAATCCAAAGTAGCGATAGTGAAGGCGTGAAGGTTACACAGGCTCTACCTTCCTCTTGTTGTTAGTAGTAGGGGCACGGACAAAGTTACTGAATATTATTATCATGAATAACCCAGGTGGCGCCACTAACAACAACCTCTTTCGGGACACCATTAACGCCTTCTGTAGCGGCGCGACGTCTTTTTCATTTCATTCTAGCTAATAATTAGACGATTTTGCGCATCTTAAGAAGGATCTGTGGTATTAAGAAGGGGTAATAGAGGTAGTTCGAAGCTTGTTAATCGCTGGAGGCTCTTCTTATGCCGAATATAATAGTTTATTAGTGGCCATTATAACATGAAAAGGACGGAACTGGTACCGTACTGAACGGGCCAATACCTCTTTCCTAAGCTCGATAAAATTGAATGGTAGCTAGCATTATATGAAAATAGAGCTCTTTCCTAAGTTGAATAAAATTGAATGGCAGATAGCATATACCGTAAGGTAGTTTTTGTTTACCGTATATTGAAAGGAATAATATTAACATTTTATTATTGATGCATATGAATGCCGGTACCGTCCTATATTCTCCCTAGCCTGAATATAATGGACAGGTACCGTACCGGTAGTTAGACAAATATAAAATACATTTCATACAAAGATGCAATCAAGTGTATCAAATATACATTATTTATTCGAATTCTAGATGCATTTTACTCACAATATAATTCGCATAGCCACTTCATTCATACTTAAGGTGGGTCACCGGCTTTTTTCTTTCCTTTTCTCTCTTTCCCTGGCTTGTATCCATTCGGCCCCATTCAGCCAACTGTTTTAAGACGTTTATCCCCATCCAGGTCTTGATTTCTTCCTGGCGAGCGATAGCGAGCCAGCATTGTATGGAGAAATCCGGCTTCGCCGGAGACATTTTTCTATCGAAAAATTTACAAATTTAGCTTGCTGTCAAAATAAAAATCTATATATGTTGGCTCGCTACCGCTCGCCAGGAAAATATTGACACCTTGATGGGAGTAAACGTCTTAAAACAGTAGGCTGAATGGGGCCGAATGGATAAAAGCCAAAGAGAGAGGAAGAGAAAGAGAAAAAAGGCGAGGTGGGCTCCCTTAAGTTGCCGGTAAAACTAAAAGTTTGGGCTAAACAAAAAAGGTGTTGCAACAGGACACTATACCGTAGGATTCGACCTGATTACAGCTATACACACTACAGATATGTCCAAATGCCCACGCCTACCTTCACAAACTCGAGTGTATTTCCTCTTTTACAGAAAATAATAATACGGTGTAATCCGCAAAATAACTAAAATAGCTTTAATAATTATGTTTTTAATTCGTGTGGATACGGATTTTTTTTATCTAGTTTTACTATTGCTAACCGAACAAAATGTCGTAATAGATAGATAGATAGAACCGAAGTTAGAACCATGAACTAAATGACGCCACCATTATAGGCTAACCTATCTATATTGAAGAACAGAGTAGCCTATATACCGTTGGGTCGGTAATTGTTATATGTGTTTGATATCTACATAAGTGTAGCAACAGGTACAGTACATAAGGTACCGTACCGGTATACAAGGAAATAATATGTTCCCCTTTGATACGAACCCTTCCATCAGCTTCATCAAATAATTTAAGGTTAGCATTAAATATTACAAACACTGACACTGTAAAAGAAAACAAGTAGCTGAGGTAGACTTAAACCCCTCGACACTGTGACGTATCTTAAACCCCTCGACACTGTGACGTATCTTAAACCCCTCGACACTGTGACGTATCTTAAACCCCTCGACACTGTGACGTATCTTAAACCCCTCGACACTGTGACGTATCTTAAACCCCTCGACACTGTGACGTATCTTAAACCCCTCGACACTGTGACGTATCTTAAACCCCTCGACACTGTGACGTATCTTAAACCCCTCGACACTGTGACGTATCTTAAACCCCTCGACACTGTGACGTATCTTAAACCCCTCGACACTGTGACGTATCTTAAACCCCTCGACACTGTGACGTATCTTAAACCCCTCGACACTGTGACGTATGTCTTAAGGGGAGGAAGACCGTTTTTCTGTACCCCCTTCCCCCTAATGTTGTTGTTGTTGTTGTTGTTGTTGTTGTTGATGTGTTGGAGGGAATGTAGCAACTGAGCGTCACTAATAAACCCTAGCGAGGACGGTTCTCCCTAATGTTTAGCCCACTAGTTTTGAGATTATAAGACGTTCGGCCCATTAGTTTGGCGATTTTAACACCTTTCGCCCAATCTCGTTGTCAATTTTAAGACCTTTCGTGCCATTTAGGTGTCGATTTTTCCCTGGGTAGCGATAACGAGCCTGAAATTTTAAGAGGAACCGGCCTTCGGCCGGGACATTTTTCTACCGAAAAATGTGCAAATTTATCTTGAAGGGGGGTCTAAGGTGTGTTTTTCTAAGCTTGATGGAGGTCTAGGGAGGAAACTAAAAAAATATATGAATAAATGAATTAATAGACCAAACAAACGGCCAGTCTCCCCTTAAGCTGAACCAATGATCAAATGATGGTCAGGTTCAATAAAGAAAAGTGTCATTGCACGGTAGCGAAGCTTATAATATATATAATCGTCAATAAGTGTACAATCAATAAATAAAAATATCATTGCACGGTAGCGAAGGGGTTAATATATAAAATCGTCAATAAGTGTACAATCAATCAATGTAGCACTGATGGTAATTGCATATACACCTCGCCCAAAACAACAGCCATACTAGCTGTAGTCGCCGCATAAATGACTACAGCGCAATATAGGCTTTTGTGCCCTAACATAAACAACACTTACGTCGACATAATTGTGTTTATTATATTCTGTCAATTAATCGAAGCAGAGTGTTAACCGGAACAATTTGGTTTAAAGACTGAAATGAAGATGACCGGAAGATATAAATCAAATGATGTTGTTGGAGTTACAAACACATAATGGCATATTCGAGGTACGGTACCGGCTCTAGTTTGTACCACTCTGATTCCTATACACCCTTCCTTAGCGTAACTAAATATTTTTGTTAGCCAAAATAAAATAAAATAACGTAGCGAAAAGGTTGATATTCTTAACAATTTACGATAAAATACAATGTATCAGCAGCAAGAAGGACTGCCTTGTAAGATTAGCATATATAAGAACAGTGCGAAGGTAAATACAGGGAAAGTGCGAAGAAAAATATAAGACATTCTGGTGAGAGCACGAGACACAACAAATATATTTTGACAGGACGTTTTCGTGCATTTTGTGTCGGGACAAAAACACTAGCATATTTTAGCGAGAACATGGTCCTATAAAAATTGGATTTTATATGGAAGATAAAATAAATTAATGCATAAAGTAATACCTTATGGGGAGGTTTTTAGTTTGTTCCCTAGACCTTCGTCAAGCTTAAAATTACACCCCCTACACTCCCTTTCAAGACAAGTATGTACATTTTTCGGTAGAAACATGTCCTGGCCGAAGGCCGATTCCTCTTAAATTACAGGCTCGCTATCGCTCGCCAGGAAAAATTTGATACCTAAATGGAACGAAAGGTCTTAACATTGACAGAAATATGGCAAAGTAATGGGGCGAACGTCTAAAATTTCAAAAGCAATGGGGCTGAACATGAGGGAGAAATGGGTCCAGAAAAAAGTCCCTCAAGTGGAAATCTCCCCTTAAACACACGAATCATTAATAATGTGGTGGGTACCGGTAATACAAGCGACAATAAATGCGTGTTTGGCGCAAAGGTAGAACACAAAACCCAGGAGTATATTGGTGGAAACCTGAAAAAAACCCGCATCATCTATAATATATAATAATTTCGATTGTCTGTCTGTTCTTTATAGGCGGCCGCAGTTTTTAAGCTAGAGCATTCATACTTGGTATGCATAGTAAGGGGGTCCCTAGGCAGGTTTTAGTGAAAAAATATAATTCCCCAGGGTGAAAGGGACGGAGAAAATGGGCGCGAACTCGGAAAAAGGGCCGTTTGGGGCAGAAGGAGGCCTCCGATCGAAAGTTGTTCGCAGCCCCCCAAAATGGGGGTACGGATGAGGTCAGATCCAAAATCGGAGGTCATTTAGCGGCCGAAATCGAGGTCGCCCTTAATGAGGCACAGGGGGAGGTCGAGGCCGGTGTGGTAGTAGTGATTGATGATGGTAGTAGTAGTGGTGGTAGTAGTGATGGTGATTATGGTGATTAGCCCCGGGGAACGCCGGGTACCCCTGCTAGTCAACAATATAACTTGACAATAATCTTGACCCCTTAACTTATTATAACTCGAAATATATGAAAGCAATAGGCCTGGCGTTTCTATCATTTGGGAAGAGTCCACCAGGAAATAGGTGTTGATATTTACAGCCAGTTTGCTCTAGACCCTTTTGAGTTATGAGAAGTTAAGAGGTCAAGATTATTGTCAAGTTAGTTGGCGCTACCTATAGTGTCTTCTCGGGGAATCTACAGTAAATACACAGTAAAACGAGAGTATCTGTATTTCAGAGAGAATATATACATATATAATTTTTCGGCGGGAACCTAGGCATAAAAGACAACAAGCGTGTACTGATGTAGACATAAACATAAAGCAGGCGCATTCTGGCGGGAACCTAGGTATATCAGAAATAAGGGCATATTGGTGGTATAGACTTGAACGTAAAACAGGCGGATTTTGACGGGAACCTGGGCATAAATGAAAACAAGCACATATTGGTGATGTGGACATGAACACAAAACAAGCGTATTTTGGCGGGAAAATAACCATAAAACAAGTAGATTTTGGCGCGAACACGGACGTACACAAGTAGGGTACACCAGGGAAGCCCTCGCGACTGTCACTTGTTTGGCCTCTCGCTCTAGCCTTGTGTGAATTCTGCAAAACCTTAATAACGCGGAAATGGAGAGAGACTTTTAAGTGGGTTAAAACGCGTACTTTGTAATAATGTGTGCTAATAATATAATAGTACCAGAATATAAGGATTTTGTTTTGGGTTGCACAACGAGTGAGTATTCAAACCCATTTTTGTTATGTGTGTGTGTGTGTGTGTGTGTTTTTTTTTTTTTTTTTTTTATTTATTTATTTATTTTGTTACTGTCGGTATGCAAAAATAGACCTACCTCAATGCCGTATGCGCGTCTTGAGAGAGAGAGAGAGAGTATAAAACCTCATAAGTATTCTCAATAATGCTTAACCAACTTAGTTGTCATGAACCAGTACAGAACCAGTACCAGTATATACACACAACCTAATATGTACAGTATATGTCGACCTACATATCCTGCTTCAATTGAACACAAAATGCTTAAAGGGGGATGATTCAATATTTGGTAGATTTATTTTTTCATTTATTCATTATTGTTCTAGTTTCCTCCCTAGACCTCCATGAAACTTTAAAATAAATATCCATTCGATCCCCCTTATATTATTAATTTATACATTTTTCGGTAGAAAAGTGTTCCGGCCGAAGGCCGATTCTTCCAAAATTACAGCAGGAAAAAATGGACACCTAAATAGCACGAAAGGTCTAAATATTGACAAAAAAAATGGGGCGAAAGGTCTTAAAATCGACAAACTAGGCTAATGGGGGCAAACATCTTAAAATATAATGGGGCTAAACATGAGGGAGAAGGAGATCTAGCAAAACCGGCCCATCCGCCCCATTAATGAATGAGTCTTCAATACCAAACCAAAGCTTCCCAATACACACACCCCCCCCCCCCCATGATACTGAACCCGGGTGAGAATAACCGTAGACTTTATCACCCCTTCCCATATTTTTGTTGCACTTTTTCATATCAATATTTAGACCTTAGGTGTCAATCTTTTCCTGGCGAACGATAGTGAGCCTGTAATTTTGGAAGAATCAGCCTTCGACCGGGACATTTTCTACCGAAAAATGTACAAATTAATCTACAAGGGGGATCGAATGGATGTTTACTTTAAAGTCTGATGGAGGTCTCGGGAGGAAACTAGAACAATAATGAATCAATAAAAAGAAAACAAAAAATCTACCAAAAAGTGAATCCCCCCCCCCCAATCTGATAATTTGCATAATATCTCTCCTCCGGTATTCAACGCACGTGCCCAAACATCGCCGACACGCTCTCCAAGGCGACGCGTAAATAATGAAGAGACGGGCGAAATATGAGCCTGAAACACTTAAGGGGCAGATTTCCACTTGGGGGATTTTTTTCCTTGACCCCTTTCTCCCTCATGGTTAGCCCCATTGCTTTTGATATTTTAAGATGTTCGCCCCATTAGTTTGGCGATTTTAAGAACTTTCGCCCCATTTCTGTCAATTTTAAGACTTTTCGTGCCACTAAGGTGTCGATTTTTTCCTGGCGAGCGACAGCGAGCCTGTAATTTAAGAGGAATCGGCCTTCGGCCGGGACATTTTTCTACCGAAAAATGTACAAATTTATCTTGAAAGGGGGTCTAGGGGCTGTAATGTTAAGCTTGATGGAAGTCTAGGGAACTAACTAAAAACCTCCCCTTAAGAGGCAGATTTGAATATATACTGTATTTGTATAGGCCTATATTATATATCTATTTATTATTTTCTGCAGTTTCCTCCCAAGACCTCCATCAAGCTTATAAAATACCCCTTAGATCCACCATCGAGATAAATGTGTACATTTTTCGGTAGTTACGGCCGGTTCCTCCTAAATTACAGGCTCGCTATCGCTCGCCAGGAAAATGTCGATACCTAAATGACACTAAAATCTCCAAACTAATGAAGCGAACGTCTTAAAATCTCCAAACTAATGAAGCGAACGTCTTAAAATCTCCAAATCTAATGAAGCGAACGTCTTAAAATCAAAACCTACATAGCTAAACAAGAAGGAGAAGGGGGTCCAGAAACAATACACCGGAACCCCAATAGATTGTCAACACCCGTCCCTTATGAATATTCCACCCAGCTGCTACCTCCCACCCTCGGAACCCCAATAGATTGTCAACACCCGTCCCTTATGAATATTCCACCCAGCTGCTACCTCCCACCCTCGGAACCCCAATAGATTGTCAACACCCGTCCCTTATGAATATTCCACCCAGCTGCTACCTCCCACCCTCGAAACCCCAATAGATTGTCAACACACGTCCCTTATGAATATTCCACCCAGCTGCTACCTCCCACCCTCGGAACCCCAATAGATTGTCAACACCCGTCCCTTATGAATATTCCACCCAGCTGCTACCTCCCACCCTCGGAACCCCAATAGATTGTCAACACCCGTCCCTTATGAATATTCCACCCAGCTGCTACCTCCCACCCTCGGAACCCCAATAGATTGTCAACACCCGTCCCTTATGAATATTCCACCCAGCTGCTACCTCCCACCCTCGGAACCCCAATAGATTGTCAACACCCGTCCCTTATGAATATTCCACCCAGCTGCTACCTCCCACCCTCGGAACCCCAATAGATTGTCAACACCCGTCCCTTATGAATATTCCACCCAGCTGCTTTACAAGGGGGAGGTAGTCGCTTTTTATGGACCCCCTCCTTCTCTCTCATGTTTACCATATTAGTTTTGAGATTGTAAGACGTTCGTTTCATTACTTTGGCGATTTATGGACCTTTCGCCTCATTTCTTTGTCCATATTAGCACATTTCGTGCTATTTAGGTATCCATGTTTTCCTGGCGAGCGATAGCGAGCCTGTAATTTTGGAAGGAACCGGCCTTTGGCCAGGACATTTTTCTACCGAAAAATGTACAAATTGATCTTGAAAGGGAGTCTAGGGGGTGTTTTTTAAAGCTTGATGTAGGTCTAGCGAGCAAACTCATAAATAGATTAATAAATAAACATATAGACCAAAAAGCAAGCACTACCCCCTTAAATAGAATTGTGTATATATATACAGTATTTGCAAGACTTTCTACAGTAGCCTAATATATATACAAACGTGGTTAAAATAAATAATACTCCTTTCAAGAAAAAGCCGAGTCCATTATTTGTAGTCTTTATCATTGTATAAGCAAAGGTAAAATTAATTGGGGTTTATAGTTAAAGGTATGTCTTTGGAAGTGATAAAATGGCCAAGACAATACTATTTCATGCTAAGTTTCTTGTATTCCTTCTCATATATATTCAAGCCTTCAAACAAAATTGCACCGGTTGGACACCTTGAATACGCGTTTCTTTGAGTTTTTCTGGCTATTATTAGAGGATTGTATTCAGATTAGGAAGGCCATTAGCGGAAATGAAGAGGTTTAAAGACTATCCCAATTATTAGAGGATTGTATTCAGATTAGGAAGGCCATATTAGCGGAAATGAAGAGGTTTGAAGACTATCCCAATTAACCCCCTGACTTCCATATAGGCTATCCTTCCATTTGTTTGTATATACAACCAAAAAAGGAACGATATATGGAAGTCAGAGGGTTGATTGGGATAGTCTTTATGTTACGTCCCTCGAAACTCCGAGCCTGCTCAACCCTTCCTGAAGCCTCATCCAACCAACTCTACCTCTACATGGAGCTTCAAAGCACCACACTCCGAGCCTGCTCAACCCTTCCTGAAGCCTCATCCAACCAAATCTACCTCTACATGGAGCTTCAAAGCACCACACCAGCGCCATGAACCTTTGTATATACTCTGCAATGATCGTTTCTTTTCTTAGTGACCAGCTCTTTCCCGAGTCTATGAGTGATCTTATTTTTAGACTAACTTCAGTGTTACTTGGACTATAACTCGGGGCGGTGTCTCTGTGAATACCTGGAGTACAGTCGGGTTGTTACTTACCTTCTCTTCAACCTACTAACTAGAGAGTGTGACGCCTAGGCTAACAATCTTCATTAACCGGGATTGAGCACGTGACTATTTCAATGTCATAATTTCATGTTTTTAGTTTATATTTTTTTATATATTTATATTTATTTGTTTTTTATTTGTAAGAGTTATAACTAATATTTTACTTTTATATTTAATCTGTAAATAATTCAATTAGTAATTCAAATTTCTTTTAATTATATTAATCTTTTAACTTTACTTTACTTTAATAATAATAATAATAATTAAATTATTTCTTGGTTTTGAAATCCTATTAGAATAGGCATTAATGAAGCTTGGTTGGTTGACCCTTGAAAAACTATAAAACTAGCTAAGAACTGGAATATTAATGAAATAACTATAAGAATAGTATCTCTAAGAAATCTACCCATACCATATCTACTGAATACCTACCTATCAAATTCAGTCTCTTGTACGGTTTGAAGTTACCATACCTCTAGAGTCTTGAGGCCAAATAATTTAAGATTACAATATCTGTTGAGCAATACTTCGGATTGTTACATTTACCCTTCCTTCACATTCCCGCAGATCCTTCCTAGACTGTTCTGGACCCCCTTCTCCCTAATGCTTAGCCCCACTAGTTTTGCGATTATAAGACGTTCGGCCCATCAGTTTGGCGATTTTAACACGTTTCACCCCATTTTGTTGTCAATTTTAAGACCTTTCGTGTCATTTAGGTGTCGATTATTTCCTGGCGAGCGATAGTGAGCCTGCAATTTTAAGAGGAATCGGCCTTCGGCCGGGGCATTTTTCTACCGAAAAATGTATTTATTTTGAAGAGGGTTCTAGGGGGTGTTTTTCTAAGATTGATGGAGGTCTAGGGAGGAAACTAAAAACAATACCGTATATGAATAAATTAATTAATAGATCAAACAAACGGCCAGCCTCCCCTTAACCCGTACAGTACGAGGGACGTCCTTTTCATCCCATTCTGGCAACTATTAGACGCTTTAATTCAGCTTAGGAAGGACCTCTAGCAATAATAAGGCTCAAACTCTCAATCAACCCTTTTAACTACTATCGGTACTGATCCTTCTTAAGCTGCATAATATCGTCTAAATATAGCTGAAATAAAACACTACACACGTCGCTGGTACTCAAAGGGTTAATTTATCTCACCTACCCGACACTGTAAAACAAATATAGGGCATAAAAAGGGCATGGAAAAGGTACCGGTATATAAAATCCTTGGATTTATTGACCGTAAATGACCTTACCTTTCTAACCTTGTGTCAGACCAATCAAATGTTGAACGTGTAGATTACTAATGATTGAAAACTACTGGGGACATTCTGGGTCTATAAACATCATTAGCTAACCCCTTCTGTACCGGTGTCGTCTTTATGTTATCTTTATTTTATCCAGATTAATATCTGGAGGCCCGTTTTAACCTGCATAAAATCGTAGAATTCGTTACCGTACACAGCCTACCATCAATATTCCAGTCGATCATTTAGCTAAGTTCTACCGTAATTATTTGTCAGATTGATTATATTATGTTTAGTTACGGAATGCTCTGACTAATTTGTGTTTACGCAAAGAAGCGGGGACATCTCACAATAAAAGGTGGGAAAGACTAGCTAATGTGTACGCTGTAGTAAATACATGCTCCAATTAGAAGGCACAAATCGATAAGAATACTAGCCTATCCACAGCCAATCAGTAGCTTAAGGGGAGATGGTTCACTTTTTGGGGGATTTTTGCATGTATTGTTATTTTTCTAGTTTCCTCCCTAGACCTCCATCAAATTACAAAAAAAAAACATCCATTAGATCCCCCTTCTAGATTAATTTGTACATTTTTCGGTAGAAAAATGTCCCGGCCGAAGGCCGGTGCTTCCAACATTACAGGCTCACTATCGTTCGCCAGGGAAAAAATCGACACCTAAATAGCACGAAAGGTCTTAATATTGACGAAGAAATGGGGCGAAAGGTCTTAACATTAAAAAACTAATGGGGAAAATATCATAACATCTGAAAACTAATGGGGCTAAACATGAGGGAGAAGGGGGAACAGAAAACCGGCCCATGTCCCCTTAAATACATTTCGTACGATCTACGATAGTTAAGGTAGCTACATGGCCGACAGTAGTTGCATGTATAACTTATTCATTTATTGTGGGTATTTTATATAGATCTCTTGTACTAATTGGAACATATCGTACGAACAGACTAATCTACCTTAATTTGCATACAAGCATTTCATAACACATTGACTCGCATATTTTTTAATACTGAACAAAAATAACCTTGATGCAGTAGCCTACGGTACTGCAATAATCCCGAAAAACGTTCCAATGAATCCCTTCGACTATAAAGACAGACTTTCACCTAATGACCGATATACTGGTACAGTACAGTACAGTACCGGTACACAATAAATTAATCATATCAAATAATCCCTGGATCACCATCCAACTCCTTTTTTTTTTCTCTTTCTCTCTCTCTCTTTTCGGCTTGTATCCATTCGGCCCCATTCAGCCTACTGCTTTAAGACTTTTATCCCCATCCAGGTGTCTATATTTCCCTGGCGAGCGGTAGCGAGCCAGCATATATATATTTTTGTTTTGACAGCAAGCTAAATTTTTACATTTTTCGATAGAAAATCGTCTCTGGCAAAGCCGGATGTCTCCATACATTGCTGGCTCGCTATCGCTCGCCAGGAAGAAATCGACACCTGGATGGGGATAAAAGTCTTAAAACAGTTGGCTGAATGGGGCCGGATGGATACAAGCCAGGGAAAGAGAGAAAAGGAGAGAAATAAATAAAACGGTGACCCCCCTTAACCTTCCGTTCGTTTGTTTCAAGTATACCAGTTAATATTACTCTCTCATAATGAAGAACAGGCATGCAGGTGTTATATTAACCTAAAAGTGTATTTCGGTACGGTTATATATATTGGCAAACTAATAGGCAACCCACTGAAACATTTTAAACTGTTATATTCGTTGTATTAATTAACTTAAAATGTATTGCAGTACGATAATATAGACAAATTAACAGGCAACCCACTGAAACATTTTAAACAGTTATATTCGTTAATACATCGTATGTAAACCGGTAGTTAGATGATCAAACTAGAGACTACTGAAGGTTAGGGTCTGCCCGTTATGGTAAATACATAATTATACTGTACTGCTGTATTAATTTGAACATCAACCCCAACGCCGCGACATACTGTTACTCCTATAATACTGTATATGCATAGCGGTACATATTAGAAAATATACGGTAATTAAACTTAACCATCGAGTATGGTAACAAAACAAAAAATCACTATTTGTATACAAGGCAATATCTACAAAATAATGCAGAATATTAAAATTCTCTGGTAAAATAATAAAGACCCCAAAACTATACAATGCAACGAGATTCATACGTCCAAACAAATGTCAAAACTCTAACACGACTATATTCACACTTCAAAACCAAAGAAACACAGACCCCAAAATTCAATATAAGAAAGGTGAACAAATAAACAAAGCAAATAAATATCACAATGTTAAATGGAATACGAAAACTCACCATCGACGAAATTCAAGAGATTAATTCTAAATCTCTTGAAAAGCGTGACCGTCAAATTTGCGCAACAAGAAATCCCTTTTAATCGTAGCCGACCGTTCGATAATTTTGGAGAGAAACTCGCGAAAATTATCCATTTACTCGTAGCTAAATTCGAGAGAGAGAGAGAGAGAGAGAGAGAGAGAGAGAGAGAGAGAGAGAGAGAGAGAGAGAGAGAGAGAGAGAGAGAGAGAGAGAGAGCTAGCTTACGGTATCGAATTTTATAGCTATATCCTTATCTAAACTGACTCTTAGCTTTTATATTTCACATCAGTATTGACTAACAATAAATAGTATTATTAAATTCAAGTTTTACTTTGTTTTTTTTAAAAGTTAATATATTAACAAATAACTTAATTTTTTACCATACGGTATATACCATACTGTATACGGTAATTTATGGTAATTCTATGACACTTAATACGAGACTAATGTGATCAATTTAACACAAACATTTTACAACGTAACGTTACCGTACCTGTACATATTAGGCCTAGGCCTATACCAGTAAAAGTCGTGTCGCCGCTGTCATTACGTTTTGCTCGCTGTATGCTGTATTAATGTCTGTCGGATGTTGAATAGGGTGTATAACGACAGTAACATGGTTGTATATCTCACTCTGAACGATGATTTAAACCTTAGATAGCGCTGATACCAATTATTGATCGAAATATAATTGGTGCCGCGTCATCACTTATTTGGCCTACTGTACATATTACGGTAAGTACGGTAGGTAAATCTTGAGTTGGTTTACAAGCACTACTTCGCACAGTCGCGCTAATAAATTGTCTCAGCACCAATTATATTTTGATCAATAATTGGTATCAGCTACCGGTATATCTAACCTTAATTTCTTCATATCGAGTGAAATATTCAAACATGTTCCTACACTTACCCACCCTATTCAACATCTGACAGACATTAATACAGCACAGAGCAAGCCAAACGTAATGACAGCTGGGACATGACTTATTAGCACGACCGTACATATAGTTAGATAAAATACACATACCGTACTTATCTGCACTATTCTTATAACACTTTAAACAAATTAGTACAGTTCTCTACAAACAAAAATCCCCTTAACCCTTTCCGTACCGACACCGTTCTTTCAGCTTTATTCTGGCTACTATTAGACGATTCTATTAAGTTAAAAAAGGGCCTCCAGCAATTAACAGGCTTCGAACTATCTCAGTGCACCCATTTTAGTTCCACAGATCCTTCTTAAGGGAGCCCACCTCGCTTATTTTCTCTTTCTCTTCCTCTCTCCTTGGCTTGTATCCATTCGGCCCCATTCAGCCTACTGTAAGAAGTTTACCCCCATCCAGGTGTCCATATTTTCCTGGCGAGCGGTAGCGAGCCAGTATATATATATATATATATATATATATATATATATATAATGTTTGTTTTGACAGCAAGCTAAATTTGTAAACAAATTTATAGAACAATTTCTCCGGCAAAGCCGGATTTCTCCATACAATGCTTGCTCGCTATCGCTCGCCAGGAAGAAATCAACACCTGGATGGGGATAAAAGTCTTAACACAGTTGGCTGAATGGGGCCGAATGGATACAAGCCAGGGAAAGAGATAAAAAAATAAGCCGGTGATCCCCCTTAAACTGTACATAATCGTCTAAATATTGATAGAATAAAATGTATGAGACGTCGCCGGTACAGAAGGGGTTAAATACCTTGAGTCCAGTCCGTACACAACCTCCACGGGTCATCATCAGAGGAGAGCCGTGTGAAGCCTGTCCCATCAATTAAACCCAAACCGGCGTAAATTTGGGATCATGGCCCCAGAATTATCGGATACAAAATTGTTAAGTCGGGTCGGGTTTCATAAAGGGGGTCTGGGATGTACACAACTTTTACCCGCCTCATTGGTCAACGACTAGGGGGGTCACGGGATGTAGGCGGGGTTAATTATATTTTAGAAAACGGGGAGAGAGGTGAGGTGTGTGTGGGGGGGGAGGGGGGGGGGAGGTATTGTTGACTTGCAGCCTCAGAGAGAGAGAGAGAAGGGGGGGGGGGGGGGGGAGGTAGCGTACAGTGTTGCACGTGCGTGTTTGCGCATACATCACGCATAACCTGATAGTGGGCCACCACCAACCCCACCCTTCAACCACCTGGCTACTATAGTATACAACACAAGGCTACTGTAGTCAGTTTCATTTCAACTGACGGTAAATTGAGTCTCTTAGCAGCTACTTTATCGATAGTTAATGGCCATGTATTTATTGATATCGTACCGTTATAGCTTATGTGCTTTCATCCTTTGACTTTTGCTAAATACGGGATACTTTCTAAACGGTAGCTAACATTAACTAAAGATACCTCAATTGTAAATACCGGTACGGTTATACATTCTGGCTTAACCACATGAACTTCCAGAAAGATAGAAATACGGTAACACCATTGCATACAATTCTGCACAAGCAAATTTATGCCAGGCTGAGCTGATAGGATACGGTATAATTCGCATTGTACATTGCGATCAAGATACGATATTTTAAACCCAACGTCGCACAAGATCAAAACTGAAAGTTATCAATCTCCCGTCAGAGATAATAGTCGCAATACCAGCACGATATCCAAAGTTTGAGTAACACGGTTTGCAATCTAATTAGCATACAAGCTATCATGATGGTGGCCGCCAAATATGTACCTTACTGTATCACCCTCGCGCCATCATAATATACTGTAGTCAACACGTTAACTATAGTCTATTCGCTGTAAGTAAGCGAGAAATCATGAACTCTAACCTCTGTACCGGTACCTCAAAAACAAGTAGAGTGATCAAGCTAATATTTCCACCATTTGGGAAGAGTCAGTCAAGGAATAGATGTGGAAATGTATAGCCAATTTGCTCAAGCCCTTTTTGAGTTACAGAGGATAGAGATCATAGGTGGGTCGGCTATCTGGGTGTGTCTCCGGCATAATGTACGCGCCAGGAGCAGCAAGCTAATATTTCCATGCACCAGAATATAACATGGCAGGAGACACCAAGGAAGCGGCCAAACAAGTACAAGGGAGCCAAACACACACACCAACACAAAAAATGGCTTGTACGTCAAGTCAATTTGAATCGGTTCTCAATAATCTTATATTTTCCGCGGCTTTATTGACGGGTTCATAAGCTACACGCGTCGCACTCTCTCTCTCTCTCTCTCTCACACACACACACACACACACACACACACACACACACACACACACCGGTATATCCTCTAGATGTACCGTAGTAATATTTACTATCAACTCACATTTTGCACGGTATTCTTGATATTACAAACTGTATTCATAATAAAGACAGCTATTGAAGACATAATATGTAAGTCTATGAGGTCAAAAACTCCTATTGGGACTCAAGGTACATTACATAAACACATATAGATCATCGACATTTACAAACGCACACATATATAAGATACACACACACACATCATATACCGTGTAATGAGTTAAAATGAACAGATTTAATTTGCTAAACCAACATAAAGCACAAACACCAGACCTTGAAACATATCACGCAAAATCTGCACACTAACGCTTCTATTACCATCACAAACAGCCAACTATATACCAATCCCCGAAACACGCACATAGGGTAAGTAGTACCCAACACTTAAGGGAGCCCACCTCGCTTTTTGGTTTTATCTTTCTCTCCCTCTCTTTGGCTTTTATATATTCGGCCCCAAGAAGTTTACCCCTATCCAGGTGCCAATATTGTCTTGGCGAGCGGTAGCGAGCCAGCATATAATTTGTTTTTGTTTTGACAGTAAGCTAAATTTGTAAATTTATCGATAGAAAAAAATTTCCGGCGAAGCCGGATTTCTCCTTACAATGCTGGCTCGCTATCGCTCGCTAGGAAGAAATCGACACCTGGATGGGGATAAACTTCTTAAAACAGTTGGCTGAATGGGGCCGAATGGATACAAGCCAGGGAAAGAGAGAAAAGGAGAGAAAGATAAAACAAATCCTGTGACCCCCCTTAACAACCACACCAAACCCACCATTACCATCAAGACAAGTTACACAGATATATACCCCACTCACAACACCAGTATACAGAGAAACCTGCACTCGGCTAACTGACCACTTGCGAGTTTCAAGCTACAAGGAAGTTGTAGCCGTAAACATCGACATAAATCAGATATTTAATAATAATTTAAGTTTCTGATTGATAAAAAAGTATGTTGAATTGGGTTTTATGTACCGGTATTTATGAATGCACTACAACCGTATTTTAGCGGGTAATTCTGCTAAATTATCAATGTCTACAGCTCCAACTTCCTTATAGCCTGAAACTCGCAAGTGGTCAATTATAAAGCCGACCTGGAGACTCTTATAGGATAAATAGGATTCATGTGTCTTGTGAAGTCTGGATAATTGTGGAAACTATTGTTGTAAAGGCATAAAGGCATAATACCGGTTGTTTACATACATTATACACGCAGACATATACGGTCATTATTATTATCCCGCATAATAGTTCAGGATTGATGTTGTAATTATCCCCCCTCCCGATCTCTCCCTCTCCCTCACACTCTTTCTACATTAAACAATGCCATTTACTCCTGAAAAAACACACACACAAACTATAACTATTCTCTAGGCTATACTGATTTACGGTATAGCCCAGACACACACACATACTCTCATTCCTTCTCTCCCCCTCACACCGACATCAGTTTTATCGTACACCAACTCTCTCTCTCTCTCTCTCTCTCTCTCTCTTTCTCTCTCTCTCTCTCTCCAGGTGGTCGAGGCTGCGTGCAATATTATATTATTTACCAAGTTGTACCGGAACCGGTTTTGTGGGATTTATTATACGATAAAGCCGGTGTAGGCGGTGTGAGGGGGGAGATGTGTGAATGAGAGAGAGAGAGAGAGTGTGTGTGTGTGTGTGTGTGTGTGTGAAATATACAAGTGTACCGGTACTTAGGCCTACAGAAATTAGTTATGTAGAGTAGATTAACCAGACCACTGAGTCCTACAGAAATGGAATAAGAAATCAACAACATAAAAATTCTATACGGTAACAAAATGTAAGGCAATTAAATAGGCCTATAGACGGTAAGTATACTAAAACAAGGAAGTAAAAGCACACTATAAAAATATACAAGCTCAAAAGTATGTTAACGCCCTCACCACCATTACGTATTTTTCATCAGATTCTGGTTACCATCAGACAATTTTCTTTAGTCTATAAATCTACCTCTACGACTCAAATGGGTAAATACGACCTCGATAAACCCTCTTAACAACATACCGGTATGCCATTCTTAAACTGCATAACATCAACGATTTTTTTGTCAGAATCAAAGGTAAAAAGGCGTTATGATGCTGAAGAGGCAAAGTAGGTCTACCAGAGTCTATATATATACACAAAGAGCAGCAAAACAATGACACACTGATCTCAATTCTTAATCTTGAGCTATAAATATTCTTAAGTGATCAACAATACCAATATGCTTTCACCTAACTTAGCTGTCGATTTCCGAAGTAAGGATGGTGTTGCGGTCGGTTATGTGTGTGTGTGTCTTTTTGAACTGAACAGAAAATACAGTACGGTAACCCCACTATTAATTAGTAAGGTAGGCTTGACTAGTTGATTGTTAACCCCTTCTGTACCGGCGACATCCTTTTAATTATGTCTGACAACTATTAGACAATTATATTCAGTTTAGGAAGGACGTCTACCCATAAAAAGGATACAGACTATCTCAATTCATCCCTTTAGCTATCATAATATATCCTTCCTAACATCATCTAAATGTACCGGTATCTAAAATCAAGTTCAAAAGACGTCCCTGGTACTGTAAGGGTCAATATATTATACTCTACGCTACTTTTTGAATGACCTCGATCAGCGACTGTTTATCATCTGAAAATTTTGCCGTGTTGGGTTATTGGAAGAGTTGCATGTAAAGCCGGTAGCACCCAAGCCCTTGTTTCCCTCAACTTTTATCGGCCATACTGGTCTGGCAGCTTATCACTATCTGGTGCAACGTATCGGGGGTTATTAAATATATGTTATATTACAATTGAGGGTTTTGATAGCTGTTATGTTCGACCTATGTATTTTCAGTTACCCCTTAGACTACCGTAAGATAAACGCCGGCGTCCCCAGACCCCCTTCTAACTAATAATACATAAATGCCACGCAGACCCCCTTCAAGATAAATATATATACATTTTTCGGTAGAAAAATTACCGGCCAAGGGCCGGCTTCTCCTAAATGGGATAAAGTGTCTTATAATCGCCAAACTATTGAGGTGAAAAGATAAAAAATCTCCATACCAATGGAGTGAAACAGGACGGTTCCAAAAAGACACACCCTGTAACAGATAGAGGGTATGGGTACCGGTATACTTATAAAATCATTTTGTCACCTAATTTTATCAATCATCGGTCTAGTTTCCGATAGGAATGCAAAAGATCCCAGAAATTTTTCCAGAAATGTTTTTGACCCAAGAAAATTGACGACAAAAACTCTCGTGTGATACCGGCTTAACCCTTTCAGTACCGGTGCCGTCCTTTTAACTACCGGTATATATATTCTGGCTACTATTACACGATTATATTCAGTTTAAAAAGGGCCTCCAGCAAACAATAGGTTCGAATACCATACCTTTTACTACCATAGATTCTTATTAAATTGCACCAAATCATCTAAATATAGCTAGATTAATATTAGTAAGACGTGGCCGGTACAAAAGGGGTTACGATTGATATTATGTAGAGTTCCCAGATTGAATGAAGTAATAATGATGATAAAATATGCTATTAATGGTAGTGGTCATCACATGGTTGGGTACGGTTGTTGGTGCATTTTGCATATACAGTACGGTAGGCTAAGCTAGATAAGCATATGCAAAACTCTTATTACCGTACATCACTTCAACGATGCACCATACCAAACTACACAAAAAAAGTGTTAAACGTTCGACATTATTTTAACAAGTTAGATAAAGGTACTAATTATGTACTGGTAAGTTATGCAACATAATTATGATTAAGCCTTGGTCGTTTATATGTATATCAATATTTACAAATACAAGTTATTCAAAATTCAAGGTAAGTGGCGATGGAATTTCCTGTTAGAAATGATGTATCGGTATCAATCAATGTAGCTAATTATTTAATATCTACAAACAAATACTACTCTGAAATTTAGGTAGCCTACCACATCATAAGTAGGCCTAACAACCTCAACAGTTAGGTATTATACCGGTATATGTTGTGTATCAAAATTAAACAAATTATCTAGTCAAATCAATGTGTTCCTATCTATAAGTATGTCAGACTCCGAGCACGAGGTTGCCTAAATAAAACAATAATTGCTTTGTCGTGATATAACCAATCCTATCCTATATAGGTATTCCTATGCATAAGCCAGGTACAGGTGGATTTACACTTTATATTCTATACTGCAACTCTGGTCTGCAAGCTTCTGAATTGCATACATTTACAAAAAGTGTTTGACCTCAAATAATCTACCAGATCATCCTTTAGCCGCGCCACCGATACAAACACCATTTAACCCCTTGAAGATCTAAGACGCATTTTAACATTTTAGTTTTGTAGCCTATACTATCCATTAACCGATTTTAAGCAGTTTAGGAAAGATCTCTAAGTATGAAAAGGTATACCGGTAAAAGTATATCAATTAACCCTCAGACCTTCTTAACTCCTCTCTAAACTGAATAAAATCATCTACTTATAGCCAAAACCAAATGATGAAATACGTCATGGGATCAAGGATGGGAGGGTTAAAAAACAATAAAATTGCCGAGAGAGAGAGAGAGAGAGAGAGAGAGAGAGAGAGAGAGAGAGAGAGAGAGAGAGAGAGAGAGAGAGAGAGAGAGAGAGAGAGAGAGAGAGAGAGAGAGAGAGAGAGAGAGAGAGAGAGAGAGAGAGAGAGAGAGAGAGAGAGAGAGAGAGAGAGAGAGAGAGAGAGAGAATCGCTGGTATGACTCTGAGTATACCGGTACTACCAATTCAAGGCAAGTGACAATGAGTGTTTTTGGTGTGAACAAACAGCCCGGCGCGTCGACTGGTTCTTTTATCACCTGACCTCTTTATATAGGCCTAAACTACCTTGGTTTATCATACTTAACGAGCAGTTATATAGGTATACTGGATGAGATGGTGGTGATGATGGTGTTGTGGTGTTCCCTTGTTTATGTGGTGATGGTGATGTTCCGTTTTTGCTTTGTAATGGTGATGCTGATGGTGGTGTTCCGTTGTTTTATGGTGATGATGATGGTGGTGTTGTTCCGTAGTTGTTTTTATGATGGTGATGATGATGATGGTGGTGTTCCTTTATTTGTTTATGGTAGTGATAATGATGGTGTTCCGTTTTTGTTTTTTGATGGTGATGATGATGGTGTTCCGTCGTTTTATGGTAGTGATGATGATGGTGGTGTTCCGTTGTTTTATGGTAGTGATGCTGATGGTGGTGTTCCGTTGTTTTATGGTAGTGATGCTGATGGTGGTGTTCCGTTGTTTTATGGTAGTGATGCTGATGGTGGTGTTCCGTTGTTTTATGGTAGTGATGCTGATGGTGGTGTTCCGTTGTTTTATGGTAGTGATGATGATGGTGGTGTTCCTTTATTTGTTTATGGTGGTGATGATGGTCGTGTTGTTCCGTTGTTGTTGTTTTGGTGATTATGATGGTAGTCATTCGTTGTTGTTTTTGAGATGGTGGTGATGATAATGATGGTCAACGGAAGATAACGATTATGCTAATAATGCAGATCTTAATACCTGTAGTTAAGATATAATGATACGGTACCTGTAACCCACTGCTGATGATTAAGGGGAGATATCCACCCGAGGGACTTTTTTCTTGACTCCTTTCTCCCTCATGTTTAACCCCATTGCTTTTCGAATTTTAAGACGGTCGCCCCATTATTTTGACGATTTTAAGAACTTTCGACCCATTTCTGTCAATTTTAAGACCTTTCGTGCCATTTAGGTGTCGATTTTATCCTGGCGAGCGATAGTGAGCCTGTTATTTAAGAGGAACCGGCTTTTAGCCGGGACATTTTTCTACCGAAAAATGTACAAATTTATCTTGAAAGGGGCTCAAGGGGGTGAACCTTAAGCTTGATGGATATCTAGAGACCAAACTAAAAACCTCTCTTTAACAAACGGGCCTACCTGGTATTCGTGATGATAACTTAACCCCTTCTTTACCGGGGACGTCTTTTCGATTTTATTGTAGCTATGTTTAGACAATTGTGTGCAGTTTAAGAAGGATCTGTGGTAGTATAAAGGGTTAAGAGCGATACTTCGAACCTGACAATTGCTTTCTAAACTGCACAAAAACCGTCCAATAGGAGCCAGAATTTAGTTAAAATGACGGCATCGGTACGGAGAGGGTTAATAATTCTTTCAACGCCTGACATGACTGACCTCTTCATATAAACTACCGGTATGTTCTTTAATCCCACTTAACGAGCAGGTATATGTATTGGACGAGCTCTTAAGGGGAGACGGACCTTTTTTTTCCTATTAATTCATGTATTCCTTTATTTTTTTTAGTTTTCTCGCTAGACCTCCATCAAGCTTAGAAAAACACCCCTTAGACCCCCCTTCAAGGTAAATTTGTACATTTTTCGGTAGAAAAATGTCCCGGCCGTAGGCCGATTCCTCTTAAAATTTCAGGCTCGCTTTTGCTCCCTAGGAAATAATCGACACCTAAATGGCACGAAAGGTTATACATTTGACAACGAAATGGGGTGAAAGGTGTTAAAATCGTCAAACTAATGGGTCGAAAGGCTTATAATCTCAAAACTAATGGAGCTAAACATGAGGAAGAAGGAGGACCACAAAAACGACCCATCTCCCCTTAAGGCAAAGTCATATTGGTGGTGCTTTTAACTTTCAGGGAAGTCTACTCTTTCTGCCAGACAAATTGGAAGTGAGCGTGTCTGTGATCACAATTGAGATAATACTCAATAGTTTATCTGCCTTATCTTTTATGATACACACGTGATTTTTTTTTTTTTTTTTTTTTTTTTTTTTTTTAAAGTAAAGATTTGGGTTTGAGTAATAAGTTTGTATAATTGAATGAATACAGTAGAGTTATGCGCCTCTTTTGTTTTACTCGTTTCTCTTTATACACTTAACCCATTGAAGATTGTAACGCACTTTGACAGTCTATTCTGGCTATCATTACACGATTTTGTACAGTTTAAGAAGGATCTGTGGGAATTATAGGGGTTAATTAAGACTGTCTAAATTAACCCTACGCCTTCCATATAGCCTACCCTTTCTATAAGTAAATGAGGATCGACACGAGCACTTACTTCGTCAATATATCGATCAGTATCAATTGTTTGTGACATCTAAGAGTAGTTTGCATGGCCTAGACAAGCTTTACGAAACCATAATACCTGCATATTATGTGGTTGGAACTATGTAAAACCTTAAGGGGGAATGGTTCATTTTTTGCTCATTTTTTCATAGAATAAATATTTGGTGTTAGTATAACAAAAAAAGGTAATAATCGATAACCAATTAATGTGTGCGACTCAGAGAAAGAGAGAGAGGATAGGGGGTTTTGGATATACAGTATATATATATATATATATATATATATATATATATATATATATATATATATATATATATATATATATATATATATATAAACTACTAAGCAGGGAACTATCAATTAAGCTAAAGAGTCTATTAACACCAATCCCACCACATTAAATACGGTATAATAGTTGATAGTGCAAACAGCGGTAAGTGTTAGCTCAGCGGTGCTCACCTGCAAGCTCAATTATCAACGGTGACGAGGCAATATATAATCGCCAGATCAAGTACAGTACAACTATTCAAGATTACACCATGTTTTTTAGGTTGCCAAACGAATATCAAGTTGCTTCTATTAAGTCTGTATTATTGCACTTACAAAGTTGAAAAAATAGTTTACAGTTTACAGTAGTCTAATAAAGAAGAGTAGCCTGATGACAATGACAGTAGTCTAATAGCCAAAAAAGTAGTACCGGTACAATAACCCTGAAGGTACTGTAGCCCGATAACCACGAAAGTAGTACCGGTACAATAGCCTTGAAAGTAGCCCGATAACCATGAAAGTAGCCCAATAACAAAGAAAGTACCGATGCCAGTAGAATAGTAACCATGAAAGTAGCCTGATAACCCTGAAAGTAGCCCGATAACCCTCAAAGTAGCTCGATAACCATGAAAGTAGCCCAATAACAAAGAAAGTACCGGTGCCGGTAGAATTATTATGCTCTCTCCACTAAACCAACTTTACTCCTAAACTCGATTAATGAAATTAACAAACACATGTGGCAGTCCGGAGATTTACGAACCTAGGATGCTCACACCGCAAATCAACACACTTATGCATTGCACCACGAAGACAGTTAATAGTAACCATGAAAGTAGCCTGATAACCCTAAAAGTTGCCCGATAACCCTCAAAGTAGCTCGATAACCATGAAAGTAGCCCGATAACAAAGAAAGTATCGGTACCGGTAGTATAGTACCATAATCATGAAAGTAGCCCGATAACACAAAGTAGCCCAATAATCCTGAAAGTAGCCCAATAACCCAATAACCCAAAGTAGCCCAATAATCCTAAAAGTAGCCCAATAATCCTGAATATAGCCCGATAACCATGAAATCCAGCCCAAAAGAGTAGCCTGAGACAGGACGGTAGCCCCTCGTAACGGTGAGGGGTGCTCTTAAAACGCCGTATGGGGTCCATCCGGTCGTAAACCTATCTCTACGTCAACACATTACTGATTACTGCAACAGTCTGACCACTACCTCTCAACCTTTATCTTGCTCTGATTACCTCTCTCTCAACACATTACTGAAACAGGCTGAGCACTACCTTCCCTCCTTTAACTTGCTCATTAACTCTCTCTCTCCCTCTCTTTCGCATGGGACCAAGGATCGTAAAGCTATCTCTACGTCAACACATTACTGATTACTGCAACAGACCGACTACTATCTCCCTACTTTTAACATATTCCCATTACACCCCCCCCCCCCTCTCTCTCTCTCTGACTGACACACACACACACACACACACACACACACACACACACACACACGGGGTCCCATGATCATAAAGTATCACTGTCAACACATTACTGATTACTGCAACAGGCTGCCATCTACCTACCTACCTACCTACCTCTCTCTTGGGAAATTCTAACTATTAACTTACACCTTACCTTATCATGAGTTCAAATTATTAGCTACAAATTACCAGGTATCTTGGCCAAGTACCGTAACCAACCAATTTCACGCATTACCGGCACTGGCTTAAACCGGAGTCTAACTGCCATATTATTTGGAAGATAGTTACCGGTACTGCCTGGACGCTTGTTAAATACAGTGTGGTACCGGTATAGATTGTGTAGACAATTTCGTTATTATAATGTAAAACTTGCAAAATAAACAAACCAAAACAGGGACGACACAATATTATAGCCTAGAGGCAAAAGAACTTATCAAAATGATGACAAATTATATATTGCTAAGATAATGATAAGGGTAAAGTCAATACCAATTAATTCTATGACTTCCGTATACCCTTCCTGATCAATATAATCGTTAATAATAACCAGAAAGGGGAAAAGAAATGCGCAATCGGATCATGAAAGGGTTAAGTGTCCCCCAATGGCCACTAATCCCCCAATCTGCCCCCCAATCAGCGGCCGGGCCCATAATCTTCTAAACAGGGCCACTCCAGGGTTCGAACCGGCGGCACATTCTTGTCAGGCCGAGTCCCTGCTTTACTTCTGAGGCTCCCGACTCCTGGTGTTTAAATACCGGTAGCTAGTCAATGATTTGAACTCATGATAAGGTAAGGTCACTCACATACACGTTCACAACACACACACACACACACACAAAGACAACACATATTCACAAACAGACACATACATGATACACACGAACTACTTACTATCTCCATTTAGAAGGATGGATAACAGACTGACAAAAATATTACGGTACCGGTAGGCTACGTAAAAATAAAAGTACGGTATTCAAGAGTAGTATCGGTAGGTACGGTAGTGTAATTTTTTACATTTTTAAGTCAGTACCGGTATTCTGCATATCTCTCTCCCTCTCTCTGAAAAGTAAAACAATAGGCCTACACAACAATTGTTTGTATTAATTATGGGATTGTACTACACCGGTACATCATAAAACAGACCAATACCAGTAAATACAGACTGCCTACAATCCCGCACTGTATTAGGCCAGGTGAGGAGGAGATAAGAGGTGCGTATGTCCAGCATTAAGGAGGGGGTTGGAGGTGACGGTATCTCACCTGTTCATCGTAATAATTGGTGACCTGAACAGTGAAGCATAGTTTGTGTGTGTGAGAGAGAGAGAGAGAGAGAGAAAGAGCTGAACATACAGTTGCTCACATGTACAGCTGTTACAGAACGACTTTTAATTACCGGTACCGGTATTCTAATAGTGTAGGCTATCTGCACACATACAAATTGAAAATTAAATTTAATTTAATGCTCGAAAAAGGATATAGCTGGCAAACAAAGACCATTCAAAACAAGTCCTAAAACAGTCTCTTCTTTGTAGGTGCCCGTACGGTATTTTTACTACCGGGTATTAAATATAGCCTACAACTTAATGTTATGCTTTACAGGTGGTATTATATGTCTTGGTAGGTGATAAAATCATCAAAACAACACAATTTCCTGTGAATTTCCCTGTAAACCATTTCATATTCATTCCAGATTTAAAGCCAAATCGACCAAGTAGGCCTATGATATCTTGCTTTACATAACTTTATCAGTTACGGTACCTAATGGATTTTTTATTTCACTAACAAGTGGGTGGATAGGTTTTCTGGAAATAAAAGATGGGAAATTCCACACCTATTCCCTGGCCGACCGTATTCAAATAGTAGAAATATTAGCTCAATCACACTAGTCGTGTATAAGTTATAGAGGTTAGTGGTCATACATATATGAAGTGATTTTTAAATATAGCTACGACTCGTTTACAGGTGTGTTAATACCTGTAATTTAAGTCCAGAGACCTGTGTTGAACAATAATGTACAAAGCCCCGATAAACAATGCCGGTAACATAAGTATACATTTGTGTAGGCCTATAGGTTCTGCATAGTTCTGATTTAGAGGTGGGCAATATTGACGGGATATATTGTGTTATTTACATAGGTAAGCTACATTTATGGTATGAATTATCCAACCGGGACTCTACTGATTGCCGTTTCCTGTCGCGTACTGGTAGCTATTTCCCTTTCAGTACGGGTTACGCCCTTCTTATTTCATTCGGGTTGCTATTGGACAATTTAGCTTAGGAAGGGCCTCTTGGAAATTAAAACAAATACAAACTACCGTAGCTCAATTAAACTTTACATTTCCACAGAAACTTTCCAAGTTTCCAAACTAAATAAAATCGTTTAATGATAACCAATATACAATTAAGCAATTGGTCATTGCACTGAAAGGAGTTAAATCCAATAAGCCTACAGATTTTGAATACTATTTGTTCACATCGTTCTAGTTTATTTTCCTTCCAGTTAACGGAATTATACACACTTGTCATTAACTGCGTGTAGCTAAACTTACGGTAGGCTATGCTATCGTACATCACTTAAATAAATCGTGTATATTAGATCTCGCTATGCTCCTAAGTAATATGTAAGGAAACTGATGCTTACATTTTATTTCCCATACATTACAAATAAAAGAGGGGCACTCGGTAGAGCGCACACCTCCGCCTATGCTGGCGTTGTCACAAAAATAAACAAATGTACAAGAATGACACCAATGTGACATAGGCTCAGCAACTAATTAAGTAGGCTACCGGTACCGTTCGGATCGCCTCCTAAATTGAATTACTTCTTCCTTAGCGCATAAAATCTGTCCACCAAATTTCTAAAAAATCGGTTCATAAATTTGTGAGATATCTTGTTTACAGACAAGCATACAAACGGAGGCGAAAACATAACCTACGTCCAATTTCGTTGGCATAGGTAACAACAATTATACCAATTTTTTTCTGAATGCCAGTACCGTACCAGTACTATAGGTAGCGCCAACGAACTTGACAATTATCTCGATCCCTGACCTCTTCGTATCTCAAAAGGACCTTGAGCAAACTGGCTGTACATTTCCAAACCTATTTCCAGGTGGACTCTTCCCAAATGATAGAAATGTCAGCCCGATTGCTTTCATTCATTTTGAGTTATAAGAAGTTAAGGGGTCAAGATTATTGTCAAGTTCGTTGGCGCTACCTATAGCTTGTATTTATATTAGTATCAATAGTTATTAGTACCGATACCGTAATGAATAAGCCTATGTGACTATGTTATCATACAGGTACCTGTACTTCATATTTTATACACTACCAGTACGGTACGGTACATTAGTCAAAATCTTACCAGTACCCGGTAGATACAGTATTGGATATCATACACAAAAAATGTCTCCCAATCCCCCATAAAATAAAAACATATACTGTATAGGCCTACCGTAAATATGTTTAAGAATACCGGTACGGTACTGTATTATAGGCCTACCTGCTTTCCTAAGCCCTTAAACATTCGTAGTGCATAGGATATTTGGTAAACTCTTCAGAACGATAGGGTAACTCTTTGACTACCGGTACTGTTAAACCATTTCATTATAATGAGAAATATCACATACCGGTATCAAATATTTCATATGTGGACATCAAACGGAACGTTACGTTACGGTAGCCTAATATCAATACGGTACCGTAGGCCTACCGTGTGAACTAGATCGATTCTGCTTTCCAATCACCGTTTATTACCATGAACTTGGTTGCTTGGGAAACTTCATTATTCTAATACACATTAACGCAGAATTGTATGACCAAAGTGTGTACAGTAGTCCTAAATTCACCAGCAGGATGTTGTCAAGTCATTGCCGTGCTAAGAGATATGTATAAAGCCATATAAGCACTGCATTCCTCCTACCGCTTTACCAAACCTGGCTTCCAAATTGAAAGACACCTCTCGAAAACCGGTACTGTAAAAGGTTATATTTGCAATCCTATAATGTCTAACTAGCTAAATTTGCGACCTTTCAAATGAACTTAAGGGGGGAAGGGCCGGTTTTCTGGACCACTTTCTCCCTCATGTTTAGCCCCATTATTTTTCAGATGTTAAGGCGTTTGCCCCATTAGTTAGTCGATTTTAAGACCTTTCGCCCCATTTCTTCGTCAATATTTAGACCTTTCGTGCTATTTAGGTGTCAATGTATTCCCTGGCGAACGATAGTGAGCCTGTAATGTTGGAAGAACCGGCCTTTGGCCGGAAAAAAATTCTACCGAAAAATTTACAAATTAATCTAGAAGGGGGAACTAATGGATTTTTTTTTATTTGATAGAGGTCTAGAGAGGAAACTAAAAAAATAATGAATACATGCAAAAATCGCCCAAAAAGTGAACCATCCCCCCCCCCCCCCCTTAAGAGCCGAGGACCTTGGAATGAATACAACACACTGTATTTTAAAGAACTGGATAGGCCTATAATAATAGAGTAGCAACATGTGGGTTTCCGGTACCGTACCATATGCCTAACTTATAGACTTACCTGGATTACCGTAGTTGATTAACGTATTTAATGAGCCAATGTGGAGTTATTCTCATTCATTAAAGTTTTTGTCAGTGTAATATTCTAGTTATGGTAGACGTTTACCTGGCATATTTAAATTAATGTTAAAGTAAAACTAAATAATAAGTTAGCTAGGCCTCAGGTATTGTACACACACACACTGTAATTTTTACTAGTTTACTCACAGTTAATATAATTATTTTTGTTGTATCCAAATATTATCCAATTTAACATACGCAGCACGGTTAAGGCGCGGTTACACATGCCCGAGTTGCCCGAATCGGTGACAAAAGTTGCTCCGTGGAGCAACTTTTGCGCCCCAAGCAACTTTTTCGGGACCCATTTGTCACCCGAATAGGACAAATTTTGCGTCCCGAACGTACGGGACGCATCGCCTGTTGCGGCAACTATAAATATGGGTTGCATGCAATAGTAGTAATGTGATAACTATATATATGATGTGCAAGCATTAATATACTATAATAATGCTCAATCCTTAAATATATATGTCATCACAGTATAATATTCAATAGATTGGGATGAGAGAAAACGGTTTAATCAAGAAGTAGGCTACGGTATGAATGCGAAATTTCAAGTTTGTACAAATAGCCTACAATATCTTTAGGCAAGAATGGGAAGAATATTCTCTCAAGGGATTAAATGTATCATATATCGGTTATCATAATCAACTTACAATTATAATTTGCAACAGTAAACGATTTGTTATAACTAAATATGAATAATAGCTTCGTTACTGCAATGGTTAGCCTAATACTTCCTTCAGTATTACAAATTATGTATTCTGTATACTTTGTAATCTTGATTAAATACCGTATTTATGCATTATAGGATCGGTTAATGCGACGTGCTAAATAGACGTAGGCTACTCTTTGCATTACTTACAGTAGTAGCCTACATGTACAGTATACGGTAATAGTGTTTGGCGTGAATTAATAGGCTATGTCGTGGACATATATTCCATATGTAGCCTATAGCCTAAATAGGCCCATATATATATATATATATATATATATATATATATATATATATATATATATATATATATATATATATATATATATATTATAATCTATATACAGTAGGCTAGGCCTATATTAATATAAATAAGTTTTAATACTTCTAATGATAATGTGACAGGTGATATCCGAACCTTAGGAGCTATAAAATACCACATGGAACACATAAAATCGTACATATAATACAGTAAACACAAGCAAGGAAAGAAATACTGTCACTGCCTATTTTAAATGTGTAATACGTAAAGCAAGGCCCCCGGGCCAGCCAGTCTTCTCTCTCGCTTACTTCTCTGGTTTATCATATCTTTATCTTGCTTGTGTTTACTTTATGATATAGCCTATACGTTATTATTGTGCTTCCTGTGTTCTTTAAGAGCTCTTTAGATTCGGATAGTACTGTAATTTATTAAGTAGGCCTAATCATTAAAATTACTTAAACATATCTAGTTAATGAATAAATAAGGAACAATACAGATGATAAATAAATGATCAGGGTAATAATAAGATAGCCAATCATGAGCGTGCTGCTGTTTCAACTGAATTGCACTTTTACCGACAGACGTGGATTCATGTCGCTTGTTTTATGTAATGGCGAGCAATATAGTCATACATACCTTGGTTTTTATATATGCTCAGCTTTATCATAGGGATTGTGATGTATTAATAGCGTGACGGGAAGTTAAACGGCCGAATTAAGACCAATTAATTTCGAAGTGAAAACGAAAGAGTGTAGGCTACGGGATTTAGTGCTACGAGCAACTCTCTTCCTGCATGTGTAACCACTTGTTTTTGGGTCTCGGAAAAGTTGCCCGTAGCGGTGACAAAAGTTGCTTGGGTGGCAAAAATTCGGGCATGTGTAACCGCACCTTTAGCCTACCGTACTTGTTACAAAAAGGCCTACCCAGTAACTTTACTTTTTTGGTGAATAATCTTTACCATTCAGACGTTTAATAATTTTGTGAAAGCAAGAAAGTTTGTAATGTATGTATGTATGTATGTGTGTGTGTGTGTGTGTGTGTGTGTGTGTGTGTGTGTGTGTGTGTGTGTGTGTGTGTGTGTGTGTGTGTTATTTTATTTTTTTTGTTTAATACAATCAGCCCATCAGCACGCATTATTGACCACTTGCAAGTTTCAGGCTATAAGGAAGTTGGAGCTGAATAACCAGTTAGACTACAGTTGCAGGATCTTCATAAATACATAACATCACATTCGATATACTTCCTATCCATCAGAGAAGCCTACATTATTACCGGCATTGCTTTTCAACTTAATATCGATGTTTACGGCTCCAACTTCCTTATAGCCTGAAACTCGCAAGTGGTCAATTAAGACACTTCAACAAATGGGCTATATTCCCCCTGCCTGTAACCTTTTCTTCTCCCTGCCTGGCAGTTCTTTCAAAACAGCTCTCTTGCATCTCAGCCAAAAGGTACTGACCGTCTGACGGTAACGAAGTCTTTTTGAGAGTACCGGTAACCCCACCCAACTGTTTTGTCAGTTACAAGATGCATTACCCCTTTACTGTGACGATTATATGACTTTTCGTTCCGTTCAGGTGTCGATTCTTTCTTGGCGAACTATAGCAAGCCTGCAATTTAGGAGCTTGAGGGGTCTAAGGAGCTAACATAATACTGTACTAATACTACCGGTACGGTACTAATAATAATAATTACAAAAACAAATTTAATAAAAACTTCCAATAACCCACCAAAGCGTCGGAAGTTATTAATAATTAAGGAACACTCCGTTCTTAACATTAATCGTTTATTACAAACCCCAATGCACTAGAATAAACTAATGAAAGCATATGATCCTCCCAGGACTCGAACTCGGGACACCACACTCAGAACATAAGCATCTAACCCATTACACCACCAACACAGTCAGAGTCACACCAGCACTGTCAGGGAGTCTTGGTACCGTACAAGTTCCCATGAAGATATCCCGTATCCAAATATAATTCACATTACCGGTATTTTCCTCAACATGGCTAAATCGGTACCGTACCATACCGTACCGGGCATTTTTATTTGTGTGCGATCTTGAATATTCATTGTTAATAATATTGTTACCTACAAATCCCCTAAAATAATATACAGTAATAGCCTACATTGCACGTGATTGTACAGTATAGTAGACTTCGGTACATTTAGCCAATATCCGTAATGCCGGGTACAGAGTGGTAACTGGTAATTAGGCCTATGAGTCTCCATTGAAGTGGAAAGAAATATTAAAGCACTGAAAAGTCCATTGCATCTGCAAGCGAATGCAATGCAAAACTCAATAAAGAAATGTCTAATGTTTATAACAGGTACGGTAGTATCTTTCACCATTATAATATTATTAAGATACCTTTTAGCGGTATTGAGCTGTACGGTAGTTCTTATGCTTTGAGCAGAATGCGATATTATAAACAAAGCAGGATGGCAGATTTGCTACAATTTCATTCTTACACGGAGTTTAGCTAACGGAAAAGGCATATTATTTGTAACCGACATCTGATTGATCTGCAGTACCGTACGGTAATTTGATTAACTATAGCCTAAATCGAAATGGCCCGAGGCGTGTCATTAATCATGGTCGGCTAATTAATACAGGAGACAACGAAGTGTACAGTATGTGCTGCTGTATCAAGGTGTTAAACAAGGACAATTTCATATTTGTTCAGACTATATGAGAACGAATACAGGAAATTTAACATGGAAATGCAATGTTTTGGGCGATTTTATAACTTCCGAAGATATACACTGATAGGCCTAATTGTAAATTATAAGTTTTACATGTGTTCCGTACGGTATAATTATATATGAGACTACTTACCATATTAACTGCATCACCTCCACACACCATTAAATCCGTGAGAAATCCTGTTCAAATTCCCAAAATATCCCCACTACTAATTGTATATGGCCATTAGGCTAGGGTACCACTAGTCTATGGAAGCCACTGGAACCTGGCTAGGCTAGAGCACAACTTTATTTCACACCAATTTTCCAGCTATCAAACGAATGTCACACTGTGAATTACTTGGTAGCATTGTTCTCACATCTTATTATAAGTTATTTACACCGATACATTATATATTTCTAAGATAAGACTGGTAAATTCACTGTTAAATATGCAAGCATTTCACCACAGAGTACACGAGATCGTATCACTGGCAAAAAGACCGACTCACTATCGGTACTGCGCCTATTTTGTATCATTATATGGCAATAATAGATAATTTGTTAAACTCCCAGAGTATATTAAAATAAATATAGTTCAGTAAGTGAAATTAGTTTCATAAAATACGTAAACCTCTTTAATTTTGGCGAGTAATTTATTTAGTACGTATACTAAGATCGGCGACAATGTTGTTTACACTAGGCCTACGTTTTTTTTTTTTTTTTTAACTGCGCTTGGGATTTCTTGTTTTTCTACTTTTTCAGTTTAAGCCTTTAAGAAAATCTTAAAATTGGAGAAATAACCAAGTTTTCTCAAAACTTGCCTGGTTTTCCAGAATATAAAAACCCTAGACTAGGCTATTTTGTTTTGCCGTGAGATACATGAACTCGTACAATACTTAAATTCAGATCGGAAACTCATATAATATACATCTCTTGGAGTCTTGGAGCTTTAAGGTACCGGTAATTGTTTAGATTTGAGCCTTTCATATTTTTATCTCTAAAACTATTCCAGAATAAGCACAGTGACATTAGGAACCCATGCAATATTTAAATTAAAAATTTGAAATTTTTGTACAAGGCTTTGTATAAATTGTAGACTATTTCTTTAGATTTGTGAATTTTGGGTCTCTTGTGTTTTTGCCCTTACAACTACTGTATTCCAGAATATACATTACATTAGGAAAAATTACAATATTTAGATTCAGAACGGAAACGACAGAAGGCCTTAATCTAAAGAATTACCTTATACCGGTACGTGATGAATCAAGAATTGAAGAGTGTTAGCCTGCCGGTAGGCCTATATACCGAATTGCCGATATTAGTTCTTGTTAATGTGCTTTTAGAGATATGTTTAGCCTAGCGATACAAACCATATTATAGAGATGTGACATCATAGCATATGCCCAATGGCCCTAATACCCTACCTTCTACCCTAACCCTATGAGGCTATGCTGCGCCCAGTGATCCAGCACAATTTTTGCTAGGCTAGTGGCCCTAGCCGGAAACTTGCCTATTACCGAAACTGCCTCTAATTTTTCCATGGTTTTTCTATTTGGTTTTAGGTAGTTTTCATCACTACACTAGGCCTATACAGTAGTGGAAATTAGTTTAACTCCCCAGAAAATGTTATTTCTCCCATTATCCAACGATCTTAAAACACTGTAAGTCATTTTCAGAGTAGCCTAGCCTAAATAGGCCTAGGCCTACACAACTATTTTTGCCTTGGGATACCGGATGGGTCCCTGATCCCTCACCTCCCCCATGATTTATTGAAATCAGCATCTATTTTGACAATTGACAGTAAGGGGGCAGAGGGATTAAGGTTTTCACTGCCGTCAATAGGGAGGGGGGTAATTATAGGGAATAGGCTCGCACCCTTATGTTTCATGTTGTTTTCCTCCAGATGTTGAGAAATAAGCGTTTTCATGGTTTTAGTTATAATTATAATGTGGCATACAAGATGGGTTGAGGCCCCACATGACTCATTGAAATCATCATCTATGTTGCCAGCAGGGGGTAAATATCGATTATACTGCATAAAGAAGGCGTTTGTAAACAGTGAGGATTCCTTTTTCATTCCACTATTACCGGTAACATATTTTCTTGGCTCGACACCTTACCAAGTAACCTACGGACCACGGTCATGATAAGCAAAGGTGTGCTCATACTCAAAAAGTTGTTTTTAACAGTATTGTTCAGTCCTTTTAGCTGTCTTCAGATGCCAGGAAATGCTGTTTTTGGCACCCTAATTTCTAAAAAAAATCAGAGGGGGCATACCCCCGGACCCCCCTAGGGCTCGCGCCTTCGGTGCTCGTGCTCGTCCGCGCTTGTACGGTAACGCCAGACAGAACTAGTAATAGCTTGCTACTAGTAACACAATCAAACTTAAATGGATTGACACCCTGATATGAGTACCGGTAAGGTAATCACTAAAAAAGAAGGGAATCTCCAAGTCGGGTTACAAGACTGCTTTGAAATGGTCTCTCATTTGCCAGACTGATTTCAAATGCAAACAAATTTTGATTAAAATTACAGAGAACACCGTGGGTGTTGACTAAGGAAATACCTGGCCGGTACCGGTATTTTACATTAGGCAGGGAAGTCCTTAATAAAGTAGCCTATGTCAAGTTACCAGTGCCCCTTTCTTGTGCTATCAACGTTACATCAATCAACCAATAGAACACTAATTTTGAGATTTCGACATACCGTAAATAATATGATATTATTTTTTTTCGGAGCCACAAGGTTCAAAATACAGAAGACCTTACGAATATCGCAGTTAGTTTAATTAATAGTGACTATGATAAAACCAATTATGGCCACCCACTGTGGGATTAAGGCGTCTGGCAATATATAGATACATATTTGAACTTTGGTTAATGTCCCGTCAGACAGAGTACCGGTAGGCTAGCTGAATATATTATAAGCAAACACATGGTAAACTCGAATGCCATAGTCTCTAGCCCACTCATAAGAATTCGTGGACCTATGTTTTTCTTTGTGCAATGATATCTACCAGGATTGATTTTTGGAACTTGTTTTTCAATAAATTATATAGGCCTAGCTTAAAGAGTTTTAGAGCTGATGTATAGAACATTATTTTCATAACTTCGTTTCCAGATATATTTACTTTTATAATTATAAATAGGCCTAGGTGAAGTCCAAGAGTATTCATGAGTGGGCTAGAGACTATGGTATCCAAGTGTGCCCACACAAATAGTTGACATGGAGCTACTATTAACTACCGGTACCGTATGTTTATTTTAACCATTCATCAGTATAGAGGAAAATAAGTTAAACAAAAGTTGAAGGCTAGCCTATACTGAATATGTGAGTATAATGTATAGGCTACCGGTACTCACCAATAGCCAAAATACTATAAATACAGCTGGCTATCTGTGCGTCCAACTGTACGTCTGAATAAAAATGCCTAGATAGTCGAGTACATTTGATGCGGATTTCCAGTACCGGTACTGGAAATCCGCATCAAATGTACTCAAATCTACGAGACTGAAATAATTAACGAGCACCTTTATTAGCCTATTGGGCTGGGGGGTTATATTAATTAATTTGTGATTTTAGTTTCCTAGCTAGAACTCTCTCAAACTTAGAAAAATAACCCCTTGACCACCCTCAAGATAAATGTGTACATTTTTCCGTAGAAAAATGTCCAGGCCGAAGGCCGATTCCTCTTATAATTACAGGCTTGCTATCGGTCGCCAGGAAAAAATTTACACCTAAAGGGCACGAAGTCTTAATATTTGACTAAGAAATGGGGCGAAAGGTCTTAAAATCGACAAACTAATGGGGATAAGCATGAGGAAGAAAGGGGACCAGAAAACGGCCCATCTCCCCTTAATCAGAGCTGTGAGAACACATATATCACGAATCTTGCCGAACTCCCGCACCTCATGTTATTGTTGACTGATCATAGCACACAGTCACTGTGCGTCAAATAGTAAATAATCCTTCGGCTTGTTTAACTTCCTATCAACATTAGTCTAGACCGTTTTTCAGTTTAGGAAAGAAATGTCACGACCTAGCCTAATCTAAGGGGTTAAATCTACCTCGAGTAATTCCATAATTCAATGCAATAAAAATTTTGTTCTTTATAACACTAAACTATCTTATTATAACAAAACAACCTTTCAGTACGATGACTCGTTTCACTGGCAAACATTAGGCTAAACCAATTAACTACAATACGAGAGACCTTTCATTTGTATAAAATCGTCTACTGTAATTCAAAATACCAGGTACAAGACCGCAAGTAATTATTGCACTGAAAGTTACTCGAGGTACCGTACCGGTACAGTAGTTTGGTAAAATTCTAAGAACTGCCCAATTCGTGTTTTTGTTTTTTTATATAATTATATAGGCTATACCGGTGTATATATATATATATATATATATATATATATATATATATATATATATATATATATATATATATATATATATATATATATATATATATATTGTACGTTATTATTTGTTTCATTGTTTACGTTCATATACCATGGTTTAATATAGAAAGGTCCGTCGCATTTTAGTTTTCACCCATTATTCAGCAATCTTAACATTCCCCAAACCAGTGAGGAGGGATCCAAATTATGGTTGCCATGGGATACAGAATGAGCAGAGCCCCCCTCACTCCCCGCGACTTATTAAAATCAGCTTCTATTTTGACAGTAGGGGCCCTAATTAAGAGGGTTACCCCACAATTTTGGCGCCGCCGCCGTCGGTAGGGAGAATTATAGGAAGAGTTTTCGGTGTTTATAGTGCCCATATAATGCATTTGAGACGGTAATGATATGTATAGCAATTAAGCATATGTTGACAAACCTATAAGTAGGTCCTATAATAAAATCGATGGGTCCCGTATTGGGTTGGTCCTAGACTAATACCGGTTAAATTAAACCCATTGATCAAACCATGAGATTATATACGGAGCATGTCGTCTTGCCCATCAGTAGGCACTAGGCTGTGGTCTTGCTAGCATTAATTCCCGCGACCAGGTATCGGAGTGTTAAATAATTGTGAACTCCCAGGAGCCTTGCCCATCTTGATTGCCGTGTTCTTTACAAGATTAAAACAAAATATATATATTATAAATTATATTGATAATTATGAAATAATTACAATTGGTGAGAATGTGAGAATTGTAAGCATGCCAAAAAATAAAGCGTACCGTATATTCTTGGGTTCGGGATTATAATAGCAGAAATCTAGATTTTCGATCATTTACCCCTTGAAAATTATGATGATTTCTGAGTGTAGAGCTGTATGGGCAGGCCCAATAAACCCTGAACATTATGGCTATCAATACCGTAGCCTAGATTATATTTGTTCAGCTTAGAGGAATCTGTGGGCGTCAGAGGCACAAATGAGTTTGTTTTGAGGTACCGGTAATGATTTGTATGGCAAGGCAAGGACTTGTATGAGGTCAGGGGAACAACCTCAGGTGTCTCCTAACGTGCAAGACAATTCACACATTAGGCTAGCCTAGGCTAGCTGCGAAAGGTCAAATCATGGTAAGTGTCGTACCTAACAATGCTTCGCATTCAACTAGAATTTTCAAACACTAGACTAGGCATTGCCTAGGCCTATTTCAATTATTCATATTGCCCAGATTTGTTCTATAGGCTAATCAAGTTTAGGTAGGCTAGTGCCGCTAGTGGAAAGGGATATGTCATCGTCTTTCTTTACCTACTACGGTACCATTTAGTATAGCCTAGGCTAACGTCAGTTTATTATGATAAACACTACTAGCCTATAGTCCATTCATTATATGTAGGCTATAGCTATGCTAAAAATAGTGACCCTTAACCTCTGTAACTTCAAGAGCAAATCGGCTGTAAATTGCAACACCTAGGCTATTCCCTGTTTAACTCTTCACAGATGGTAGAAATATTAGCTCGATTACTCTGACCATCTTTGAATTATAGAGGTTAGTATTCAATACTGTTTTGCCAAGGCTAATTATAATGAATAGAATAATTTGTTTTTTGCTATTTCCCTTCTAGGCTATGCGGTTACTGTAGACCTAGATTAAACATTAGGCTAGCTAGGGTTTGATGTGTGTGTGTACATAGGTGAATGTTCTCTCTACAAACATTCAGGATCAGTACCCTGTATGGCCGAGTGCTCTATGTGTGTGTGTCTGTGTGTGCTTACCAAGACAACACAGAAATAACCTGGCAGGGGTCTAAGAAGGGCAAGGGAGGCGGGGCTTACTGTCGCCAAAACCACCTTATTATTCGACTATCTTCTCTCTACACATCTTCCCCGGGTCATTTACAGCATTGTTAGTATGTAGTAAAGGTGAGGGTGTACAAGGTGCAGTGAAGTGCCGGAAATGGCACTAAACCTCACCATGCTGCCCGCTGTCAACATTGTACCTCACCAGAGTGGCACAGTGGGGCCCCGACCTGAGCGTAACGTCACTTGCTGTTTATCTCGTAAGCTCCTATTTCACCACAAATAACTATAATTGCGCAATGCTTGCTTAAATAAACACGTATAAGTATTAATAGTCGGTGTACGTTGGTATTGCACAAATATATTAGTGATAAGGCATAGTGTGAGAATGAGTGAAACCATATGATAACGTCACGCTCACTGCCGGGCCCCACTAGCACACTGGGAGGGAGGGGGAGGGGGTGTAAACTGTCTCACGTCTATTTACCTTCTTCATAATGCCGGTCTTTCGCTTGGAGAATGTTGTATATCTCCTCAGTTTGTTGTCTATGAATTCCATCTTGATCTTTACCCTCCCTTTCGTCTTTTTGCCGTTTGGGAGCGACTTGTTTTGCTGTTCCACAGAGTCGAGATTAGTTTGATGATTTTGGTGGTTTTGGTGATGTTGGAGGTGCTGGTGATGGTGAAGGATCTCGTCTCTGCTCGACGAAGGGTTCAGCTTCTCGTCCTTCTTCAGGAGTTCAGGATCTTCGTCAGAGGATAATCCTAGGGGGTCACGGTCCAGGCCAGCATCGTGGGCGGACCGCTTCATGCCTATCCCCATCCCGCCCATCCCAGCCACCATGTGCGGCTGGGTGAACAGATCATGATCAAATGCGCCGAAATTCATGGTAAACTTATCATCCACGCTATTATGGTTCTGGTTTTGCATCTTGAAGGGGGCAACACTAAAAGATCAGAAAGCACATAATTATTTCAACGACACAATCAGCGAGCACACAGCCACCTAGTGTTCGCGACGACACTCACAGGAAAAGTAAGCACTCCTCCCAGCTCCCCAGCCACAACACGACTGAACATAAACATCCAGCCACAGCTGATTTCTGAGGCCGCGACTCTTCCTCCAACACACTCCGCGCCACAAACTAGTTCCGATATCCTCTACACCTGTTCAATATTCTTTCTTGCATATAAATTCATTCTGATTGTACAGAGCACATTTGAACTATATGGTTTCATACACATTTTGTCACAAACATGTGCAAAATTGAGTTATAACAGCTGCGGAGTAATACGTATTTTCTTCTCTATAATGGCAGAGTTTGCCATATAAGGAAATGATCAGGACCAAATATGGGAGATGCTCCAAAAGTGGAAGTTTAGCCCCGCCCACAGAACTTGTTACCACCATTTAAATATTACACGTGGTGATTTACCTGACTGGGGCCATGCCAAGTCAGGTCATGTAAATCCCTGGTTCTATAGATCTTATTTAAGTTTAGCCTATTATAAATGTTACAGCATATGATAATAATAACGAATTACAATTATTTCCACTAGACTAAAATCATAAACATGTGCTATGTTGGCCTTTCACGACGGTCTGTTATTAATTATGCAGATCAATTATAGCCTATTGACCCTTTCGGTATTCACTTATGCTTGCATATTTTCCTTCTGGCTGTTTTATTCAACTTAGGGAAGACTTGAGGGATCCAGAGGGCTAATTGATAAGCCTATTGTATTCTTATTTTATATATATTTGTTGTCTGACGAACCCTTCCTATGTTTAATACAATCGTATTGATACGGCTTGAAGAACAATATATGCTTGAGTAATTATACTAAAAGGGTTAATTACCAACTTCGTAATCCGTGGCAATGACGCGCGCGTGTGTGAGGGGGTGGAAATGAAGGGGGGTGCAAATAATAAGAATAAAATTGTAGGCCGGGAGAGAGTAGGCCTACATAGATCTACATAGATCTGGAAGCAAAGAAAAGATATGGAGGTTAAAGTGGGGAAATAATAACAAATACATGCTAGTAAAAAAGAAATAGGAAAATATGTCTGTGAGAGGAAGAGAAGATAATGGAAAATTAATAAAGACAACTGGGATAAAGAAAAGATAATTAAAACAATGAAAGACAGAAAGAAAAAATATAATATACAATATATCAATGAGAGGAAGATAAGATAATGGGAGGGAGCAAAGATATTGCAAGAGGACTAGAGGAAGAGAAGGATGGATGGAAAAGGGAGAAGAAATAGAGACATACAATGCAATGATAGGATAGGAAAGTCGATGAAAGGAAGAACATTCATTAACCCCTTCTGTACCGGCGATATATGTCTTTTCAATTGTATTCTAGCTATATTTAGACGATTTTGTGCAGGCTAAAAAGGATCTGTGGTAGTAAAATTGTTATGCGAGATGGTTCGAAGCCTGTACATTGCTGAAGACCCTTTTAAACTGAATAAAATCGTCGATTAGTAACCAGAATAAAGCTAAAAGGACGGCACCGGTACTAAACGGGTTAAGAGAGGAGGAAGACACTGACAGATGGATAGAAGGCAGTGAGAGAGGAAGCGAAGATAATTAGAGGGAGAAAAATCATTGAAAAGGGGGATGGCAAAATTAAGAGGAAGAGAAGATAATGAGAGGAAAAGAAGGCAATGGGAGGAACAGAAGGCGATGAAGAAGCAGATACAACAATTATATAGAAAGAGAAGTCAATTAACGAGGAAGCGAAGACAATGGGGGAAAGATAAGTAAATAAAAGGAAGAGATGACAATGAAAGGAAGAGAAGACGATGATGGGAGGAGATACAATGAGAAGAGAAGGCAATGGAACGAAAAGAAGAAAATTACAAATATTTGTTTGGGGAGATTGTAGACACCAATCGAGCAGGGCAATACCCAAGGGAGGCCTCATAGGCATGTGATAAGGTGTTGCTGGAACTCGTTTCATTTGGCTGGCTTCCCTCACTGTTTATGTTTGTGTCTCACCTACGCAGAGAGTAATCCTGCTAGCTTTCACAAACACCCCTTCCTCCTATTCATTTCACTACATTAAACAAGCACACCGCACTTCTTTCCAATACATTAGAACAAAATACGTTTGATATAGTGACTATCAATCTTCCAACTTTGGGGGAGACACTTGTTGCAGGCAACTTTGCCTTTTGTCTCTTTCATACACATGGAAAACAAGTGAAGTCAATGAGAGAGGAAGAGAAAACAATTAAATATAAGTGAAGCCAATGAGAGGCAGATAAGACAATGAAAGATAAGTGAAGCCAATGAGGGAGGAAGATAAGACAATGAAAGAGAGTCAGAGAAGAAATTAATGAGAGGAAGAGACGTCAATGGGGGAAAGGGAGACGAGAAAACAAAGAGAAATGAAGAAAAAAATAATGGAAGAGGAAGATAAGGTAATGAGAGGAAGCGAAGACAATAGGAGAGAGGGAGAGAATAATAATAATAATAATAATAGTTCTTAAAGCTAGCGCATGCTAAGCTAGCTAAGGATAGCTCAATAAGGCCGATTAGGCGTATTTCCATTGGGGTCCTGTACTACTATCCCATCCCTTTGCTCATGAGGGATGGTAACGACTCAGAAGCCAGTGAAAGGAAGAGGAAACAATGCGAGAGGAAGACAAACACATTGACAGAGAAAGAGAAGGCGATGAGAGGAAGAAACAAAGTGTCCATGTATTGTAGCCTATAAATTAAATATCTTCAGCTCCGGCTGTATGTTGTAGGCCTATTCATATGGAGGGTGTCTTGTATTTTAGTATTATAAATATTTCAACGAGTTGACCTAGTAGTTTACGCGTTTCTACTGAAAAGAGACCAAGAGTTCCCAACCTGTCCTCATAGTTCATTATTCGAACTGAGGAATAGGTTTGCAGCCCTAGTTTGGATTTATTCTAGTCAATCTGTCTTTCCTGAGTGCTGGAGACAAGAATTGAACAACATATTCTAGTAGTGTCCGCATTAGAGCATTATAGAGTGCAAGGTCTATTTCTGTGTTCCTATATTTAAACTGCCTCTTAATATACAGTATATAGCTCAAGAATTTCTGAGCTTTCTTCTCTATTTTAATGCACTGCTTGGAATACTTTAGGTCACTGCCTATCAGAACACCCAAGACATTTCACCATTGTCTTCTAGATTTTATCCCAATAACTTGGAGTTTGCTTGGACGATATGCATCACCTTGAACTTTTCCATGTTTAGTGGCATCTACCAGCTCTTGGACCACTCACCCAAGAGAGAAGGGGAGAAGAGGAAGATTTCAAGGAATACAATGGATAACAAGCAACAACCCATCTACATCTTGCAACACAATCCCACCCCTATTATGTGCAACTCTCCAATTCAAGAGTGAAACCATACTCCCAATCCTTCTTCTATTCAACAGCTGAGCTCTGGAACTCTCTCCCATAATAAGGCAGACAAGCAGCGAAGCTCACCACCACAATTCCTCAATCTGTTTCTACGGGTTACTCCACATATACTCCTCAAGCAGCTAATCTCCATCACATCCAACCTTCTTTTCTCTTGTGCCTTGTCTGGTACTGTGGACAATAGAGAGGCTGATGCAAGGGGTAGACATCAAGCACCCATGTAATAGGTCTGGCACAATGGATTAGGTAATGATTGCGAGAGATCAGTTCTAAGGAATAGGCTATGAAAATCACAGCAAGATGTGAAAGGAATAGGCAATGAAAATCACAGTAAGATGTGAAAGAAAATCACACTACCTAGGGGAAGGTGCAATGCGTGGATGGCAATCAATAGAGACCACTGCAGAGATAACAGCTAAGAAATGAGACACTTTGGCCACTCGAACGACCAAGGAGACTATCAGGTCAGGAAGAAATAACCAAATCAATTTGCAAACGGACAACTTTACGGAAGTAAAAGCATATTTTCTTATGCTTTTACTCCCCCTGGTACTACTCTCCTTGGTGCGGTTGGGGGGCTTCGGGGCCGGCGACTGGGGCTTGATGGGGGAGGGTTAGGGATATTTCGCTCCCTCTTCCCTCGAGCTTTCGTCATCAGCTTGACTAATTTGGAGTAGTTTTTCTGTCCTCATTCTATGTTTTTCCCCTTCTATTATTATTCTGTCCCATTCGGTTGTCCTCGGGCAGCCTATATCACATGTCTCCCTGGCCTTGCTAGGTAGTTGACTCCAGACCCGTTTTGTCTCTTCGGTTGCTGATGTGGCCGACTTGATTCCCTTCGGTAATGCATTCTTTGCTTCTTGCTGTGATTTTTTCTACCTTCGACCTGATCTCTCACTCTTCGCCCTGATCATTTCTTGGTTGGTGTTGCGGTGTAGCAGTTCTTGCCTCATCCTTCGGCCCTGCCCTATAAGAGCTCTGATGTGGAGCTTATGTGGTCCGGCTGAACTGGTGATATGGCGAGAAATGTCTGTATGTCTTCACCTTCCTCGATTTGTTCCCCCCCTGCCCTTCCCTATCTATCTTGACTTGCTTAGTTATATATCTTGATCAAATCCTTCGGGCCAGCCCTATGAGTTCTTTTGTGGAGCTCAGTAGTGGTCTGGTTAAACTAATAATAATGAAAAAACAAAAATGCTTTTACTTACTTCAGGAAAGGACGAAACGATATAACAAAAGGGAGGACACCACAGAGAAGGGAAAACAGGGAGAAGTGAAATGGAAGAGATGAAAATAGTGAAGGCATTCATTTTTTAACCAAACAAAACAGGGCAGCCTATCTATCTATCTATATAATCTGGCACATACCCCACTTTTTTTCTTTTTGTTTTATTATTGGGGGTGGCTGACTCGAGACAGAGCCCGAACAGAAAAAAAAAAAAAAAAAATATATATATATATATATATATATATCTAGGTCGTCCAGGAGAAATACCCAGAGAGCCAGGGCAGTGAAACACATTAATTGCCTGGTTCAAGAGCCTCTTTTCCGCGTCACAGCAACTTTCTCGAAGATCAAGGACTTGTATAAAGTGAGGATGACAATTTCTGACATTAGAAGTGTCTCCCAATAGACAAGTTTATTTTTTCAGATAATTTATCTATTTATCTATCTATCTAGATTCTATTTACTCAGGCCCAATCCCCACTTTTCCTATTTTTCCCACTTTTTTTGTTTGGGGGGGGGGGGGGGGGGCTCAAGATAGAGCAAGAACAGGGAAAGCACAGAACACAACACAAAACAACGAACACACCCAGACAAAACACAAATTCACACATACTTAATATAACTGTAGATTGTATTTTACATTACTTGATATGGTTACTGTTAAGTTAGTTTCTTGTAAACACTTGAATGGCATATACTGAGTAGGATATAGTGTAGGTTATAAAGATAACTCCACTTATATATATTTTATCATATAATTTTTCAAATATAAGAAGGCTCCAGCATACAAAAATTTGGAAGTTCCATCAGATATAAATGTAAGAAAAACAAAATATATATATATTTTATAACTTGTCTAAACATTTAAGATACTGTGCTTCATACAGATTACTGATATCAGGGATATGCGATGCAAAACATGCATCTAACATAATACAAATTTTAGTTAAATATATAATTATTCACAATTACTAATTTAATTTCCTATTTAAGAAAATAGTAATACTTAGTGTTATCACAACTCTCCATAAAAAAAGACTTCCTTGTATTTAGTAAAATTTGCCAGAACGTCCCGGACTTCCCAAACTTGACTACTTCCTTTAACGTGACGATAGTGCGTTGTTATATGTGCGATTGGTTTGCTTGGGAAACAGATTAACTTGCTCATGTAGTGATGTACACCCTATGTGGTGGATTGTGTTCTTTTATTTAATAATTTTCATTTTAGTAAGCGTTGTTTCCACATAGCGATTTTGATAATTTAATTTGACTTTATATTGTCCTTGTCCCAATTTTGGTTTGTTTAGTTTGCAAGTTTTACATTTTAATTTTAATTTAGAAAATGACTAGTAAATATTTTGAGAATAAAATATAGAAATTATATATTACTCAGATATTAGTTACATTAATGAAATAAAGGAGACCTGGGTATTGAGAGCTCTCCATAGAAAAGAAAGAAAAGTTAATAAAAATAACCATTAAATACAAACGATAACATTCCATAAAATAGAAAGAAATATTAATAAAATAGAACCATTATATATAAAATAGGACAAACTACTTATCTTGTTTTGATAACAAAGTAAATATATACTGAACAAATTCATATAAAACAAATAGCTAAGCTAGTTGAGGATGATATTAACCCCTTCAGACTCATATGACGCAGAGGTTGCCAGATTAGCAATAAGAAATAGAGTTCTCTCACTCTTATAATTACCTCTCCAAAATTAGTTTTCTGTCCACAGCTGACTCAAAGACAACTGCAGAGGTTGAAGTAACTAAACTAAAGGTTTCTAAATACCCCTGATGGTAACAAAGGCTTTAAAGTATCCCTAATAGGCTCAAAATTGCGTCATATGTCGGAGAGGGTTAATGTACCGATAAGCACTGGTCTTGATAACAAAAACAAATATATATACTGTATATAATATATGAATACATCAATATAAAAACTACATTAAAAGTTACAGACAGGTGTTTGAAAAATTATAATTAACTACTTGGACTGAGAATTAAGCCAATTTAGGATAATAGAAGAGTAGTTCTGGACCCAGCGTATATTAAAGCGGACAGTTTCCAGTGCCTGTTCTCGGTTGAGCTCCCCGGCACCCGCAAGAGGGTATTCCGCAAAGAATGCCTCCATCTGTAATGTTGAAAAGATTAGTTTTCAATTTTTCTATCTGTCTTTCTCTTTCTTTCAACACACACACATACACATTCACACATATCTGAAAACTCCTTGCCTCTATTATAAATGCATCTTTATCACAATGCAAGTGTCCAACAGCATGGAAAACTTTATTTGTCACACCATTGCCTAAAACAACCACAAGCCCTGAATACCTACACAAACTATGCCCGAAGCAATCACCCCTTCCCCAGCCTCTTCTGCAAGAGTTTTGCGTTCAATTGGGCCATGCGCAGACATAGCCCCATCAATTGACGGTTTGAGCCTCGGGCCAGCCAGTGAGTTATTGGCAGATGTCAGTGCTGTTGGTGAACGGTGCGGTCTAGCAATCTGTGGCAACTATTCCCTAAGTCCCTGATTCATAAGGACACCCACCCTAGCCTTGCTATTCAGCAGGGAGTGTATGGTGGTAAAAAAATTCATCATCAATTTGGTAATATGAAAGCATCTTCCACCACACACTGCTTAGTGAGTTTCCTTGACTTCATATACTGTAACCTAGAATAAAAGTAAACATAATACAATTATATATCCGTGACAAAGCGAAAAACAAGCTTTCCAATGACATCTGAATCATCCTTGTACGACAACGGGTTCGCGTGCAAATGGAAGTGAAAATACCCTAAAATTAGGTAATTTCCCATTATTTATCCTTATTTTGAGAGGTACGTAGGTTGAGGATCGGTACAGTAGGTCCCGCCGCTGTCGCGAGCGGACCGAGCCCGCCTGCTGTCCTTGCACTGCTCGCTCTCTCTCTCATCGCTCATAATGGCCTCAAAAAGGCACGAGACATATGACAGGCACCGCAGGGGTGGCCAATATTCTCTCTCCCGTCATATGACGGGCACCGTCGGTTGAGGGTTAAACACATTCCCACCCCAATGACACACATGCACTCCTGTTTCATTGGTCTGGTTTCCCTCAATTTTTCTGTTTGTGTCTCACCTACACAGAGTAATCCAGCTAGCTTTTCACAAACACCTCCTCCTCCTATTAATTTCACTACATTAAAAAAGCACACCACACTTCTTTCCAATACACAAAAAAAAAAAAAAAAAATCTGTCACTCAACTATGGGGGGAGACACTTGTTACAAGCAGCCATGCCTTTTGTTTCCTTCATACACATACCACTAGTATAAACACTCACACACACATACATTCCAATCACTCAGGCAGACACATACATACACATTCCAGTCACACAGACGCAAACTACAATCACATACCTCAGCGAGTTTCTCTGCGGTGGCAAAGTATCGTGTGATACTGGGGATAAGCTGGCCAAGGTATCGGCTGTTTAGTGTGTACCGCATAACTAGCCACTCCCAATTGTTCCTGGAAAGAAGGGGGTGGAGGGGGCATGGTTAATCACATTAGTCCACTACAAAACCACTAAGCTGGCAAATGAGACAACATTTAAACCCAGACCCTCAAAAAAGTTTCTCTTCTTATTAGGCATTATTATTAAAGATACTAAGTTAAGTTTCACACCTCATAACTATTATTTCTTTGGAAGTGATAAACTAGCTAAAGCAATGCAATATCATGTTGTTGTTGTTCCCCAAGCTGCCTGGCCGAACAGCCCCAAGGCCCCGAGTAAGGCCAAGGCCATAAACGAGCGCCCCCACAGAACCCTCCCTGCCGACCACAATAAAGCCTGGGTGACTGAAGCCACTCCATGGCGGGGAGCTGAGAGGGTGCATAAACGCACGGGAAACCAAAGCCCCACCCAGGGCCCTGTGCCCCTCAGCAATTATGAAGAGAAAGTCGAGGGGCAAAGGAATAATGTGACGCTTTAGCTTCCAATCTTGGTAGATTGGGAGGTCAATCCACGGAAGAGACGCCGTCACTTGAGATTTAGAAAATATATAAGTAAAAGGAACAGTCAGAGTAAGCTATGGGTATGGCAGAGATCGCTCAGGTCTCACTCTGATAGACCAGCCCATCGCCAATATCATGTTAATAAATTTGTCTGCAAGTAGCTACAGCAATTCATATTTGTTTTCACCAACTCACCAATTAATTTACAAATAAACCTAACTAATGAAATCATGTGGTACTCCAAGGACTCGAACCTAGGATACTCACACCGAAATTCCGCACACTAATATTAAATTAGACAATATATGGTTGAGAGAGTTAAGCCTATATCACGTTGCTAACCTTACCTATCCAATTCAAATTCTATGTTATCCCTCCTAAGCCAACACTATTCAATGTTCACTAGACCAAGTTACAGTATATCCTTTTATAGCTCACATGGAGTGAGTCTTTTGCCATGGAAATTGACCATGTGAGGATTACAATTATTATATCAGGAATTTTATCAAAGCTGCTGAAGTTATGGATGATTTTTGTGAGTTAGTTTGAGAGAAAGAAAATGGGATGTATGTTTCCATGCCCGAAAGGATTACCTCAGTATTGCGCTCGGTACTCTCTGAGGGTCCTCGGCCACGGAAGCAAAAATCATTCCGTGGGGGGAAAAAAAAGAAAAAAAGTAGAGCCTCCCAGTCAGCAGTGCCAAAATGCTACAAACGCCGCTGGCTGGGGGGGGGGTCAGAAGGCCGTACTGGGGACAGGTAACAGATATACAGTAGGGTTATGATCGGAGGAGCCAAACAGAGAGAGAAGATTTACAGTGTAAACAGAAGGATTAGAGGTTAGAAATAAGTCAAGAATGTTGGGCTAATCTTAAGGGTGGTCCTGGATACAGCTGGGGTGCTGAATGAATTGTTGTATGTATGTATACCTCACATATTCAGATTAATGCAATCCTTACCTGACCCAATCCCACACCAGGTCCGTGCCGGCAGGATTAGCGGAGATATACTCTAGGATGTTGAGGAAGTTCTGACTGCGCACAGAAGACTCATTTTTGGACTGTTCAATGTAGCTGTAAAGGAAAAAAAAAAGGTCAAAAGGTTATTTTGTTGGCCTATATCATATCTTTGGACTGTCTGATGTAGCTGTGAAAGAAACAGGGGACATATGTAAAAAGATTAGTGTTGACCAATGACTCCTCTTTGGAGTGTTGTTGTTGTTGTTGTTGTTGTTCCCCAAGCTGCCTGGCCGAACAGCCCCAAGGCCCCGAGCAAGGCCAAGGCCATAACCGAGTGCCCCCACAGAACCCTCCCCGCCAACCACAATAAAGCCTGGGTGACCGAAGCCACTCCATGGCGGGGAGCTGAGGAGGGCGCGGAAACGCCCGGGAAACCAAAGTCCCACCCAGGGCCCTGTGTCCCTCAGCAATTATGAAGAGAAAGTTGAGGGGCAAAGGAAAAATGTGACGCTTTGGCTTCCAATCTTGGTAGATTGGGAGGTCAATCCACGTTAGAGACGCCGTCACTTGAGATCTAGAAAATATATAAGTAAAAGGAACAGTCAGAGTAAGCTATGGGTATGGCAGAGATTGCTCAGCTCTCACTCTGATAGACCAGCCCATCACCACATGACTAGAACCCAATCCTCTCAGCATCAGCTAGGAAAGGCCCTAGAAAGCCGCCTTTGGCGGGGGGATAGCTCCACTATTTCAACCCTTTTCGGGGTTGGGCACCCACCGTCATCACACTCTTTGGAGTGTTGTTGTTGTTGCTGTTCCCCAGACTGTCTGACCGAGCAGCCCCAAGGTCCTGAGCAAAGCCAAGGCCATAACCAAGCACCCACACAGAACCCTCCCTGCTTACCACTAATAAAGCCCAGGTGACCGAAGCCACTCCAAGGCGGGGAGCTGAGGAGGGTGCAGAACGCCCGGGAAACCAAAGCCCCACCCAAGGTCCTTGTGCCCCTTTAGCAATAATGAAGGGAAAGTTGAGGGGCAAAGGAAAAATGTGACGCTTTGGCTCCCAGTCTGCCAACCTCTAGGTTGGCAGTAGGGAGGTCAATCTACGGAAGAGAAGCCGTCACTTGAAATCTAGAAAATAAATAAGTAAAAGTTACAGTCAGAGTAAGCTATGGGTATGGCAGAGAACGCTCAGCTCTCACTCTGATAGACCAGCCCATCATCAGTCTTAGGACTGTTCAAGTATGTAGCTGTGAAGTAGACAGGGATAAAGATCGAGACACAGCCTGAACAGGGACAACACAACACAACATAAAAAACAAAATAATAAATTAACACATATCTAGGTCGCCCAGAGAAAGACCCACAGCACTGCCCCGGTCCTAGACCTCCCGGAGAGGTTCAGTCTCAGCAGACAGACAAGCAGCAAAGTCCCACCACCACAAAGGCCGCCCACCTTACAGTATATTTAACCCTTTCACTGCAGTTGCCGTACAGGTAAGTCCTGGTAATATCCATGAATATTCTTTCCTCTCACTTAAACAGTAGGCTACCAAAGCGCAGTTGGGAATATGAACATGATTAGATTAATATCCAGTATTCGAGAATGGATAATAAGTCGTAGGCGTGTGCATAAACCTTTAACCGTCTTGGTGGAGTAATGGTTAGAATGTTTAAAAATATGTGTGTGATAACCCAGGTTTGAATCCCGGTGGATCCCATATATGCTCTCATTAATTTCATTGGACGTGTTTGGTGTTGTGGTGAAATTAATAAAATATAGATTATCAGTAGGTCAGGGATATTTCGTAGCGAGGCCGGTCTATATGATCTGTGCCCAATGAAGATTCTTTCCTCTCATTTAAACAGTAGGCTACCATAGCGCAGTTGGGAATATGAACATGATTAGATTAATATCCAGTATTCGAGAATGGATAAGAAGTCGTAGGCTTGTGCATAAACCTTTAACCGTCTTGGTGGTGTAATGGTTAGTGTTTAAAAATCTGTGTGTAATAACCCAGGTTCGAATCCCGGTGGATCACATTATATGCTTTCATTAATATCATTGAAGGTGTTTGGTGTTGTGTTGAAATTAATAAAATATAGATTATCGCTCATTGAAGCCTGTGGAGACGAGTGCGAGTAATCAGGAGCGTGGCAGACCCCCATCCGCTCTCCGGCAAGTCTGCTGCGGCTGTGAAGCTCTGTGGGATGGTTTCGCGAGATATATTCAGTGTTGCCAAAGGCAAATTTAGCGGAACATTGCTAATTATTAGCGAACATTGCCGATATAGGGCCTATGCAGTAACGCCCCGCTAGCTAGGGAGCTCGTGCTGGTGTCATTTGAAAGCTATTTCCTTCTAGTTTATTGCTGCAAACATGTAATGTCATTCAGGCACTTGCTTAATTAATCAGCAGTGCCTGAATGAGCCCTATTATGTTAAATTTTAATCAAGTTGCTAAACTTATTTACCCTAATTCTATTCCCCTCACACAATGTAACGTAAATTATAAAGTTGAAAATGTTCTTAATATAAATATAGAGATTGTTAATGAACAGTGCATACTTAAAGTATATCACAAAGTTGATGATTTTAATTTTAACATAATAAACTTTCCTTTCCCTAGTAGTAATATCGATAGTAAAATAACTTATAATTGTTTTTATTTCCCAATTAATAAGATTTTGTAAAATCTGCACTAAAGTAGATGACTTTTGGGCTAGAGCTAGGTTACTATACAGACTCTTAGTGGACAGAGGTTTTGAGGCAAGTAAATTGTTCCATAAATTTAATCTTTTTAGGGTCAATTATTGTGACTGTATTCTAAAATTTGACATCAATAATTTTAATCAAGCATTTTTAACTTGAAGTTTCTTGTATAACCTCTGCTTACTTTTTGTCTGTATTTATTGTTTTTTGTCTGTATTTATTGTTTATTTATTTTATTTTTTTCTATTATTAATATTAATATTTATGATTTTTTAAATTTATTGTTCTTGTTAAAAGAGTACTCTTTGTTTAAATCTGTTGTTACTTCATATTTTGCAATTATTTGTCTTTATATTATATGTATTCATTGTCGATAGTATCAATTGCTTACTTTTGCGATTTCCTTAGTTTATTTGTGCTATAAATGTAGGTTATTTGTAGGGTAGTTATTGATAGGGGTCACTTGAGGCATGCTATGCTTACAGGTACCTACCCGATAGCACTATCGTTAGTGAGTGCTGTACTGTATTAATTAAAATGTAAAACTTGCAAACTAAACAAACCAAAATTGGGACAAGGACAATATAAAGTCAAATTAAATTATCAAAATCTCTATGTGGAAACAACGCTTACTAAAATGAAAATTATTAAATAAAAGAACACAATCCACCACATAGGGTGTACATTACTACATGAGCAAGTTAATCTGTTTCCCAAGCAAACTAATCGTACATATAACAACGCACTATCGTCACGTTAAAGGAAGTAGTCAAGTTTGGGAAGTCCTGGCAAATTTTACTAAACTCTGCATGAATAAAGAAACTACATGTTAAATGTCAAAATATTATTTAAAATCAAATTTGCAACATGACAAGACATTAACAATAGTACAAAATACAAATATTGATAAGATATCTATACTATTACAAAATAATATAAAATACAGTACAGCACTCACTAACGATAGTGCTATCGGGTAGGTACCTGTAAGCATAGCATGCCTCAAGTGACCCCTATCAATAACTACCCTACAAATAACCTACATTTATAGCACAAATAAACTAAGGAAATCGCAAAAGTAAGCAATTGATACTATCGACATTGAATACATATAATATAAAGACAAATAATTGCAAAATATGAAGTAACAACAGATTTAAACAAAGAGTACTCTTTTAACAAGAACAATAAATTTAAAAAATCATCAATATTAATATTAATAATAGAAAAAGAAAAAGATAAACAATAAATACAGACAAAAAGCAGAGGTTATTAATTAAAATGTAAAACTTGCAAACTAAACAAACCAAAATTGGGACAAGGACAATATAAAGTCAAATTAAATTATCAAAATCGCTATGTGGAAACAACGCTTACTAAAATGAAAATTATTAAATAAAAGAACACAATCCACCACATAGGGTGTACATCACTACATGAGCAAGTTAATCTGTTTCCCAAGCAAACCAATCGCACATATAACAACGCACTATCGTCACGTTAAAGGAAGTAGTCAAGTTTGGGAAGTCCGGGACGTTCTGGCAAATTTTACTAAACTCTGCATGAATAAAGAAACTACATGTTAAATGTCAAAATATTATTTAAAATCAAATTTGCAACATGACAAGACATTAACAATAGTAAAAAATACAAATATTGATAAGATATCTATACTATTACAAAATAATATATAAAATACAGTACAGCACTCACTAACGATAGTGCTATCGGGTAGGTACCTGTAAGCATAGCATGCCTCAAGTGACCCCTATCAATAACTACCCTACAAATAACCTACATTTATAGCACAAATAAACTAAGGAAATCGCAAAAGTAAGCAATTGATACTATCGACAATGAATACATATAATATAAAGAGAAATAATTGCAAAATATGAAGTAACAACAGATTTAAACAAAGAGTACTCTTTTAACAAGAACAATAAATTTAAAAAAATCATCAATATTAATAATAATAATAATAATAGAAAAAGAAAAAGATAAACAATAAATACAGACAAAAAGTAAGCAGAGGTTATACAAGAAACTTCAAGTTAAAAATGCTTGATTAAAATTATTGATGTCAAATTTTAGAATACAGTCACAATAATTGGTGTGTCCCTCAGCAATTATGAAGAGAAAGTTGAGGGGCAAAGGAAAAATGTGACGCTTTGGCTTCCAATCTTGGTAGATTGGGAGGTCAATCCACGTTAGAGACGCCGTCACTTGAGATCTAGAAAATATATAAGTAAAAGGAACAGTCAGAGTAAGCTATGGGTATGGCAGAGATTGCTCAGCTCTCACTCTGATAGACCAGCCCATCACCACATGACTAGAACCCAATCCTCTCAGCATCAGCTAGGAAAGGCCCTAGAAAGCCGCCTTTGGCGGGGGGATAGCTCCACTATTTCAACCCTTTTCGGGGTTGGGCACCCGCCGTCATCACACTCTTTGGAGTGTTGTTGTTGTTGCTGTTCCCCAGACTGTCTGACCGAGCAGCCCCAAGGTCCTGAGCAAAGCCAAGGCCATAACCAAGCACCCACACAGAACCCTCCCTGCTTACCACTAATAAAGCCCAGGTGACCGAAGCCACTCCAAGGCGGGGAGCTGAGGAGGGTGCAGAACGCCCGGGAAACCAAAGCCCCACCCAAGGTCCTTGTGCCCCTTTAGCAATAATGAAGGGAAAGTTGAGGGGCAAAGGAAAAATGTGACGCTTTGGCTCCCAGTCTGCCAACCTCTAGGTTGGCAGTAGGGAGGTCAATCTACGGAAGAGAAGCCGTCACTTGAAATCTAGAAAATAAATAAGTAAAAGTTACAGTCAGAGTAAGCTATGGGTATGGCAGAGAACGCTCAGCTCTCACTCTGATAGACCAGCCCATCATCAGTCTTAGGACTGTTCAAGTATGTAGCTGTGAAGTAGACAGGGATAAAGATCGAGACACAGCCTGAACAGGGACAACACAACACAACATAAAAAACAAAATAATAAATTAACACATATCTAGGTCGCCCAGAGAAAGACCCACAGCACTGCCCCGGTCCTAGACCTAGACCACCAAACTTCAAGTTAAAAATGCTTGATTAAAATTATTTATGTCAAATTTTAGAATACAGTCACAATAATTGACCCTAAAAAGATTAAATTTATGGAACAATTTACTTGCCTCAAAAGATATTATTTTGTAATAGTATAGATATCTTATCAATATTTGTATTTTGTACTATTGTTAATGTCTTGTCATGTTGCAAATTTGATTTTAAATAATATTTTGACATTTAACATGTAGTTTCTTTATTCATGCAGAGTTTAGTAAAATTTGCCAGAACGTCCCGGACTTCCCAAACTTGACTACTTCCTTTAACGTGACGATAGTGCGTTGTTATATGTGCGATTAGTTTGCTTGGGAAACAGATTAACTTGCTCATGTAGTAATGTACACCCTATGTGGTGGATTGTGTTCTTTTATTTAATAATTTTCATTTTAGTAAGCGTTGTTTCCACATAGTGATTTTGATAATTTAATTTGACTTTATATTGTCCTTGTCCCAATTTTGGTTTGTTTAGTTTGCAAGTTTTACATTTTAATTTTAATTACTGTATAGAAATTGAGAGGTTATTTGTGTTGGTGTCATTGGGCCTTTAAGACTGGATCACATCCCAAGTTTTAATTGAACAGTAAGTTGTCAAAATGAAAGCCGTTTTCTCGGTGGCAACTGAAGATAGATAAAATTAGTTGTCTGAATTCTTATAAAACCTGGATTACTATAAATTCTTATAAAACTTGGATTACTATAAATTCTTATAAAACCTGGATTACTATAAATTTTGCTTAACTCTGCTCTTACTTGAGCAATACGTTGGTATCCTGAGCATTGGCCATGCCGTAGTAAAGGTTGTCAGTCTCTGTGGCGCTGGTCTCTACTAGCGCCCTCTGCCACATGGCCTCCCACTTCATCTGGCCATCACCCAGCACGATTCCCCAACGGTAGGCCTAAAAATACATAGGTTATAATCAATTCAATCAGGTCAGGTACCTACAGTATGTATGTTAGTTGACATGTACTGTAGGGATTATAGCTTATGGGTGGAGGTTAGGATGATGTCAGTGAGGCAGGGATACTCAATATTTTCCCAGTCGTTCTTCCACTCAACAAGTAAATTCTGGAACTCTCTCCCTCAATTATATCTGTCCTTCACCCTATGACTTTAAACTTCTTCAAGCTCCATGTGTCCAGACATTTTGACTCTAACTTACCTTGAATTTGGCACTCTATCATTCTTCCAACAGAAAGGATACTTGATACAGGTACCTTTGCCTTTTGTCTCCTCACACATCGGAAAAACATAACAAAAAAATATAATGTTCGGTGATAAGTAAGGATTATAACATATAGTGGGATTATACACATTGGAAAAAAACTAACAAAAAATATAATGTTCGGTGATAAGTAAGGATTATAACATATACTGTAGTGGGAAGTTCAGATCAGGTCAGCAGGGGAAGGTAGGCTTTAGCATTAGGATTGGGGATGGATAGGATGGGGGTCCTTACAAGAAAAAAACTGTCCCTAAGATTAAATATCCTCTCATATTAACCCTGAGCTAGTGCATATACAAAGGCCAGTCCTCGAGCATAGGGGATGCTCATAAGAAAGAACAAAAAATGTAGATATCCTGTGGTTAGAGAGAATGGTCATCACCTTCTGTGGATACCATGGCAAGATTCAGAGAGCATTCATTAATTCTGTCAGGATATGTCAAAGTAAGAAATAAAAACTGTCTATGAATACAGCAATAATATAGTAACTATCTAAGGGTTATAACTAAGAATATGGGCCTATGAAAGATTAAGATTAAGTCCAAACCAGATACCAAGGTTCCAAAAGTAAGGTGTTTTACTGTATAACCGACCTGTCTACGGGTGTCGAGGGGGAGGGGGTATGATGCATCAACCACCCAGCTGTCTAATTCCTCCGTGGCCTTTTCCAGACAATCACTGTTGCCACTACGACATGCCAGGGACACAGCGTCTATCCTCAGCAGCCTGGTAGGGGAATATTATTTAACACAGAAAGTTCCTAAACATTAATGCATTTCATATCAATTTTCAGTAATAAAAAAAGGACAAAAAAATTATTAATTTCATTAACCTACGTCCCACGGTGCCTTTAAATATTTCCGCCACCGCATACCCAGCAGGATCTGTATATTTTCGGGATTTTCTTGTATTCATAACTACTGTCTGCAAAGAAATGGCCTAACCGAGGTTAGATATAGATCAAAATGCATTAATCATTGTTATCTTGCGAATGGTGAAGACTAGAACACTCTAGACCAAATGCTTCAGTTTTGATGGTGAAAATAAAAGGGTAAGTTATGGCAGCTGCAAGTGCCGCTAGTCTGAATCCTTGTGAATGCTCGAGTTTCATAATTTTTCGATATACATATCTCCGCAATTAAATGGCCTAACCTAGACTTGCAAAACAAACAAACCAAAACAGGAACCACACTATATGAAGTCAAAAGAACTTATCAAAATCACTATGTGGATTTAAATAACACATTGAGGATTTAGCAAAATAATATTAAGAAATAAAAAAAATAAAATAAAATAAAAAAAACGCACGAGGCAGTAATCACTGTTATCTTGCAAATGGGGAAGATTAGAACATTGTACTGTATATCAAGTTGTTCTCGTTTGAGGAGGAAAATAAAAAAACAAAAATTGTCTCGTGACCTAGACTTGTTCGACTGTGTGATCGGCTCGCCATACTGGTGACCACAGCTTCAGATTATTCACACTCGTTCTACTATTAATTATTATTGATTGTATTGATTATTGATTTATTTCACCATTGTAACCTTTCTAAAGTCACTGTCAAGTTGTCAACTTCTTTCATGCATCGATTCGGACAACAGAAATCATCGTTCAATTGCTTGGAGCTGTGACTCAAGCACAAGTCAGCTGACTAGACTGAGTGTGAGTGTGTGTTGTTCTATGTGTCGCGGACCGCCCGCCATGATGACTAAACTTTCTCTAGCGCGTTTTTTTAAGGGGCTTTATAGCACTGTAATAGTTCCAGGAGATCAGGCGGCCATTCAGTATGAGCGGTGAAGACTCAATTTGTATGCAGAGCGGCCTCCAGGTAGGATGGGTTAATCACATTAAAATTTTACTGGTGATGAATATTATAAAGCATATTACAGTATAGGTAGAGTAAATCATAAATACACCATTATGGATATGTTAAACATACTATTAAATTGATCTAACCTTTCTAAGTGAGTTCCTTCATCAGACCAACCCAGTGAGGAGTAGACAGGGTCAATCAGACCTGATACATAATCCTGCAAAACAAATTCAATATTACTTTTCATAGAACCGTTTTATGGTACATTCTTTAATAGACAAACTATAAAAAAACATATTCCACTGATGCCACAGGTAAAGCTTATTGTCACATTTAAAGTGACAGGCATTTATATTAGAGATTGATTGTGACTTGTTCCCCCTTCTGTACCGGCGACGTTTCTATCATTATATTCTGGCAACTATTAGATGACTTTATTCAGATTAGGAAGCATGTCTACCCATTAAAAGGCTACAGACTACAGTACAGTGGTCCCTCGCATTTGGGAAGTTTCAACTTGGCGAAACACAGTATTGGCGATAGGTTGAATATGGTACCAGAATCCGAATTTGGCGCTTCAAATTCACTTTTGGCGAGAGGCGCCAAGAATCTGAGTGACTGAAATCGCCGATATACAATAATTTACTTATCATTACTTATTATATCTTATAAACATAATAGTAGGTAGCCAACTTACCATAATACTAAATTATATTTCATAATAAACTTATATAAACCGAGTAATCTTGGCCAAACCGATACGCATGCGGTTTTGTTTAACACCAGTTTACTAAAGTACCACCATTATCGATTTTCTTCGAGCCGACTCGAGCGGGAGGGTTACCAATTGAAGTTGAAGCATATATTGTTAGATGTAAGACATGAAATATACCACTAGAAATATGAATTGACAAAATCCATATTATATCACTTCGAAATTGTTCTGAAATTTAAAAAATAAAAAAGGTTAAATACAAACCGCTAGTGTAAATCATTGCTGCTAGATCGAAGTAAAGGTCTCTAGATCTAGCGGAAGTCGCTATACGTATTGGCAGTACAGGTACTGCAAACTGCCGACGGCGACACGATTGTATGGTCATTGTTGTTGATGTTCCAGTAAAGGGATGAACAGAATATTTTTCCCTTGCCCCTCAACTTTCTCTTCATAATTGCTGAGGGGCACAGGGCCCTGGGTGGTGCTTTGGTTTCCCGGGCGTTTCCGCACCCTCCTCAGCTCCCCGCCATGGAGTGGCTTCGGTCACCCAGACTTTATTGTGGTCGGCACGGAGGGTTCTGTGGGGGCGCTCGGTTATGGCCTTGGAATTGCTCGGGGCCTTGGGGCTGTTCGGCCAGGCAGCTTGGGGAACAACAATAACAGAATATTTGTTTTGTCCAATAATAGCTATTTCAGAGTCCCACAGGACTTATTTTGATATATTTATGACTCCTGGTATGAAGGTATGATACCAATATAATAATACAGACAAATAAATAGTTAAAGGACTAATAACCTAAGTTACCTAATAGAAATGACAAATAAATAATTAACTGTGTGTGTCCCGATACTTCCTGTGACCGAACTGGCCATGGCCCATATAGTTCGGTTATGGGAGTGATCACTGTATAATGTCTTTGCTTTTAAGCAGTTAAAGTACGAAAATGGAGGTCAAAGACTAATGGATAATTTTACAATTTTTTTTTATTTTTTTTTATTTTTTTTTTTTTAGAGAGACAATGAACGGAGGAAGGAAAAACACAGATAAAACAAAAAGGTCCATGTGCCTAAAGGCATCCTCCATTCATAAAATGTTTGTAACAACTGGATTTAAATTTTTGTAGATTGTAAGTTTGTGGAAAGCAACTCGAGGGAAGTGAATTCCAAAGAGTAGTAGTTCTAGGGATAAATGAACGTTGATAAGCAGAAGTTCTGCATTGTGGAGGAGAAAGTGTAAATTCATGGGCGCTCTCAGCTGCCCTAGTTCTACGGGGAAAGATGTGGAGAGGCGGCACAATTGAAGCAAGTTCCTCGGAACAATTGCTGTTAAAATATCTGTAGAATAATGCAAGGGATGCAACGTTTCTTCGTATGGATAATGTAGGAAGGTCCTGTGTGATTGCAGGGTTATTGATTAATCTAATAGCTTTATTTTGAATTTTGTCCAACTGCCTCAATGCAACCACTCCACTTCCACTCCACAGAGGTGAACAGTAATCCATCTTTCGCCCCATTAGTGATAGTACTTATCTCATCAATTCTCCATCTATCCATACTAATCCATAGATCATTAATCATCATTCCCATTAATCATTAAATATAGTGGCCCCCTTCTTTATTCATCAACTCTATCCTATCACCCGTTTCACACACCATCTTGTAATATCATAATGGCTCAACAAGTGTCTACAGCACTAGTTCCAGTCTTCAGGTGATATAAAACATTATATGATATTATTATACAGTCCACTGAATCATTTAACTAACGAATATCTATATAATGGGGTGTGGTGGTGAGATTAATAAAAATAATATGGTATATTTAAAGTACTATTCGCATTTGGCGAAATTCACTTTTGGCGCTGGTTTGGCTAGACTAATTAAATCGCCAAATGAGAGGGACCAATGTACGGTCCTGAAATAAGTGTGTTCAAATTGAGCGAGTCTCCAATTAGGCGAGCACCAAAATACCAAATAAAAAATAACGAATATCATCTGGGTGTAGTAGCTTAATTTAATCTAATTTATTAATTTCACTCACAACACCAAACACCATCCAATGAAATTAATGAAAGTACAGTATGTGCTCCACCACATACATATTAATGAAAGTATGTGCTCCACCACATACATATTAATGAAAGTATGTGCTCCACCACATACATATTTTAAACACTCAAACCATTACACCATCAAGACAGTTAAAGATTAAGTACATAATTACGATTATATATATTTTTTGCCATGTAAGCTTTATTGTAAGAAGTGAGTTTGAAACTATGTGCTAGTGATTTGATGGTTTGTGCAGTCCTGTAAAACCTGTACAGTACACACTTGTTAAGGGATAGTGGCTATTTTTTTGGTCTATTAATTTATATACTAATTTATTTTTTAGTTTCCTCGCTAGACCTCCATCAAACTTAAAACAAAACATCCATTACATCCCCTTTCTAGATTAATTTGTACAACTTTTTCAGTAGAAAAATGTCTCGGTTCTTCCAAAATTACAGGTTCACTAACGTTTGCCAGGAAAAATATCAACACCTTAATACTGTAGCACGAAAGGACTTAATATTAACAAAGAAATGGGGCGAAAGGTCTTAAAATCGACAAACTAATGGGGAAAATAACTTAAAATCTAAAAACCAATGGGGCTAAGCATGAGGGAGAAGGGGGACCAGAAAACCGGCCCATCCCCCCTTAAATCCTTTCCCAAACACTCTCAAACATTATTTGTCCTGATGCGTCAAATGGATTATATTAGTTAAAAATTGTGTGTTCATGGCTTCTCACTTCATATGGCTGGTTAGTGGATGTGGATTCAACTGCTTTGTGCTTTACTGATCACCTAAATCCATAAATTGCAAGACAAGGAAAATTTAATGTTCCTGGCAAATGCAAAAAACAAATTGAAAAATATTCATACTCTCATGAATACATAATCACAAATTCCATGAGAAATATAAAATGTATACAGTAATCTAATTTATTAATTTCACTCCCAACACCAAACACCTCCCAATGAAATCTTACATATTATAATGTAAAAATATATCAAGAATAGTATCCAAGGAATCAATTTTGATGGTAAATATATACATTGGTTGAGTTGTGATAGATTCTAGAAGTTTCAAAGTGTTGGCATAAAAGAGGCAATAATCTTGGCTATAAACAATGGAGCAGTAGCATGTATTCCAATTTTCTTATTGTTTATACTGTACCCTTTATTTTATGCTTAATGGAAAGTACCCGCACTGTGGTAATATGTGCGGAAGGCAAAACAGTATGATTGAAATTTGAGTTTGTTATGCAGTAGGCAACACATACGACTAATTAAAATTTGTATAACAAATTGCTTGTCAGTCAAGCACACAATTTTTACTGCCATACTTAAAATCATGTAGTGGGTACAAATTCAAGTGGGTAACTGTGACCTAGATGTGTGTGAATTTGTGTTTTGTTTCTGTGTGTTCATTGTTTTTCTGTTGTGTTGTGTTGTCCCTGTTCGGGCTCTGTCTCGAGTCGGCCACCCCCAGAGGAGAGGGGGAAAAAAAAAAAAAAAAGGGGATTGGGCCTAAGTAAATACAGTAGATAGAAAGACAGAACTGTACATATATGACCACATTCACAGGACTATATGAAAGTCTGGGACTTCTGAAGGTGCGGGAAGTTCAAATGATATCTTGGATTCCAGAAGGATTGACGCAATTCGATCACATACCTTCAGGAAGGATCATCGCAATTCACGGATTAAAACTAAAGGAGAATAGTGTCTATCAAGTGTTTGATCTAGTATACTGTACCTTGAAGAAAATATGAATGAATCAGGCATCTTAGGAATGCACCCAGAGAAACTCTGTCATCTCTGGCGGAAACCACGACAGCCCCGCTTCTTTTATAGCACGCGAACACGACTCACCAGCCGATTTAATCGAAATGAGAAGCACAGGAACAATTATTACAGCATTCCTTACCTGATCTTATAATGTTCAACCTAAAACCTTGTCCATCATCTCACCTTAAAACCCTGATTGGCAGGCGTGGACTCCAGCAGCCTCTCATTGACCACCAATATACTGACGACAGAGGTCCAGGGCACATAGTCCGTCTCGGTCACTAGACCACGACTGAAGTCGAGAGCCACAGTGTAATCTAGGAGTCCCGCATCAGCCAAAGCAAACACATCATTGTAAAGGCTGGCTCGGTCTGCTGTTCCCACTTCCTGTGTAGGAGAAAATAGTGATAATAGAACCTTTCCCTAGCAATCAATACCGGTACTGTGTTCGTAGATATGTTTAATAATAATTAATAATTAAATATTTAATTTCCCCCCTGACAGGATGCGGGGCCTCTAGTATGCTCCTGCCCTTATAGGATGGGGAACATTGGCTATGATCTGGGGTATGATACAAATGTAATATTCCTTCCACGCCTACCTACCATTTTTACTGGCCAAGTATCACAATAATAATCCATCCAACTTCTGATGATAATGAAAATATTCAAGAGAATAACCTTATTGGTGCAGATAGTTTCAAGAAGCGCCCACATCTCAGGCTGGTAATTGACTCGGTAGTAGCCCTTCTGGTTAATGTTGACCTTAACCCAGCTCACCGATGAGTCCACAGCCACACTCACTGGGGAACATAGGGGGAAACATTACTGGGTTGGCTTCCTAGAGTTTGGGGGATTATTAGGTTCTGTATTCTTTATGATACTATTATAATGTAAAACTTGCAAAATAAACAAACCAAAACTGGGACGACACAATATAAAGTCAAAAGAACTTTTCAAAATCGCTATGTGGAAATAACGCTTTAATCAAATAAAACAAAAACTTGAAATAAAAGAATGTTATTGGTCCAAACTTTTAGGAAAAATACCTGGTTAACACATGTCAATCAGACACACCAAGATTCAAACTTATAACCAAAAAAAAAAAAAAAAATTAAGAGAGGAGAAAGGTAACTCACATGAATCCATCTCCCGGTAGAGCCAGGCACGCTGAGGGTCGGACGAAGCAGAGGACAGGATGCTGATCGGAACGTCCCACTTGTACTCATACTCAGACTCGGATGGACTGTAAGGTAGCCATAGGGTAAAACATGTCATCATTATAACTTAAAATAGAGTCGTACAAGTATGCTTGGCGGTGAATTGCGTAGAGGTTACTAAATCCAATTCAAAATTATGCTATGATGAAGTTAATTAAATGGTAACTCATAATTTAGAGTCTGCATGGCTGAGTGGTAACGCGCGCATGCACTCGTGCGCAGGAAGTCTGAGGTTCGCCTTCCATGGGTGGCCAAAAGGTTTATTAGCCAGATGGCATGGACTTTCCCAGTAGACCAACATCACATATACACAAGAGTATGCTAGCAACTAATCAGCATGGGCAAGTTGATTACAGTGATTACAGACTGCACTCACAGCCACGGCCATTCCAACAGTGTAATGACATTCAACATGTACTTTGCACACTATGCACAACAATGGGCTAGCAACCCTCTCCCCCCAAAAAATAAGCTAAGGAATTGAACAAAAAATTACCTTGGAATATGGAAGTGATTTATTTGTGGCCACCCCTTTGGGGATCAAGGTGTCTGGCAATATATAGATAGATAGATATACAGATCATAATCTTGAATTGTTAAAAAAAAATATATATATATATATGATCCAATAGATCAAAGCAATACCAGACTGATCCAATCCGTTGCTAAAATTACTAATTTGACCTTAGTCATACTGATTTCATAGCCCAATGAAACCCTCCACGGGACCCTGTAAACTTCTAGGATTTCACCAATGTGCAGACACGAGGTTTCTCAATGAGGCTATGTTGTTTACAGTAGTTGTGTCTGTTGTACTTGTATGTAAGCTGGTCAATACATGAGGAGCCCAGGAGGAGGTGCTCCAAGCTTTGTGTATGATGGATGTTGATATTATGATAAATTCATATTTGTTTTCACCAACTCACCAATTAATTTACAAATAAACCTAACTAATGAAATCAATGAAAGTAATGAATACATGTGGTACTGTACTCCAAGGACTCGAACCTAGGATACTCACACCAAAATTCTACACACTAAGCACTAGGCTATCGAGACAGTTATAAAGGTTTATGCACAAGCCTACGATATATTATGCACAAGCCTACAATATATTATGCATCCTCGAATACTGTATATTAATCTTAGCCTGTAAATTTTTGTTTTCTATATTCCAACTACTCCCTCTCGGGCATAGGCTGAGAGCCTTTACAATCCACCCCTCAACACGGTGAAGCCCGTGAGGTCTCGTTCCAGTCTGGGGAGTGAGACATGTGAAGCATCCATTCATGGCTCGAAGCAGCTCCATCTCTGAAGCCGCTGGTTGCTTCGTTCAAGTGCTTCACTGTCTCACCCTCCAGACTCAGACCCTCACTCTCAGAACGCCACCTATTGAGCAGTGAACTCACTAGGCATTGTCCCCCTGTAGCATATTTTGAATATGGGAATATTCATACAGTGCTATTTAATCAGGGAACAATGAGGGTATTTTTTTGGCATTTTGGTGGACTTTGTGGTAATGCACTGATACTAGGTACAGCACAAATTCAATCCCAATAATATCTTCCCATTGACATATCGGGATTTGAACCCGGGTCCATTGGATTACCAATCCAGTGGCAAGACCACTCCACCACACCTCCCCATATACCCAACTGCACTCTGATAAAGAAATTAGACAAATGGAAGGGGTAATTTATGGGGCACTTAACCACAGAGGAAGGCCTCGCTATAAATTACTCCTGAACCTGGATAAATTCATATTTATTTCACCAATAATACAGGGCCAAGTACTAGGATAATTTAATATTATATTACATGGGAAGGAACTTTGGATTTGGATTTAATAACCTTGGCTTTAACTTTTGACTCTACAATAAAGGAGTTCACAGATGGAATGTCTTGTTTGAGTCATGATAAATGGCTTGAAATGAGGCAAAAATCCTTGATGAGCTCATTGAAAAGCTTAAATTTGTTCAACGACTCCATCCAAGATCAACAGGTACTAGGTAGAAACAGTAAGATTTTTGGAATGTCTGCTATGGTCCATATCTAGCTATCAAACAAATGAATCGGACAAAAAAATTCTGACATGTAACAGCTGCAAACACGGCTACTAGGACAACATGAAAGGTGACTTACTCATAAGTAGCGGTGGGATCCTGTAGGAAGCGTTGTTGTGTGAGAGTAAGGGTGGTGGGAGAGGACCGGGTCACATTGATCACAGGGTACCCCATCTGACGGGTCCACGTGTCCATAATCTCACCAACGTCACCCTGGGTAACATAACATTGGATATTATTTCATACATTGTAGTTGCATGTGAGCTGTACTGTATACTATTAGAAAATATTTTTTATTAAAGTATTTGATTGCTGCTAGCTTTATTTTTATTATTATTCTTTTCCTCAGGAATCTGTATCTCCCCTACCATTAGGTGAATTTCAATCATTTTAATACTAAGTACAGCTGAGACACACATCTCCGCTTGGTCTAGCGATTCATGGCAAATGTCCAGTCAAGTCCCTGTAACAAGGGTACGCCCTAGTCTTTTCAATCAAGAGAGTGCACAGCATTAAAAACTGCATCTGCATCTACAGAACTACTTTCTTTAACAAGGAGATATCCAATAATCAATATAACAAGGTAACAAGCAGGCTTGTGGTTCAACTCAGAGTCTATGTTACAATTCCTGAATACAATATAAAAAGAGCACTTACTTTTTTAACTATGTATAAAATATATCATATACATTACTGTATATTGGTATTCAACATACAGTATATTCATTACCTCAGTTTGTTGACTCTAATCTTTGAAGCAGTGATTATATCCACTTGAAAAATTGCCATGCAGCAAACACAGGCCGAACCGTGTTCTAATAGATTTAAACTACATAAATTACTAACTTAATATTTTTACTGTTTTGAATTCTCAAGGGAAAATCCTGAATGGCCATTGCTAAAACATCTCTTAGTTGCTTTGTACACACACACATCCTTTGTTAGCTCCAGAACCTAAATTCATCATCAGAATTAACCTTCTCTCCATCTGGAACCTGTCCGGCCCAGGCAGCGGTGAGCTCCGTCCACAGGTCTTGTGTTACAGCATTATCGTACTGATACTTCTTGAGGAAGGTGTTGATGCCGCTCTGATAACTGCTCTCTCCCATGAAATCCTCCAGCATCCTTAACACCGACGAGCCCTGGGGTGTTGTGGTGGGTAGTGTAGGTGTTTTGGTGGTTAGTTGGGTTGTCAGGAGTTGTGGTGGTGTTGGGTTGTGTTGTGTCAGAATGTGGTGATGGTTTGTGTTGTGTCAGAATGTTGTGATGGTGAGTTGTTGTTACATCAGTTTATGGTGGTGGTGTGTCAGGTTGTGTTGTGTTGTGGTGTTATTGTGTTGGATTGTCAAGGGGTTGTGGAGGTGATGGGTTGTGTTGTGTCAGAATGTGGTGATGGTGAGTTGTTGTTGTTATGTCAGTTTATGGTGGTGTTATTGTGTTGGATTGTCGAGGGGTTGTGGTGGGTTGTGGAGGTGTTGTGTTGGAGTAGTGTCAGAATGTGGTGATGGTGAGTTATTATGTCAGGTTGTGAAGGTGTTGTGACCGGTTTTGGTGGTGGTATATGATATGTTCAGAATTATTATTATTATGGAAGTTATGGTGTTAGCGAGATATGTTCAGTACAGTATTATTATAGTAGTGGTGGAGTTTGTATTATATGTTTAGTATTATTATATATATCAAGATGGTTATTGGTTATTATTATTAATAGTAGATGTATAACCATTAATATGAATATGGTGAATGTATTTCGATGACAAGGTGTTTTGGTGGCATATATATATCGAGTGTTGTTAAAAAAATGGTGGTTGTGAGAGTATGATAGTGTGTTGTGTTCATTAGATTTAGGAGATAGAGTAAAAAATAATTAGTTTCTACTGAATTTAACTTTATATTATTTTGCATGCATTTTTATCTGTAAATATCATATATGATCAAGTTAATATAAAGTGTTGAAATTAATATAATAGATGAATTAAAGATTATCGTAATATGTTAAATCATTTTCAGGATCGTGAATAAGTTAATTAATTATATTACTAAAGGCAATAGATTACATTAATTCAAAGCTGTAAGTAATAGATACGTTTATATGCAAAGCAGATATAATGATTTCTAAATACAGTACTAAAATCTATTTCTAAATACAGTACTAAAATCTATTTCTAAATACAGTACTATAATCTATTTCTAAATACAGTACTATAATCTATTTCTAAATACAGTACTATATCTATTCGCTGTAAGTAGGCCAGAAATTATGACCTCTAACCTCTGTCACTCAAAAACGACTGGAGTAATCGAGCTATATTTCTACCATTTGGGAAGAGTCAGTCAAGGGATAGATGTGGAAATTTACAGCCAATTTGAGTTACAGAGGATAAAGGTAATGATTTCTCGCCTACTTACAGCGAATAGACTATAGTAATATCACCATAAAATATATACAAATAAGGTTAATAGTAAAAACACTATCCAATGAAGAGGATGATGTTCAGATGATACAAATATATAGCAGTTTACTATTTAGTTATCTATACTCTGTTTCTTTTCAACTGGCATTAAATTGAAAAGTTCCCATCATCAAGGTTTCTCAGTAATTTTGAAGATTTTGTAGCGAAATATGGTGCTAATTACTGTATATACACTTGGTCTTAATAGGATGCAGAGACATGTACAGTATATACAGTATAAATATTATTATTATTATTATTATTATTATTATTATTATTATTATATGTATGTATAATTATACTCTGGCACTTACCCAAGTTTTTCATTTTTCCACAATTTTGTTATAGTTAGTAGTTTCACATTTTACCATTAAGTATCGAGAAATTAGCTGCTAAGGGATTCAAGTTACCGTCAGTTGAAATAAAACCGACCATAGTTGTTGACATAACCCATCACACTGCCCAGATAAAGGTGATAAAAATGGTAGGTGATAGAAGCATAGTAAGCAAACACAGATGACGATAAACCAAAACAAGTGTGTGAAACGGAAAACGAATTGCACTGATGATAACGGGGAACATTATATAAGTTAAGGGGGGTGACCTGTTTTTATTCTCTCCTTTTCTCTCTTGCTTTGGCCTGTCTCTATTCGGCCCCATTCAGCCTGCTGTTTAAAGATGTTTATCCCTATCCAGGTGTCGGATTTCTTCCTGGCGAGCGATAGCGAGCCAGCATTATATGAAGAAATACGGGTTTGCCGGAAACATTTTTCTATCGAAAAATGTACCAATTTAGCCTGCTGTAATTTTTTTTTTTTTTTTTTTTTATAAATATGCTGGCTCACCTACCACTCGCCGGGGAAAAATAAGACACCTGCATGGGGATAAACATCTTAAAACAGTAGGCTGAATGGGGCCAAATGGATACAACCCAGAGAGAGAGAGAGAGAGAGAGAGAGAGAGAGAGAGGGAAATAAAACGAGGTGGGCCCCCTTAAGACACTTTATACATTATGTAGAGAATCTATCTATCTTCATGTGGTCATTAATTCTTACTGAGAGGGAGGGGGGGGCATCTGCCTTTCAACACATTCCCAACCCTATTCTGCCCAACTCTCTTACCCAAGAGTAAACTGGTTTCCTCAGTCTTTCTTCTATTCAAAAAGTACAGTAAGCTCTGGAACTCTCTCCTTCAATCTAATCGCAAACATATACAGAAAGGCTAAATTACTCTGAGTAAAACCCTTTAATCAGTGTACATAATATACAACATAAACAAATAGTATACCTTCTACAACACTAATTCAAGTACTTTATTGTGCAGGATAATCAGTAAAATAACAATGCATTTTACTGACCTTCATGTTGCTTGATTTTTGTTTTAGCTATAGACACTAAGTATTTCTTGAAGTTCCCCAAAGAGTCAAAGTTATACTATCATCATTACAATCATAAATATAAAAACATCTACAAGGTTATCATTTTTCTATTCAGTAGAAATTGAGAGTAATGGCAAAATCTGACCAACCTTTTTGTAGGATATAGAATCAAACATAGCATTGATGCTGTCAGTGGAGTTGACCGTCTGCACTATAGGTCGAGAGCTGCGTCGTGAGTCCATCACCATAACGGCCTGTAAGCTCTTCACCACCAGCTGCCCATCCTATTATCAACAACACAAATCACATACAATAACATAACTCCAGCTGTGTACTGGACAGCAGCTACATACATAACACTATGCAGCGGTGCAAAACACCCTTCACTCTCTCACTCTTCATATGACAAACACACTACAGTACCTACAAGGCAGTGTTTAGCCCCATTCTCAAGCAGGATGAAGGTATATGATTATGATACTTAATTTTGTTCTCTACACTAAATACGTCCATAAATAGAGCAGGTTTAATAAGAAGTATGCATGTATATAAACAGGCACATACCCCATAGCTGGGGGTGGCCGACTCGAGAGAGAGCCCGAACAGGGATAACACAACACAAAATAAAAACAAATATATATGTATAAATTCACACACATCTAGGTTGCCTAGGAGAAGACCCAGAGACCCAGGATCACTAGGGGCCTCCAGCATTTCCCCGGCCCAAGACCTCCCGGAGAGGTTCCAGTCTCAGCAGGCAGACACATAGAGGAGCGCACCAATGCCCGCCCACCTCACATTCAGGCATGACCCTTCATATATACCAGCTCCCCGGGCCAGGCGCCTGATGGACTATTATCTAGTCCAACTGGCGCCCGACCCCCTCTCCCCAACGACCGCGTTATCGCTCATCTATTCACAAACATTCTCCATGCATTCCTATTTATTGCCACTTCTCTTGCCTGTGCTAGTCATCTCTCTATCTTCCAACGCTTGTACTACACAATCTCTCCATCTCAACGGAGGTCTTCCTACCCCTCTACCTCCCCTTGTATCTGACTCATATACTCTCTTTGTAAGCCTTTCATCTCCCATTCGCTCAACATGTTCATACCAGCAAAGCAGAGCCTGGATATCTCCGTCCTCGACACCTGCCCAGGATGCAACACGGCACCCCATACTAATAAACACATCATAGAAGACTGCATTCTACACAATCACTTAAGCCAACAACATAATCTACACTCCTTGAGTGCCCTGTGGGAAAGCCCGATCATGGCCATGGCCTTCCTTAGGGACTCGGGGCTGTTCGGCCAGGCAGCTTAGGGAACGACAACAACAACAACCTATCATAAGTAACACAAAACTTGTTATACATACAAGCATACAAATATGACTGCTTCATCCACAGAGAGTATGGTTTCAGTCTCTTTACTGTAGTACAGTACAGTACAGTACAATAAAGACTTGCCAAAACACAGCCCCATCATGTCGTTACAGTGGCCGATGTTGGTATAGCGCTAAGTGTCTCAGCAAGACTGAATAAAGGTCACCTGATGCACTTGCCTTGGCGAATCCGCACCACACCCAGCCTTAACCGTGCTACAATAAGGCAGTAACAAGAAATTACTGTAACTGCTACAGAGGCTGACTGCACTACCTAAGTAGCAGGCGATGTGGTCGTTACATCCCTACGCCAGAGAGAAAGGCCGACTTGTGCCAGTGGGCTGTGAGAGTAAGACACTACACACCATTATGGCCCTACTGCTTTCACCACTCTCAGGAAAAAAGATAGAAATAAGAATGATGAAAAAGGTAAAGTCAGAACTGGTTATGGGAAGTAAAGGACACCAACCCTCACTCAGACAGATCCAGCCCAGACATCATTAATAAGAAGCTAAATGAAAAAATAAAATAAAAAATAAAATAAATATTAACACTTTTGTACAATACCTCCACCAAAACATGTCTTATGTTACTTAAAGAAATTTCACCAAGTATGTACATGTTGCAGACATCATTAACATTTGGGCACAGTCGACTAAACATGATAAAACAAAATTTACCAAAATACCTCCACCAAAACATATACATAACCTTTTCTGCAGTAATACACAAACTGTACATCCATCACCATATTTGGTATCAATTTGCTAAAGAACACTACAGTACTCAAACATTACAGCAAACACTGAATATAGTGTCTTGTTTACAACACGGAAGCGAACAAGTTGAGGCATGACTTCCCATCCTCCAGGTACTTTACTTAACTTAGTAAGCTTGTATTTATCATCTTCTATGGACCAGAAAGACAATAACAAAATTTTAGAGAAAAGGTTATTAAATATACGGTAGAGAAAAGTGATGTGGAGAGAGAAAAGAGGACACTCAAAGATGATACATTAACCCTTTCAGTCATATATTATTATATAGTCTTACTACCTTCATTATATTGCATTTAGGTTAAGAAGGACCTCTAAGAATCAAATAATTCATTGTTGTAATAATTAATAATTGAATTCTTAAAGGTTCTTTCTACACTGAATATAATCATCTGTGGTAAAATAATATATGGAAATAATATGAGAAAGTAAAATAAATAGAGAAATATAGGTTTGATATTTATTGAGCTAAAGTAAAAATAGGAAATTAAGACATACTGTACCGGAGAATGGTGAACTTTCAAACCTTGAACCACCAGATGTCACCCTCATCTCTTTACCAAGGTAGCAGGTACGGCCAGGGGGTTTCTTACTTATAACATTATGAGTCCAATAGTCTAAATTCCATTGTTTTTTATAAAGTGTACATATGTATGAGGATGAATGAAAGATGATATCCCCACCCTTCAACTCACCTTCATCTATTGTACACTCGGATGCCATAGTCTCTAGCCCACCCCTCTCTGGCAAGAGGTGAGACCAAGACCCTTTCTGGACAGCGGCCCACAGTGATGGCTAGAGGTGGGGTTTGGGAGAGAGGGCAACGCACACACAAACACGGTGCAAATCATTCGAGGCAGGTCTCGATGACCTCAAATGCGTTTGTGTGTGCAATGCCCACCTCTTGCCAGAGAGGGATGGGCTAGAGATTATGACATCCAATTGTACTAATACCCATAGATGAAGGTGAACTTAAGGAGTGGGGATATCATCCTCCATTCGCCATCAAACACATATACATATTACAAATACTATGGAACTTTGGCTTGTTAAATAACAATGATGAAATAAAAAAATATCACCATATATATTAGCATGATAATACGATCCGGGTGAAATCTGGCATTTTATTTGACAGTCCTCCATTGTCGCATGAGCAAGACAAGTACCTCTTAAGGAAAGTAGCCAGGAGGTTCTTCTTGCCATGACCATCCATTAGTGGGGATTTCCCAGGAAGAAGCAAGGCATTCGAGATGATGATGATTAAATAATCAATAAAGTGGCTCCAGAAGGCTGCAAGACCTGTGTAGAAGATAAACCTATAGGCAAATGTAGGTTGCTGAACTTGATGAGTACCTCCAGGCTAAAGTAAATTACTGTACCCTTCACAAAAACCAAATGAGTAGTGAGACTATGCCACCCCTTTCCACAACCTCCTAAACACGCTACCACCACTACCCTTACTATACCACTCACATAAGATAGCAGCCAATATGTGCAAGTTGTGAAGTTTCTCGAGTATAAAAAACAAAATTGCGAAATACTAATAAAACAAAAAGTCTCATCACTCGCATGATGTTGGCAAAGGGCAAGAGAATTTGTCATAGCCTGACATTGAGTAAGTCCAGTGACCTGTACGTGCCAATCAGCTCCTGAGCCAATGTGCAAGTCTTGCAGCTTGTGGACTTCTGAATAAGCATGTAGGTTCAGGAAAATAAAACTACTGCATACACAAGGACTGATAAAATGTAAACAAACAAAACAAATCAACAATGAAGAGGCCAGCAACCCAGCAAACCTTATTATATGTGATACTGTCAAAAATGGCATTAATCTGGTCGGGTGTATCCACAGGTTGAACAATAGGGTGAGAATTGACCTTGGAGTCGTCAATAAACACATCTTGTAGGCCAATTACAAACTGTGATATCTAAAAGACAAATACGCTAATAAACAATTAATACATAACAAATCATCACAAAGTATAAAATTTTAATGTACAGTATTCGTTATCTTTATAAATCATCGAGATAAAAATCAACTATCGTTACTTTATAGCCAGGTTAAGTTATCAATATAAAAGTTATTAAGGGGAGATGGGTCGTTTTTCTAGATCCCCTGCTCCCTCATGTTTAGCCCTATTAGTTTTCAGATTTTAAGATTTTTGCCCCATTAGTTAGTTGATTTTAAGACCTTTCGCCTCATTTCTTTGTCAATACAGTATAAGAACTTTCGTGCTATTTAGGTGTCAATTTTTTTCCTGGCAAACGATAGTGAGCCTGTAATTTTGGAAGAACCGGCCTTAGGCCGGAACATTTTTCTAGCGAAAAATGTACAAAATAATCTAGAAGGAGGATCTAATGGATGTTTTTTTTAAATTTGATTGAGGTTTAGGGAGTAAACTAGAAAAATAATAAGATACTGTACATAATTATAATGTAAAACTTGCAAAATAAACAAACCAAAACTTGGACGAAAACAGTAAAAAGACAAAACAACTTATCAAAATCGCTATGTGGAAACTACGCTTAAATGAGAAAATTTGTAAGCCCATACCCTCTTAATCTACCTATATCTGTGAGGCTTACTAAAGAATATAGGTTAGCAAAATGTTTATTAACTGAATTATGGCAAGCTATAGAAAATAAAATATCAAGCCAAGAGGGAAATCAACTACTGATAGCCTGATACTGAATTACCTGGTAGAAAACTCAACCAGTATGGTAGGTATCAGCCAATGCCAATTAAGGGGACAGTTGTTATTTTGGGGGGGGGGGGGTCTATTTATTTATTTATATATATATATATATATATATATATATATATATATATATATATATATATATATATATATATATATTATTATGTTCCTTCCAACAACCAACCATACTCCTAAAATCGATTAATGAAATTTACAAACACATGTGGCAGTCCGTGGATTCGAACCGAGGATGCTCACACCGAAAATCAACACCTTATACATCGCACCACGAAGACAGTTAAAGGTTGGTGGACACTGCCTACGATTTATTATGCAACTTCGAATCCTGCATATCAATCTAAGCATGTACACACATCCCAACTGCAACTCACGTAGGCTATGCATATGTGAATGGAAAGAGCAATTAATGGGGCCTTAACCACTTAGGGAAGTCCTCTCGATAAATTACTCCTGAACCAATATCAATTATTATGTTCCTTCCAACAACCAACCATACTCCTAAAATCGATTAATGAAATTTACAAACACATGTGGCAGTCCGTGGATTCGAACCCAGGATGCTCACACCGAAAATCAACACCTTATACATCGCACCACATAATATATATATATATATATATATAATTGGGTGAAAAAATGCAGGTCTGTGATTGTGGAGGGAGCTGCACCAAGAAGTGGACCGAGGAAGACCTGGGATCGGACTATACGCGCCGATCTCAAATCCAAGAACTTGACAAGTGAAGCAGCCCTTAACAGGGTTGCCTGGAACACCACCATTAGGACAAGAGACTGAAACTGCACTTATGTGTGGAACACTCAGTCTTAAAATGTTATGTATGTATGTATAAGGAAATCAAGCAACAACAGATCTAGTGACCCTTCTAGGCTGCTTGTCCTCCAAAACACTGAGGATCAAGTGTCCAAACAGTGGTTTAGAGTGGGTAAGGGAACATTGGAAAGGGAACTACTGCCCTGCCACTAACGTGGCAGGACTAGGAAGTTAGTAGGGGACATATGGGTTAGTAACTGAGGGGAGGATAAAGTTATTCATTTACAAACGCAGTCAGTCGCAGGTTTGATGCGAGATATTTGTCTAGGCGGAATTTAAATGAATCAACGGTGCTGCAGTCTATAACGTCTCGGGGAAGCCCATTCCACAAGTTGACAACTCGATTGAAGAAGAAATTCTTAGATTCGTGTATGTATGTATGTATCATTTTCCTCCGTAGACCTCCATCAAACTAAACAAAAAAATCCATTAGATTTTCAGTTTCCTCCCTAGACCTCCATCAAACTAAAAAAAAAATCCATTAGATTCCCCTTCGAGATTAATTTGTAATTTTTCAGTAGAAAAATGTCATGGCCGAAGGCCGATTCCTCCACAATTACAGGCTCGCTTTCGCTCGCCAGGAAAAAAAATGGACACCTGAAGGGCACGAAAGGTCTTAAAATTGACAAAGGAATGGGGCAAAAGGTCTTAAAATCGACAAACTAATGTGGCAAGTCTTAAAATCTCAAACCTATAGGGATAAACATGAAGAAGAAAGGTGGCCAGAAAAACACGCAAATATTTTTTTTTTTTGGTGGTATAATGTCGGATTTAGGTAGGCTAAAGGCTCATATAGGGGATTTTGGGAAAGTGGCTGAAACGAATTTAATTAATTCAGATAAGGCCTGTTATTTCTAATACACGGTTTTGATATACTGTACACTGCATGTACAATGTACAAATTAACCGTGTACAGTACAGTATATCGAGACCTGACTGTACTGTATATTCCTAATGAACTATATATCTAAAAATGATTACCTATATCGTACACAAAGAAGATTATCAACTACTGTAGCTAGATCCATGTAAGACTTATTATCTTACATCAAGAGGAAATTAAACTAACATTAACCCCTTCTTTACCGGCGACGTTTTTATATTTTTTCCTAGCTACTATTAGACAATTTTTTCAGTTTAGTAAGGGCCTCTAGCAATTAACCCGGGAACTGCGGGGAGACTCTTAAGAGTTCCCCCGGCGGACTGCGGGAAGACTCTTAAGAGTAAGGGGGAAAAAAAATCCATTTAAAACACCCCCAAAAAAAATTGTTTTTGTTTTTATTTTTTTTTTTGCACCTGGGCCATGCCAAATATCACTCCTCCACCTCCCCTCCTTCAGTTATCACCTATTTTCCCTTATTCTGTGGTCTATTTTCGTGCTAACATTAGCGAGTTGGTAGCAGGGCGTTGTCATCACTGTTACCAAGCGTGGGAAAGAGCAAGAGAGAGACTATTGCGTAACAGTGTCTCTCCAGACAAGGGGAGGTGAGGAGGGGAGGAGGGTTGCCTCAGCCATACATTATGTAACTCCCGGCCTGTATCGCCGATTTTGACCATCCAAACGCTGTTTCCACTTGTTTTATTGATGTAACAGGTTAATACCTTTATAATCAACCTATAATAGGCGCATATGGATAAGTATTAATGCTATTTATGGTAAAATAACGATGTTAGTGATGGGAACAGCTCAAATACGTCAGCACAGGAGTGTGGTGTCTCATACCCCCCATGCGCACTTCTTAGGTTAACAGGCTTCGAACTATCTCGCTTAACCCTTTGACTACCACAGATCCTTCTAAATCTATACAAAATCGTCTATAAATAGCCAGAATAGAATTGAAAAGACGTCACCGGTACAGAAGGGGTTAATAACATAAAAATGGCCACTGCATTAATGTACACTGACATAATTATACTGAAAGGGATAAATGCAGTATAAAATAATAAAGTAATGTCCATCTTATTTCAGGCACTAAAAACAACAAAAATACAATGTCATCTATATGTAAAGAAATGGCACTTACCATATCCCAATCTGGCTCCACACTGTCCACTCCTTTGTACTCTACGTAGCTGGCAAACCCTTCGTTCAGCCACAGGTCATTCCACCACGACAATGTCACTAAGGGGAGGGGGTGGGGGGAAGGGGATTTCAGATAAACAGATATCTAAAGGCAGGGGGAATATTACATATACCGGGTATGAATAAGTAGGAGACAATTACTTAAAAAAATGGCTACTTGATCAGGAGTAAAAACTATCAGCACAGTACTCTATATTAAACAAATGAGTTATGAAAGTACCAGCAAAGTAGTACTGCATATGAATTTAATGAATTATGTAACAAAAGCAGTATAGTTAGTTGTTAATTAACAACTAACTATACTGCTTTTGTTACATAATTCATTAAATTCATATGCAGTACTACTTTGCTGGTACTTTCATAACTCATTTGTATATGAATTTAATGAATTATGTAACAAAAGCAGTATAGTTCTCAAGACAAACATTATGAATACAAATACAAATACCTACACAGGAGTGTAAATTAATCCAACATTCCCAAACTAACCAAGATTGCCGAACCATTGGTGGGCAAGTTCATGTGACACGACGGACGCCACACGTTGCTTATTGGTAGCTGAGCTGGTGTTGGCATTGTAAAAGATGGACGTCTCCCGGAAGGTGATGATCCCCCAGTGTTCAGTGGCACCTGATGAGTAGTCCGGGATGGCTGCCATGTCTGTGAATGGAGAAGCAGTCACACCAGGATTAACATTACTGTACTCACGTCTACCAGTAACCTAAAACCGAGTCAACAATGTTCAGAAGTTGTTAAGAAGGCAAACAAAATAATTGGCTTTATAGGCAGGTCATTTGAGCATAAATCCAAAGAAGCTATCCTAACCCTTTACAATTCCTTAGTCCGCCCTCTTCTGGAATACTGCGTTCAATCCTGGTGCCCTTATTACCAAAAAGATATAAACAAGCTAGAACGAGTTCAACGTAGAGTTACCAAAATGATATCTAGCCTAAAGAACAAACCATACGAAGAGCGTCTTAGAGAATTAAATCTATTTCCTTTAACCCAGTGCAGATTAAGAGGTGACTTAATTCAAGTGTTCAAAATCATCAAAGGCATCGACAATATGAACTGTAGTAAGTACTTCACTATCGACCAATCTATTACACGCGGGGAAACGGTTGCAAAATTATTGGTAAATCTTTTAACTCACACGAATCTAAGAATTTCTTCTTCAATCGAGTTGTCAACTTGTGGAATGGGCTTCCCCGACACGTTATAGACTGCAGCACCGTTGATTCATTTAAACTCCACCTAGACAAATATCTCGCATCAAACCCGCGACTGACTGCGTTTGTAAATGAATAACTTTATTTTATCCCCCCCTCAGTTACCAACCCATCTGTCCCCTACTAACTTCCTAATCCTGCCACGGACATTAGTTCCAGGGCAGTAATTCCCTTTCCAATGTTCCCTTACCCACTCTAAACCACTGTTTGGACACTTGTTCCTCAGTGTTTTGGAGGACATGCAGCCTAAAAGGGTCACTAGATCTGTTGTTGCTTGATTTCCTTTGTACTCCTTTGTACCACAATTGCTTGGTCTGCACTGTACCATACAGGGTTTTTGGGCTAAAAGTGACCTTCATTCCCTGCACATTTTCATATATAAACAAGAGCTAGAATGTATTTCAATTATATATCTCTGAAAGTAGAGGAATAGACCTTTCCAATGACACCTGAATCATGTCTGTACGACCATGGTTGCAGTGCAACGATATTTCAAAGGTGAGGCTTAATCGGTATAAATTAACGGGTTTGAGCGGTTTTCGTTATCCCCAAGTCTGTAAGGGAGCTGGAGATGTCTTCTAATTACGCTAGTGTTCGTCCAGACATGGTTGGCGATAGATAGGACGGACCCGCGCTGCTTAGACTCGCTTGCTTGTCTCCCAGGCCTTGTACTACACATATTTTCGGCGATGTCATATGACAATTTCCGCAGTGATGTCCATGTTTTTTATATAGTAGCCCACAGTTATGAGTTAATAAATGTTCATAAGCAGAAGTTCTGCAATATGGAGGAGTGATTGTTAAGTCATACTATACTTTAAATAACAACCATTCTAACAGAAAAGTAACATTCCACAATAGTCCTACATCTCACCAAGCACACAACAACCTTATAATTTACTATATAAAGGGCACTTTCTGTCTGTCTGTTCACAAACTACTCCCTCAGTTTGCAAGATGGAGAGCCCATACTTGGCATGCATATTAAGGGGGTGCCAGAATACGATTAATGAGAGAGAGAGAGAGAGAGAGAGAGAGAGAGAGAGAGAGAGAGAGAGAGAGAGAGAGAGAGATAGAGAGAGAGAGAGAGAGAGAGAGAGAGAGAGAGAGAGAGAGAGAGAGAGCGAGAGAGAGAGAGAGAGAGAGAGAGAGAGAGAGAGAGAGAGAGAGAGAAGAGAGAGAGAGAGAGAGAGAGAGAGAGAGAGAGAGAGAGAGAGAGAGAGAGAGAGAGAGAGAGAGAGAGAGAGAGAGAGAGAGAGATTTACATAGATACACTGGCCACACAGATCTTACGATCCCTACGAGGTGACCAGGACTTAATCCTAATAGAGATAGCAACCCTAAGAGAAAGTGGAAGGAAAGGACAGCAAAGATGAAGGCCCTCTCCCCACCCTCCGCTCCCTCCGGCAATATGCCGTACATGAAAATAGTTAGAAGTGAATAACCTTGCAGGGCTTGGAAATCGCCTGAAGGAATTTATAGTATAGTTAGAAATGGAAAGGAAAAGGCATGCACACTTAATTTTTTTTTTTTTTTTTTTTCCTTTCAACTGAAAACGTTTTCATTTCCGCCAGGTTCTCTTATCAGTGATCAGCTTCTACTGCAGACCAACTTTTCTGTGATATGTGTCTAACCTTTTTTTAAATGTGTATATCGAGTCACTGTCAATAACTTCATTAGGGAGCTTATTCCACTCATTAATAATACTGTGGGTGAAGAAATTTTTAGTTATGTCTAGGTTCGCTTTCCTGCCTGTTAGTTTTAATTTGTTTCCTCTTGTGGAACCTTCTTTGGCTATCTTAAATAGATTATTAGAATTTACGTTACTAAAGCCTTTTAGTATCTTAAAACACTCTATCAGCTGTCCCCTTATTCTCCGTTTCTTAAGCGAAAACAGGTCGAGTTCTCTTAATCTCTCATTGTATGGCTTATTTCTAAGGGAAGGGATTAACTTTGTTGCTCTACGCTGAATGGATTCTAGTTTCTCTATGTCTTTTTTTAAGTAGGGAGACCAAAACTGCACAGCATACTCCAGATGTGGCCTCACAATACTTTTATATAGTGGTACAACTATGTCTTTACTATGACAATGAAAATTTCTTTTAATGAAACCTAGTGCTCTATTTGCTTTGTTAGATGCTGCGGTGCATTGGCTTGTAGATTTTAGATTTTCATTGATAAGCACTCCTAGGTCTTTTATCTGTGATACTACGCTCTTTATCTTTTCTCCATTCATATGGTATTCGTATTTGTTGTTTCGGGAGCCTATTTGTAGTATCAGGCATTTGTTTACGTTAAAGGGCATCTGCCAATTTTCTGACCACTCTGATATCTTGTTTAAATCTGATTGCAGGCTACTTCTATCGCTTTCTGATATTATTGCATTTCCTATTTTAGTGTCATCGCGAATTTGGAAATTATGTTTATTAATGCCGTTGTCTAAATCATTAATATATATTATGAATAATAATGGGCCCAGAACTGAAACCCTGTGGGACTCCACTAGTCATCGGAGTCCATTCTGATTCCACTCCATTAATAATTACTCTTTGTTTTCTTTCGCTTAACCAATTCCTTATCCAATTAAGTGTGTTGCCTTGTATTCCTAGATTCTCGACCTTCTGAAGTAATTTATTATGAGGGACCTTGTCGAAGGCCTTCTGGAAGGTCAAGTACACTATATCAAGACTTTTGGTAAAATCATTAATCTTAAATAGGTTGTCATAAAATTCGATAAGGTTCGTTAGGCATGATTTTTTTGCTCTGAAGCCGTGTTGACTATTATTAATAAGATTATTATTCTCTATGAAAAGTACAAGTTCGTCTCTTATAATTGATTCTAATAGTTTTACAATAACGGAAGTTAAGCTAATGGGTCTGTAATTCCCTGGTTGTTTTTTATCTCCCTTGGTGTAATATTCGCTGTCTTCCAGTCAGTGGGTAATTGTCCATGTTGGAGTGACATGTTAAACATTTTGGTTAGGGGTTCGGCAACTTCATCTTTGACCATTTTTAGGATTTTAGGGATGAATAGGTCTGGGCCGGGAGATTTATTTATTTTCAGTAATTCAGTAATATCAGTAATCTGTCTAGTGACGCTTGATTGGCTAATTTTGAAGTCAGGGAGCACAATGTTGCTTGTTTGATTAGTAGCTTGTGGAGTGTTCGTGTTGGCAGCAGTGGTAAAAACGGAGCTGAAATAATTGTTAAGTGTAGAGGCTATGTCTTTGCTATCTGTTTCTAGTACACCTTGAGTGTTAAGTATGGGTCCTATCCCGCTTTTGATTTGTTTGCTACTGTTAATGTATCTGTAAAATTGCTTAGGATTAGTTTTACTATCTTTAGCTATGCTTATTTCATAATTCCTCTTTGCTGTTTTTATTAGTGATTTTACTTTTCTTCTGGCGGCCAGGTATTGCTTACATATGGTATTATTCTTTGTTTCTCTCTTTAAGTTGTATAAACTTTCTTTCCCTAATTGCTCTACTGATATTTATATCGTACCAAAGGGGTTTGTTTATTTTCTTACTGTGTCTTTTACGCATTGGGATATGTTTCTTTTGAGCACTCATGAATATTTCTTTAAATCTTTCCCATGTATCGTCAATGTTGGTGAGACCTTCGAGATGCAGATTAATATCTTTTAGGTCATTTCTTAGGCTATTGAAGTCTGCCATATTATAGTTGGGAATAAAAGTTTCACTAGTGCTGTTTGTGTGCGACATATTAATTTGGAGCCTGACGATATTATGATCACAATTAGATATTAATTCCCCAACTTCTAAGTCAGAAATTAAATTTTCGTGGGTCGTTATTACTAGGTCTAAAATATTATCTCCCCTCGTGGGTTTCTGGACTAATTGATATAAGAAGTTATCTTTAATAAATTCGGTCATTTTTTCTGATGCATGGCCAGACCCTTTTACATCTCCCCAATGAATATTAGGAAGATTAAAATCGCCTATGATAAGGGTTTCTTTTGTTGATAGAGTTTTTCTAAATTATTGTATAGGTCTATATCCTCTTGATAGGTATGAGTTGGACGACGATATACGACAACCACATTAATGTCTATATCCTTGTTATTAATTTTCACACATAACAGTTCTGAGTTATTAGAAGGAATTTGAACCTCAAGTGAGCATATATTTTCTTCTATATAAAGTAATACACCTCCTCCTCTCTTACCTACTCTGTCCTTATGATATACAGTAGTTTATAGGAATTGATCTGATATTCATGTGTGAAATCGATATTGTTGGTGTCTATATAAGTTTCTGTTATCGCAATTATATCTATTTCTTCATTTAGTAACATAATTCTTAGTTCGTCAATCTTATTTCGTAGACTTCTGGCATTAAAATACATTAATTTGATTGCTTGTTTATTCTCTCTCGATCTTTTGTAAGTGGGGGAATCCGACAGCAATGACACGTTTCGGTGAGAGAGAGAGAGAGAGAGAGAGAGAGAGAGAGAGAGAGAGAGAGAGAGAGAGAGAGAGAGAGAGAGAGAGAGAGAGAGAGGGGAGAGAGAGAGAGAGAGAGAGAGAGAGAGAGAGAGAGAGAGAGAGAGAGAGAGAGAGAGAGAGAGAGAGAGAGAGAGACCCCCCCCCCCCCCCCCCCCAAGTCCCTCAGTTTTTAAGATGGAAAGCCACATACTTGGCATGCATATAAGGGGATGCCAGAATAGGAGAATAGGATTCAAGTGTGTGTGTGGGGGGAGACCCAACTTCCTCAGTGTTCAAGATAGAGAGCCTGTACTTGGCATGCATACTAAGGGGCTGCCAAAATAGGTCCCCCCCCCCCCCCAAACTCCCTCAGCTTTCAAGATGGAGAGCCCATACTTGGCATGCATGCTAAGGGGGTGCCATAATAGGTTTTAAGCAAAAATAAATTTATCCCTTAACCCCCGGGGGGGAGGGGGATGAGGGACGGAGCGTCCCCCCAGGATAGACAGCTCACACTTTGATTATCCCCCGGGCAGCTCAGCTAGTAATATATAAAGACAAATAGTGAGTTAAAAAGGCTGTCATCGTCCGCCTGAGGAAAGGCCAATATTGCAACTGTAGGCAATTATGTATTTAGCAGAGAAAACCCAGGTGGAAGCAAAGTATCAGGTAACTAATTATAAACTTACAGTCTAATTATTATTACAAAATTGTTAGATTATATACTATAATAATAATATATGACTTACATTTTCAACTGTTAACCTAAGAAGTGCACATGGGGGGGTATGAGACACCACACTCCTGTGCTGATGTATTTGAGCTGTTCCCATCACTAACATCGTTATTTTACCATAAATAGCATTAATACTTATCCATATGCGCCTAATATAGGTTGATTATAAAGGTATTAACCTGTTACAACAATAAAACAAGTGGAAACAGTGTTTGGATGGTCAAAATCGGCGATACAGGCCGGGAATTACATAATGTATGGCTAGGGCAACCTCCCAGCCCTCCTCCCCTCCCCTTGTCTGGAGAGACACTGTTACGCAATAGTCTCTCTCTCGCTCTTTCCCACGCTTGGTAACAGTGATGACAACGCCCTGCTACCAACTCGCTAATGTTAGCACGAAAATAGACCACAGAATAAGGGAATAACAGGGAAAATAGGTGATAACTGAAGGAGGGGAGGTGGAGGAGTGATATTTGGCATGGCCCAGGGGCAAAAATAAAAAAAATAAAAAAAATAAAAAAAATAATTGGGTGTTTTAAATGGATTATTTTTTCCCTTACTCTTAAGAGTCTTCCCGCAGTCTGCCGGGGGAACTCTTAAGAGTCTCCCCGCAGTTCCCGGGTTAAGAACATACTAAATCCATTTTTGGCTGATGAATGAGGGAAGAGCAAAAAAATTAACTGTACTACACTGCACTGACCGCTCTTAGGAAGTGGGAAGGGCAGGTCAAACATTCCCTCGTAATTTTGTAGGACTCTGGCCCCCACAGATAGAGCATAGTCAGTGTTGTCAATACGGCCGGAGGGGGCGTACACTCGGAAAGGCATCCCACTGCTCATAATAGTCTGATCAAACAAACAAAATAATTATTACGTTGCAAATTAATTATGAATAATATCACAGGTTTTGATTGATTATAGAACTGAAATTAATATACAATTTTCCTTTTTTTCCAATATACTGTACTGTACTGTATACGGTATACATGAATGTCAAAAGTGCAATGAAAAATAGAATTGTACTATAATTAAACAATTCAATTTTACATTCCTAAAGTAGCCATCTGTATACCGTACAAGTATGTCATAAAGATAACAAGATTACAATAGGTTAACTCAATCCTACAAACACAATGAATCTTCTTTAACCCGTACAGTACCAGTGACGTCTATTTTAGTTTATTTCAGCTACATTTAGACAATTTTGTGAAGCTTAGGAAGGATATGTGGTAGCTTAAAGGATTGATTGAGATAGTATGTAGCATTTTAATTAGTAGACATCCTTCTTGAACTGCATAAAATTGTGAAATAGTTATCAGAATATAATGAAAATGACAGAAGGACCTAACCTCTTTATAGGTGAAGTCACATACGATGAAGCACACAAGGTATGTGACCATAGGAACAGACTTCTCAAACGTCACCTCAGTCAAGTCGGCACTCGGGCTATCTGGTGCCTCACTCTGTTATGGATGAAGCTTTATTATCAAAATGAATTCCTAATTGTTTACATAAAAAAAAATATAGAAGTAGTAATTACACTCCTTTTAACTACTGTATATAAATAAAAATAAAATAAAATAACACACACCATGATCAATACACATTACAAATATTGTAACGGCTCAGATGGAGATGTCTTTCAGCAGATGGAGTATAATACAATACCTGTGGCTGATATTAGCATAGTGCTAACCGTGCCTCTGCAAGACTCAACAAAGTCCCCCTGCAGCACCTGTACCAGCAATATCTCCAACCAGATCAGCACCACAACAAGACAAGTGCCATAATAGAATTTACTTTATAGGATGATCGTAGGTCCATACATAACCCCCCCCCCCCCTCTATTAGTCACCTTGTAAGATACACACCAGGATACATGGGGCATATTTATTTCCACTAAATGTAAAGGCCCCTTACCATCAAAAACAATTGATGACAACTACTTCCAAAGACAGTGACATAGCCCAGAGCAGATATGAAGAAGTTTGATAATGGCAATGATAATGATAAAAGACAATGAAAACAACTTACAGCAATGGGCATGTTAGAGAGTGCAATGTATTCCGATGACGGACGAACCACGGTGATGGTGTAAGTGGACTTGAAGGTGGGTTCGTCTAGACAGGGGAAGGCTCGTCTCGCATATGTCGGCTCAAACTTGGTCGTGGCCAGCCCTCTGTAGTGTGACAAAAGATCAGTTCAGTTTGTTAATGGTTACAGAGTGTGTTGTTCTTGGGCAGCTTGATGTGTAGGGGTTGTGGGAAAAGGATTAGGATAGGATTGGGAATGAGAAGGAACACTGTGTATAGGCCAGCTCAAACTTGGTTGTGGCCAGCCCTATGTTGTGGCAAAAAATACATTCAGTTTGAGGTTTGTCCCCATGTTGACCATCTCCCTGCCGACTTGAGATACAGATCCTCTCTTCCATGGCAGCCCAGGAGGCATTTCTTTCCAACCTTACCAATTACAAATTTGTTCTTGTAAGCCTGTAAGGTGAAAAAACTACACTTGCTACATCTATACATAATAAAAATTCAGATTCAGTCCTCAAGATAGTCACTGAGGGGTAGACCTAGAAAGATGTGGGATCATGTTGAACAATCTGATCTCAAAGTTAAATACCTGACAAATGGGGCAGCCCTGAATAGGACTGCCTGGAATGCAGCCATTAGCAAGTGAGACTAATTTCCCACCTCATGTGGCCCGTAACAGGGTTGCCTGGAATGCCGCCATTAGGACAAGAGACTGAAACTGCACGTATGTGTGGAGCACTCAGTCTTAAAATTTTATGTATGTATGTATGTACAGTATATGTAAAGATTTGTCGCGAGCTGTGGCATAGTTAGTAGAGCATCATCTGATGATCAAAGGTACAGCGGATCGAGCTAGCACAATCAAAATTTTATTGGTAGATATCAAGCCCGTGCAACTTGACGTAGCGATTTGTGACAAACACCTAATATTCATGGCCACCCCTTCGCGGGAATTACGGCGTTTGGAAAAAAATAAAAAATAAATAAAAAAAATGTATGTCACAATTAATAGTTTTTCTTTCCTGTGTTAATGGTCATTCAGCTAAGGCTATATACTTACTGTACAGTAGAAATATTTTAATAAATGCATGACTGTATCTATGTATCAACAAAAATAACTCTAGGACAAGCTTACTTCTTCTGGCCATTCTGGTCAGCATAGTCAGAGTAGTAGAAGCCCAAGATGTCCTTAGTGAGAGAGCCGGAGAAGTGTAGTGTGATTTGGTAGACACCCGCCACCACCGTGGATGTTTGGATCACCCAGAACTCATTGGGCTCATACTCAAAGGTGTCCGTGATAGGCACATCCTGCAGCCATGGGTAAAAGATATGTAAGAGACATGCTAACGTAATATATTGGGTAATATCAACCCCTTGAGCACCAGCTGATTTATAATAAATGTACGTGGGATCAGCAGGTTGTAATTTTTGTTTGTTCCCAGAAAACAGATGGGATGGGTAAGCAATGAAGGAAAAACCGCTCACATAGGTCATTTAGGGGTCCTGCTGGGCGGCCGAAAAAGCAAATTAACATGGGGAAATGGGTAGACAAAATACTGGAAAATCAATCCCGCGCGCGCTCACACGCACGCGGCTGGACTTGGAGGGTTTCCAACCATCGGTATTGTTGCGTGGGATACTAAAGCAGTTCCCATACAAATCTGAACCTTCTAGGTGCCATAGGACAAGAGTAATTAACGCGAACGCAACCATTGCGTCGCTGGGGTTTAGCGTTACATACATCGCTGGTACTCAAGGGGTTAATACAGATAACAAAAAGCCACTAGAGCAGTGTCCAGCCAAGAAAATTTGTTGTTGAGATTGGAATGAATATTGGAAGGAATACAAAAAAGTTGACATGAAATAGCATTGCTTTGATCTTTTTATCAATCCAAAAGACTTAGTAGGAACTGTAAAAGCATAATTCAAACTTATTTAATAATAATGACCCCCAAAATGGATTAAATTTTAAGACTGGTTTTGAATAGTCTCTCGCTTACCAGCCTGCAGCCTACCAAGGTCATCCAAATTGGTTAAACTCATAACAAATTTCAAAGTAATTTTATTATCGTGTCATTGATGAAAATACTAATACTGTACTGTAAGTAGATGGTTTATTATCTTCATATAAATTTGCAAGTGAGGCTGAGGGAAGTAACTGACGTAACATACGTGGGCGGGCCGATTCCTCTTAAAAATACAGGCTCGCTATCGCTCGCCAGGATAAAATCTTAAAATTTACAACAAAATGGGGTGAAAGGTGTTAAAAACCGTCAAACTAATGGGCCAAACGTCTAATAATCTCAAAACGAATGGGGCTAAGGACCAGAAAAACTACAGATCTCCCCTTAAATGGTCATGGGATAAAGTGGTCCAGATATATACAGTATTGGCAAAATGAATGACAACCATTCAACTTTCTAACCTCTGTCCCTCCGCCGTCAGTGACCTTGACAACCTTGGTGGTGGTGATGTTGAGCCATTTGGTGTGTACCAGGAAGTGGTCCCGTGGCTCTGATGTGGTTACAGTGATGGTGACCTGACCACTAAAGATCTTGTTGGTCAGGTCAGGGTGGCTGTACAGGTCATAGTGGTCTGGGTGCACCGTGGAGGGCAGGCGGAAGTTGTCCTCCCAGGGATTGGCTCCCATGGTGCCTAAAAAGTGGACCATATTATAAATTAAAATAATAATAAAATACCATAATAAATAAAACACTGTAAAGTACTGAAGAGTAATACATACATACTGTTGGTGATGGGATGGTCTATCAGAGTGAGAGTTGAGCATTCTCTGCCATACCCATAGCTTACTCTGACTGTTCCTTTTACTTATATATTTTCTAGATCTCATGTGACAGCGTCTTTTCCATGGATTGACCTCCCTATTGCCAACCTAGAGGTTGGCAGATTGGGAGCCAAAGCATCACAGTTTTCCTTTGCCCCTCAACTTTCCCTTCATAATTGCTGAGGGGCACTGGGCCTTGTGTGGGTCTTTGGTTTCCCGTGCGTTTCCGCACCCTCCTCAGCTCCCCGCCTTGGAGTGGCTTCGGTCACCCGGGCTTTATTAGTGGTAAGCAGGGAGGGTTTCGTGGGGGAGCTCGTTTATGGCCTTGGCCTTGCTCAGGACCTTGGGGCTGTTCGGCCAGACAACCTGGGGAACAGCAACAACAACATACATACTGTACATATACACACTTTCAAGACAGTGATTCATAAGAAGTACGGTACGGCTTTAGTATTACAGCCCAACATTGGCTTACTAGACATCCTAGTTTTGGGTTGCCTCACTTCCCAGCATGAAACCTAACTATATGTCATTGATAACAATGATTTCCCTAATCATGCTTTCAAAGACTCTCACAGACTTGCATGATGGCAAGTCATCTATCTTTCTATATATTGCCAGATGCCTTACTTCCCTTAATGAGGGTGGCCATACACAGAAGGCCCCCAAGCGGACCTATTCCCTATAAGAGGGACAACCCGAGCCAGTTTACTGAAGGACTTACAGGATTGACCACTCAATTTAGGATCCGTCCGACTCCGAGGCCCTCTATGTATCTTGTTAGCACTATTTTTCTACAGTGGTGTTCGGCTAGTCCATCCACTAACCTGCCTTACACTTAGATGAGCAGTACGGATTTGTATCAGGTTTACTTCCCTAGACAGGTTGCCGACCAAGGCTGAAGAGTCCCACCCACCCGGATTTTTATAAGGTTGTCTCCCCTAGATGGGTTGTCGACCAACGCTAACGAGTCCCATCCACCCGGAAGATCATATGGTGCCTAAATAATTTAAAGATATATAAAATTATTGTACAGTAAACCCCCGCCATCTCGGACTATTTTTATTTGGAAATCAGTACTTCTCGGAATGGCATCTCATGTAGGACAGGTCCCTGTAGATCTCGGCAAATATCCGAGTTGAACGGGATTTGTGTCCAGTTTACAGTGTTCTCTCACTCGGTTTTAAGTGGTTTTAGGACGAATTCAAGCCTGTGCATTTTAACTATAGTGTTAATATTTATTACTATGTTCTGTACTATCCCTGAAAACATAATAATGTTCTTATTTGTCATAAATATGATGAATTTCACATACATTGCTGTAATATAAAGTGTAGCAGTGGTAGGGTGATCTCAGTTTTCTATGGTGGCGTGGACTTCACCTTCCTATTCGGACATTTTCCCTCTTTGTAGTCGTACATAAGCAGGAATTCGGACATCTCGGAAAATCGGACATTTCAGAAGTGGCCATCACCCAATTAGTCCGAGAAAACGAGGGTTTTCTGTACGATACTCTTAAGAACTCATATAGAAATGCAACTTTCCTGCACTGGCTGCAATATTAGGGTTTATACATTAATAGATTGAGGGAAAAGTAAAGTGAGTACAGTACAGTAAGTGTACAGTACTGTATGTATTGAAGAGCTCCCCAGGGGACAGTCAATGTCACTATATAGTTAACCTCCCAGTGTTTGTAAAAGTTACAGTATTTGGATGTACTGATACCTGTAGGTAACTGTAAATAAATTAAATGGAACTCCCATGGTGAATGAATAGTTGAACAAAACAAGAAAGAAAAATACATAATAGTTAAAATAATAATAAATCTATGATTATATAACCAACTTAACAACAACATTAATAATAATAATAATAATAATAATAATAATAATAATTGTATATTATTTAAACTCACACTTAGTATTATGAATGAAAACAACTAGAGCATGCAAACACACAGTACCATAAACAAATATTCAAAATAATTTGTACGGTATATGAACCCAATTGACATAATAACACACAAGTACGAAGGGACACAGGGTCTAGAATTGTAAAACAAATAATAATAATAATTATTATTATAATTATAAAAAAAGAAAAAAAGAAAAAGAAAGAAGAATACTGCAATTATAAAAACAAATAAAAAACACACAGAAACCAAAAATAAACTATTATTTCTATAATGTATACAGTACTGTATATCAAATAAATTAACAATTCACCAACTAAGTCTTTTAATATCCAATTTAAGAACAGTCACTAGAAAGAATATCTATCTATCTATCTATTGCCTGACGCCGTGCTCCCCGAAGGGGTGGCCACGAACAAACTGCCCCCATTCACCTCTGTCCCCAGTCAGTCGATGCCCTTCCTCCCAACCAGCACTGCCTTCATCCATAAACTTCCTCACTCCATCCTTCCACCTCTCTTTCGGTCTACCTCTCCCTCTCTGTCCCTCCACCTCGCTCTCGTACACCTTCTTAGTCATTCTCTCGCTTCCCATACGTTCCATATGGCTGAACCATCTCAAGGTGTTTCTTTTCACACTTTCCAGCACATCTACCTTTACACCACACCTCCTTCTTACTTCCTCATTCGTCCGTCTATCCCTCCATGTAACTCCGCACGCACTTCTCAAGTAAATCATTTCCACCCCTCTCACTCTTGGTCTGAGTCTCTTCTCAAACGTCCATGCTTCGCTTCCGTAAGTCAGTGTCGGGATTACCACACTGTCATGCAAGGACTTCTTCACTTCCATACTGACCACCCTATTTCTTGTTACTGCTTTCAGCATTCCTATAATCAATGATATATATACATATCATTCTTTGCAATCAGCAGAACAATCAAACACTCATTGAGGACTGCTATGGGACATAGCCTAACTAAAAAGTGAGTACAGTATGCAATACTGTATAAAGTACAGTAATTTGTGATTATACAATATTTATATATTATATACATACATATACTATTTACAGTCAGACAAGCGGAAGCAAAAACATAACCCCCTCCAACTTCCTTTGGCAGAGGTAACTAAACTGTTAAAAGTATATAGAGTGATCCCAAAAGGTGCTCTACTTTATGCAAGTAAGGAAATTAAAACTGAACATATAATAAACCAATGCATGATGGAATATTACATAAATCTGAACAACCGAGATGATGAGGAAATAGAGGTAAATATTAAAATATTCTGTAAAAGAGAAGAGAAGAAATACAAACTGTTAAAGAAAAATACAGTGTAATAGAAAATCTAGAAAGAATGAGAGAAAGTGAAGCAAAACATTTGGTAAAAGATAGAGTGCAAATAAAAACTATTGAAGAAATATTGGAAGACATGATAAATGGAAGTAAAAACTAAAGATGCAGTGGAACAAGATATGGCAGCTAATTATATAGGAGACTTAAGGTTTGAAAATACTAGAACCATCTGTATAAGAGCAAGGATGACAGAAGTAAAAGAAAATATCAATAAAAAAAATATACCAAACCTTATATGTGACTGATGTCAAATTGAAAATTAAAATCAAATGCACGAGTTCACTTGTGAAGCTTACGAAGACTAACTAAAGAATAAGAGGCAGGGAAATAATAAAGAAAAATTAAATTAAAGCGAAAGCTGAGATGGTAATAACACTTTTAAACTGGATAGATATAATAAATATGAAAACAAAATAATAAGGAAGAAAGTAATCAATCAGCAGCCAGCGATCAAAAGATGAACTCCTGGATAAGAGAAGGCGCCAATAACAAGTCATTTCAACTCAGCTCTCTTGGTCCCTCTTGTACTGTAGCATTACACATCCATTTTCACAATGCTCATTTCAATACCTTGAGCTTAATTATTTGAATATCAATATTTTCTACTGCCTTACAGAAGAAAACTCTTGCAGATCATGCATCCAAGTTTCGGTGTGCTATTCTCTGTGCATGTACTGTACACATAACTTTATCTTTCCATGTGCATCACATAGTCAACACATTAAAAAGCAAGTTTTTATCTCAGCTTTTCACTTATTTTAATATAATTTTAATGTTGTATTAATCCTTAAACACCAAGGCACCATAATTTCTGCCTTTTTTTTGTTTTGTCTGGCTTTGAATAGCATCTGGAGGTGGAGACTTACCCACAGAGCTTTGTCTGTTCACAGTTGAGGGAGGTATTTCCTGATGCATTCTCGTGAGTACACCCTCACCAGACATCCCTTATGCTTCATTTATCATTTACAAAAAAAAAAAAAAAAAAAAAAAAAAAAAAAAAAAAAAAGTACCTGTACTGTAAACAGCATTCAACTAATCACAAAAGAGGATGATTAAGAGAACTACAGAGGAGTTTCAGTTAAATACATCAATATTATCTTCTATAATGATAAGGGTTAGCTACAGTACAACTTCTCCTAAGGTGTTAATGACTCTTACCACTGTCACTAAATTATAAGTCATATACAGGTATAGTTATTCAGCTACAACTACCCATACATAAAATCACATCATGAATACAAATGCTTTCTAGACAAATATGTATTTATATAGTGAACCAAGATGTGTATACAGTATATAAATGATTACTCTCATACATACCATACATACATACAGCTCTCAGAAAACAGTACTGTAAATTCATAGTATAATAATACTTTCTTAGCTAACATTGTATAACACAAAACAATAGTACCGGTACTTTTCTAAGCTAAAACTGCATAATTCTACTGTACTGTAGTTAATAAAGCTCTAAGCAAAATAAAAGAAGAAAATGCAAATAAGAAAATAAATAATGACCCCAAATGGCCGTGAGCCAAAGAATGTAGAGTTCCAACTTCATCTTGTGGTGGTACAGTAGTGCACAGTGTACAGCAAACATGGAAATACTGGAGTCTGTAATCTAGGGTACGGTTTATATAATTAGTTTGTACTGTAGAAGGAAGGCTATATATACAGTATATACCGTTACACAATCTATAGTGTCAGACTGTGTAGTTCTCAAGAGTCAAGGACCCAGCATGAATAGTGTTATACTGTATGTGTCTCCCACACCCTATCTGCTAGTATGGCATAATAAGGTTAGTACCGGTAAAATTTTATAATTTTTCTAATTCAAAAATCCATGTACTGTATGACCAATATGATAGTATGGTGTGATAAATATGGTAAGGATAGTAAAGTAAGAAGTTGTACATGTTCTCATACAATAATCTATCCATCTACTGCCAAACATCTTATACCATTATACTCTTCATAATCTATGGCAGCCTGTGCAGTTCTCAACAGTCAAGTCTGCAGCATGATTAGTATGTGTGTGACTTGAGTGTCATGAACTGTCATCTGTGGTATGCTCACCTTATTGGCAAGTATGGCAGAATATGGTTAGGAGACTATCAAGTTGTAATATTATCTCAAAAGAAAATAAAGTATCAAAGTATGGTGTGATGTCAAGGATAAAATAATAGAATTTCATAATATTTCCCACACAAAAATCTATCAATCTACTGCCAAACTTCATAATAACAATTGAGGATCCTTATCTTGACTAAGCTTCTACAGAGTACCTTAGGCCATATCTGGACCGTACCGGTACTGAATCTGTACTTCATCTTAATGACATATGACAAATTAATCTACTGTACCGGTACTGTACAATAAAACTTCACGGATAGCGATCCACTTAGTCTAGCAATATCCAAGGGGAAAACTTCTTACCCAAATAAATCAAATTAGGCTAGTCCAAGACTTTATCAAGTAACAATAATTTTCCATTTTCTACAATACCGGTATGTAACATGTACCGGAATATTGTTTAAAAAAAATAACTACAGGTACCATAGCGTATATTAAACATGCAAGAAGGATAATATATAAATTTGTTGAATACTGTACAATATGGTTGGTATATCTCATTCTTTTGCTACTGGTAGCAGTGACAAATCTCTCTATCTCATATTATTCCTAAATATACATACTAGCAGTGCAGTAGTTATACTATCCTTAACTACCAACCACATTCTTAATGTCCCCAAAGAACTTTCAGAGCAATACCTACTCTTTCACTATCTAAACTTGGGAGTTATCTTATTTCCTGGTACGGTACGCTAGATATATTTTGCTTCACAGATGTTGCCCCAGGCCCCCAGGAACCCTACAATAATCAGAATCAAAACAACTGCCAACATTTTGGGAATTGGTTTTCATCAACCAACAATGATCCCTAGACTCTGTCAAGTAATTAAATTAAATGTAAGTTCCTTGTGTCAGCCTGAACATACAAGAATACATTATATGATATACAGTACATATATATATTTTTGTGTATGGCCACCCCCATTAACCCGGGAACTGCGGGGAGACTCTTAAGAGTTCCCCCGGCGGACTGCGGGGAGACTCTTAAGAGTGAGTGAAAAAAAAAAATCAACTTTTGACATCGAAAAAAAAAAAAAAAAAAAAAAAAAAAAAAAAAAAATTTGGCCCCTGGGCCATGCAAAATCTCAGTCCTCTACCTCCCCTCCTTCCCCACTTTCCTCCTCTCCTTCAGTTATCACCCTGTTATTCCCTTATTCTGAGGTATATTTTCGTGCTAACATTAGCGAGTTGCAAGCAGGGTGTTGTCATCACTGATGGCAAGAGAGAGAGAGAGAGAGAGAGAGTATCGATCGACTGTGTCTCAGTGGCCTTGGGGGAAATTGGCGGGAAAGCAGCTTGCCTCACCCATACATTATACACCTCGCGGGCTATATCTCCGATTTTGACCATCCAAACGCTGTTTTCACTCATTTTATTGTTGTTTCAGGTTAATACCTTTATAATCAACCCATAATAGGCGCATATGGATAAGTATTAATGTTATTAATGGCACAATGAATATTTTAGTGACGGAAACACCTCAAATACGTCAGCACAGGGGGACGTTTCCAATTACCCCCATGCGCACTTGTTAGGTTAAGGGGAGTAAGGCGTCCGGCAATAGATAGATAGACATATAGCGCGTTTTTCAAAGGCACAAAGAGGCATATTAAAAGCTTTGAGCTACATGTGAGTAGGTCAATTTTGTTTTCACCTTATAGCTGCGTTCCAGGCATCTCGGTCTTTGGTATCCCTCTTAGTCAGTCCTTTGGTTGCGAGATCAGTGTGTACTACCTGAGTAACCTGACCCCACATCTTTCTTGGACTACCTCTCCTTGCGACGCCCTCCACGTTCATAGACTTGCTTTTCTTAACCCAATTATTCTCATCCATCCTTCCGATATGTCCACACCATCTAAGCCTACGAATCTCCTCACAAATATTCTCATTGCCTAAACGCCCTGAGCTCTACATTGTGGTTCTGTCTTTCATAGCAGACCCACATATCCATCTCACCATCCTCATTTCATTTTGTTCCATTTTATTGATATCTTCCATCTTAACTGGCTAGGTTTCATTAGCATACACAATCACACTTCTAACAAAAGTACTACCGTATATAACCTCCATTTTAGTCGTAGGGAGAGCCCTTTCATAGTCAGTAACAGCAGCATCTCTCTGAACTTCCTCCATCCACTTCTGGGTCTCGCGACTGAGCAGACCTCAGCCCCACCATCAGCAGTAATCACGTCACCCAAGCAACAGAACTTATTGACATATTCCAGGTGCACATCCCCGAACACTATGCTACCAGGTGGATCTGGTACTGACAAAACACCCCTACATAACATAAAGCACAGTGGTGATGGGCTGGTCTATCAGAGTGAGAGCTGAGCGATCTCTGCCATACCCATAGCTTACTCTGACTGTTCCTTTTACTTATATATTTTCTAGATCTCAGGTGACGGCGTCTCTTCCGTGGATTGACCTCCCAATCTCCCAACCTAGAGGTTGGCAGATTGGAAGCCAAAGCGTCACATTTTTCCTTTGACCCTCAACTTTCTCTTCATAATTGCTGAGGGGAACAGGGCCCTGGGTGGGGCTTTGGTTTCCCGGGCATTTCCGCGCCCTCCTTAGCTCCCTGCCATGGAGTGGCTTCGGTCACCCAGGCTTTATAGTGGTAGGCAGGGAGGGATCTGTGGGGGCGCTCGGTTATGGCCTTGGCCTTGCTTGGGGCCTTGGGGCTGTTCGGCCAGGCAGCCTGGGGAACAACAACAACATAAAGCACATTCAAAGTTAACGGCCAGAGACAAGAGGCCCCACGGTAAACGGTTATGGCCAAATACAGTTATTTTTCGCTAGTGGGGGGCGTGTTCTTAGATTGTTGTTTATGGGTAAATATGCATTTCCTACTATTATCACATCAAAACACCCTTACACAACTCTAAAATAGATAATAAGGTAGAATTTTACTAAAGGGGCATGCATTTGACAGGTACCGTACCACCACGTACTTATTGAAGACTTAATTTAGGTTTCCACGCCTCAATCCATCCTTTTCTGGTCTGATACTATCCTAGTAATAGAAACAATTTAATAACGTTTTTAATGTGGTTTTTGACGAGAAGAAAGAAGCGCGTTTGGACCGAAAATCGGGAGTTGACCGCCTCTTCTGATCGTCGGTTTGTTGACACGACGCTCGACGTTAGTTACGTTTGCGGTTGTGTTTTTGCCACCTGCTGGCAATATCTCAACACATACTGTATCCCGCAGCCTAAATTTTAATTGAGCCGCCAATAGCCTATTGGGAAATTAGTTAATGTGCGAACTAGCCAACTAGCCTAGCCTATAACCTCAAGCGCCATGTCATCAAACGATCGACGTTACTCCCGCGAACGCAACTTTTGCACCGAGTTATCTTTATATTTCGTCTATGCTAATATTATCTATATTAAAGTGTCCCCATTGTTTTCTTAGTGACTCATATGCCAGAAAAGGATGTAGCTTGGTGTTGGATGCGTGGAAACCGAAAACCAAAATACAGTAAAACCGCGCTCATCCAGGCTAATTGGGGGAGAACCCTGTCTGGATCTACCAAAATTCCGGATCTGCCGAAAGTCCAGACATATATTCAGCCATCCAGACAAATCCGGATGGCTGAAACATTAGTCTAGATATCTAACTTAAACAACCAGACCTAGTTTACAGCCATCCAGACAAATCCAGATGGCTGACATACAAGTCTGGATATCTAACACTGGATGTAAATAATGTGTGTGGAAACTTGTATTCGTCTCGTTCGTTTCCGGATTGACTTATATTTTTCCAAAGCCATCCAGACAAGTATGGTTGGCTGAAACATGAGTCTGGATCGAAATGCCTGTCTGGATCTCTTGGGTTTCCGGATCTGAGAGCACCGGATGGGAGGGGTTCTACTGTATGTATTAAATCCTTGGTGGTAGGCTAATAATAATACAGTAATAATAATAATACTGTAGTTCTTAAAGCTGGCCATGCTAAGCCAGCTAAGGATAGCCCAATAAGGTCGATTAGGCGTATTTCCATTGGGGTCCTGTACTACTACCCCATCCCCTTGCTCATGAGAGACAGTAACGACTTAGTGCTTGTGAAAAACCTTTAATGCGCCGAGCTTGGGCGCAATCCTGGGACCTTCTGGGTGGAAGTCAAGATGCTAGTCACTACACCAACGAACCTGTCAAATGCGTGCCCATAGGCTATAGTAAAATCGTACCGATTAACAAAAAAAGGAAAAAAAACAAACATTACTAGCAATTTAATTACCTAAACTTTATATTGAATCAAAGCTTGGCAAATAGCCTAAGCCTGATCGGGATGGATGTACAGTAGTTTACAGGCGTACGGTCGTCATGTTTACATAAGGCGATCGCTGCGGTTAACTTCGCGTCTATTTTGACGGCGATTTTTTTCGGTTATTTGCCCCCTGCTGGATATATATGATGATGAAAATTGACAATATTTCAAGGGAGGGTGAGGGTACATATTATTGTATCCAAAGGCATTCAAAATACACGGGAACATGATTGCAAACGTCCGCCGTCGCAGTCATGTTTACATATGTCAATCGCTGTGGTTAGGTTCGCGTCTATATTGACGTAGATTTTTTCGGTTATTTGCCGTATATCTATCTATCTATATGCTCAGGCCCAATCCCCACTTTTCCTATTTTTTATTTTTTATTTTCCTCTATTTTATTATTATTTTTGTTTTGTTTTTTGTATTTTCTTGGGGGTGGCCGACTCAAGACAGAGCAAGAACAGGAAAACACAAACCACAAGACAAAACAATGAACAAACACAGACAAAACACAAAATTCACACACATCTAGGTCACCCAGGAGAATACCCAGAGACCAGGGTCACCAAGGTCGCTCCAGCACTCCCCCGGCCCCCGACCACCCGGAGAGGCTCCGATCTCGGCAGGCAGACATGCAGCGGAGCCAAAGCCACAAGCCCGCCCACCACACTTCCAGGCGCACCCTTCATATTGATCGTCTCCCCGGGCCAGGCGCCTGATGGACTATTAGCTAGTCCAACTTGCCCCCTGCTGGCAATATATATGATGATGACAATATGTCATGTGGGGGTGAGGGGGGGCAAAGACATATTATTGTATCCAAAGCCAGTCAAAATAGACGGGAACATGATGGCAAGCGTCCGCCGCCGCTCCGCGTAGTGTAAACAAGGCTGGCGGTACGCCCGAACTCTACATTCTACCCACCTGATCTTGAGTGGTAGGCTACTAAAATTAGGGGTCAATATAAAGATCTTGTAATTAAATTGCTAAACAATTGTTTTGATTGTTTTTATCTAGTTTAGAGTTGTGTAAGGGTGTTTTGATGTGTGATAATACTAGGATATGCATATTTACCCATTAAACAACAATCTAAAAACACGCACAAAATGGAAAATATAACCGAAACTACCACTAATTTTCCCATGGTTTTTCTTTTTGGTTTTAGGTAGTTGTCATCATTATACAGTAGTTAAAATTAGTTACAATCCCCGGACAATGTTATTTCTCCCATTATCCAACAATCTTAACCCTCTCCGACATATGACGCAATTTTGAGCCTATTAGGGATACTTTAAAGCCTTTGTTACCATCAAGGGTATTTACAAACCTTTAGTTTAGTTACTTCAACCTCTGCAGTTGTCTTTGAGTTAGCTGTGGGCAGAAAACTAATTTTGGAGAGGTAATTATAAGAGTGAGACTACTCTATTTCTTATTGCTAATCTGGCAACCTCTGCGTCATATGAGTCTGAAGGGGTAAAACACTCAGATGTAAGTCATTTTCAGAGTAAATATACACATTCTTTTTTGCCTTTGGATATAGGATGGGTTGAGGGGGGGCTTTGCCCCCCCTCACCTCCCCCCCATGAATTATTGAAATCAGCATCTATTTTAACAGTAAGGGGCTTAATAAGAATTTCACTGCCGTCAATAGGGAGAGTTATAGGAAAGTAATCTGCTCTACATAACTAACTAACCCCTTTGAAAGGACATTAGCCAGTATAACTTTATTTTAATACCACAAATTTTGTTGATAGGCCTATAATTGAAGATAAATATGAAATCTATATGCTCTAAAGATCATATGAAAATTTGTTTTAACCCTCGGCAAAACCTAATATAAAAGTATGATACTAAAATGTCATTTTCATAACAAGGTTGTCAATACGGTACATCCGGTTATCGATAGCTCTAAAGATCATACGAAAATGTGTTCAACCCTTGGAAAAACCTAAGGTAAAAGTTTATCACCAACCATTTACGAGTTTTTCAGGTAATTTGTTGTTGTTTTATATTTTTTCTTTGATATACAGTGATTGTGTTGTTTACCGAGGACCGTCGCATTTTAGTATTTTCAACATTAGCCTAAGTTGCCTAACCTAACCGAAAACTAACCTGTCTCGCTGACGGTCTAAACCCAGCTAACGTTCCCTGTTTATGGGTGCGCGACGGTCTAAACCCAGCTCACCTTCCCTATTTATGGGTTCGCGACGGTCTAAACCCAGCTCACGTTCCCTGTGTCGATGGGGCCCGTAACTGGTTGGTCATAAACTAATACCAAACCTAATATAAAAGTATGCTATTAAAATGTAATTTTCGTAACAAGGTTGTCAATACGGTACTTTCCCGTTATCAATGTAGGCTACAATCAAAGCTGAAGATTGCAGAGTAAACACCGTAGAATTAATCCACTTTTCTTTCGCCTTTTCGTATTATCGACAGCTAACTTTTTTTTGTTTTTTTACTAGCCTGAGGGATTAGTACTCAACCAGCGGGGGTATGGGGGCAACAGCCCCCGCCGCCACCCATCCATAATACTAGGATAGGTTAGGTAAGGTAGTTAGGTTAGGCTAATGGCTTTTCAAATCACTATCGGGGGGCGTCGTGTCTCAACATCAATCGATTATGGGGAAAATAGGTTTTCCCGAGATTTCTAATTAATTACACACAATATATAGGCCTATTGATGCAAATGAACAAACATAATTATAAAAAACACTCTGGAAAATTTGTGGTAGGCCTAGGCTATTAAAATAAATATTTTCCCATTAGGCTACCCTAACAACCTTACCTAAGCTATCCTAGTTACCTAGTATAATGGGTGGGGGCTGCCGCGCCCATACCCCCACTGTTTGACATCAACTAGGCTAACGTGTTTACACGACGTCGGACGTACGCCCAGTAACATAACTCATTCTTAAAAAAGCTCTGCTGCCGCTTTAATGGGGTGGTGTCGATGGATACTCCAGGTTTGACAGACGGAGAGGTCCTCATACTCATAGGCTAGTGGGTTAACGGCTAGCTCGGCCCATTGCCAGCTCGGCCCACGTGAATGTCAACTCGGCCCACGTGATTGTCAACTCGGCCTATTCAATAATACCAACTCGGCCCACCATATTGAACCTTTTATCTATCAAACTATCTATTAATCTATCAAAAGTGTTCGAGATCATTATGTTGTTGATGTCTAAGGACGAAGGTGAAGGTATTTTTTTTTTTTTTTTTTTTTTTTTTTTAAGAGACAATGAACGGAGGAAGGAAAAACACAGATAAAACAAAAAGGTCCATGTGCCTAAAGGCATCCTCCATTCATAAAATGTTTGTAACAACTGGATTTAAACATTTGTTGATTGTAAGTTTGTGGAAAGCAATTCGAGGGAAGTGAATTCCAAAGAGTAGTAGCTCTGGGGATAAATGAATTCTGATAAGCAGAAGTTCTGCATTGTGGAGGAGAAAGTGTAAATTCATGGGCGCTCTCAGCTGCCCTAGTTCTACGGGGAAAGATGTGGAGAGGCGGCACAATTGAAGCAAGTTCCTCGGAACAATTGCTGTGAAAATATCTGTAGAATAATGCAAGGGATGCAACGTTTCTTCGTATGGCTAATGTAGGAAGGTCCTGTGTGATTGCAGGGTTATTGATTAATCTAATAGCTTTATTTTGAATTTTGTCCAACTGCCTCAATGCAACCACTCCACTTCCACCCCACAGAGGTGAACAGTAATCCATCTGAGAGCGCACATGACTTTTATATATTACGGCCAACTGCTCGTCAGTGAAGAATTCTCGAACTCTGTACAGGAGTCCCAGTTTTTTAGAGGCATTCTTAGCAATGCTTCTAACATAATGTGTCCAGCTCAAGTTAGTAGTTAATGTTACACCGAGAATGTCAATACTAGGGGAAGTGGGAATATTTACATCATTAAAAAATATATGGTAGTCAGTGAGATTCTGTCGGTTAGAAAATTGAATGTACTTGGTTTTCTGTGCATTAAAGGAAACTAGATTATCTTGTCCCCATTCATTAATTCTAGAAAGGTCCTGGTTCAGAGAAATTGCAGTGTTTATTTTTGAATTTATAAGATCGGGTTGGGTGAAAGAATTGGTAAATGTGAAGGAACTGTGGAGTGTTGAGTCATCTGCGTAGGAATGTATTGGATTATGAGTGGTAGATATGAGATCATTGATATGAATGAGGAACAGAGTTGGGGCCAAAACTGATCCCTGGGGAACACCAGCATTTATTGAGTGAAATTGAGAATAAAGGCCATCTACCATTACACGTATTTTTCTGTTATGAAGATAAGAAGAAATTAGTGGAACTAATGATGCAAGGCCGTAGTGTGACATCTTCGGCAATAAGGATTGATGCCAGACTCTATCAAATGCCTTTGATATATCCAGTGCTATTGTATGTGTTTCACCATGTTGGTCTGTAGCTTGGTTGATTTGATGCGTAAGAAGGCAAAGAATGTCTGCAGTTGATCGACATCGTCTAAAACCATATTGCCTATCACTGATTAATTTATTATTCTCCAGATGCTTAATTATGTGATTATTTAATATAATTTCAAAAACTTTGCCAAGAGTGGAAGTTATAGCTATTGGTCTGTAGTTTGATGGATCTGAAGAGGCACCTTTTTTAGGAACTGGATGGATGTTTGCTTCTTTCCAGGGTACTGGGAAGCATGAGGTATGAGTACACAGACGGAAAAATTTTGCCAATACAGGAGCGAGCACCAAGGAGCAATTCTTAAGTACTATTGGAGGAATTTCATCTGGACCAGGAGCCTTATCTACTGAGAGATTCTGCAAAATAGTTTTGACATGTCTGGTGTGGATCTTAAGTGAGGGAATTTCAGGTGAATTAAAATTAAGTACAGGGACATCTTGATTCATTTCATCTAAGGTTGAGTTGGTGGAAAAAATATCTGCAAGAAGGTTAGCTTTACCTTGAGGAATAAGCCATTACAACTGCACCTCGTAGCTACTTACTACTATTTTTATTCTTTTAATTCCCACATAGGCCCTATACACTTACACTTTGTTACACTTTGTAGTATTCCGTCCGTTAGCGACACAGTTGAGCTGGGGCTCCACTGCGACCAGGCAGCTCCCTTTCTTCCACTCTCCATTCCAGAAGTCGGTTGGAGTTGGCGCTGGGGTATCCTGGTGTTGGTGGCCGGTCCGGTATTTTGGCCAGCCACATGTCCAAGTGTTTCTTGAAGGTGTCTGGAGACACCCCGGTCATGTTCCTGAGAGGGGCTGGTATACAGTTGAACAGTCTGGTTCCGGCGGGTGCCCAACCCCGAAAAGGGTTGAAATAGGGGAGCTATCCCCCCGCCAAAGGCGGCTTTCTAGGGCCTTTCCTAGGTGATGCTGAGAGGATTGGGTTCTAGTCATGTGGTGAAGGGCTGGTCTACCAGAGTGAGAATTGAGCAATCTCTGCCATACCCATAGCTTACTCTGACTGTTCCTTTTACTTATATATTTTCTAGATCTCAAGTGACGGCGTCTCTAACGTGGATTGACCTCCCAATCTACCAAGATTGGAAGCCAAAGCGTCACATTTTTCCCTTGCCCCTCAACTTTCTCTTCATAATTGCTGAGGGACACAGGGCCCTGGGTGGGGCTGTGGTTTCCCGGGCATTTCCGCACCCTCCTCAGCTCCCCACCATGGAGTGGCTTCGGTCACCCAGGCTTTATTGTGGTCGGCGGGGAGGGTTCTGTGGGGGCGCTCGGTTATGGCCTTGGCCTTGCTCAGGGCCTTGGGGCTGTTCGGCCAGGCAGCTTGGGGAACAACAACAGTCTGGTTCCATTGTATGCAAAGCTGTGATGGATCAGGGATTTGATTTTTTGCGTTGATCCCGGTGTAGTCCTCACATAGCACAGCCTCCCTCGTCTTTAGTGTTGAGTCTCTTGGATGTTTGGATTTGGTACCTTTTTTTCCAAAATCTTCCAGACGTAGATGATGATGTATCTCTCCCTACGTCTTTGAAGTGAGTACAGCTGCAGCTCCTTGAGTCTCTCCCAGTAGTTAAAGTGTTGAAAGCCATGGATTTTACTGGTGAATGTCCTCTGGGTGGCTTCAATTTCTGTTATTTCTCCTACTTTTTGTGGAGACCAGAGCTGAGAGCAGTACTCAAGTCGTGGTAGGACCAGTGACTTCCACAGTGTTAACATACACCTCTCATTTCTTGTGTGGAAGGTTCTCAGGATCCAGCCTGCTATTTGTTTTGCTGTTGTTGTGGCTTTGGTAATATGCTGGGAAAAAGTGGCGTCACTGCTCATATCTACTCCCAAGTCCTTAACTGTGTCCTTGGCAGTAATTTCTTGCTGTCCACTCTTGTAGTTGGTGGCGTTTTGTAGTGCTCTCTTGTTCCCGTACCTTAGAAGCTCGAACTTGTCTCCGTTTAGGGCCATGTTGTTTTCTTCTGACCACTTCATGATTTTGTCCAAGTCTTGTTGTAGTAAGCTGTGCATCATGTTGTGAGGTGATTTTCTTCATGAGTCTGGTATCGTCTGCGAACGATGTGGCTGTTGAGTGTTCCAGGTCCCTGTCGATGTCTCCTATCATGTATTATGTTCCTTCCAACAACCAACCATACTCCTAAAATCGATTAATGAAATTTACAAACACATGTGGCAGTCCGTGGACTCGAACCCAGGATGCTCACACCGAAAATCAACACCTTATACATCGCACCACGAAGACAGTTGAAGACATGATGAGGAATAGGAGAGGTCCCAGTACTGATCCTTGTGGTACCGGTACACCGCTGATGACCCCGCCTGCTTCTGATAGGCTTCCTTGAACCGTGACTCTTTGTTTTCTGTTGGTGATGAAACTGTGGAGCCATCTTCCAAGATCTCCACCTATTCCAAGTGATTTGAGTTTATGTAGAAGGATCCCATGGTCCACCTTGTCAAAAGCTTTGGCGAAATCTAGGTATATGACGTCTACATTTTCTCCGTCTTGAATATCCTGTAGGATTTTGTCGTAGTGTGATAGTACTGTAGTTGTGAAAGGCAGAAGCGGCCTTGTCTGAAGCCATGTTGACCCTCGTTGAATGCCTCGTTTTCTTCCAGGTAGCTGACCATCTTAACTCGTATTGTTCTTTCTATGATTTTAATAAGATGTGATGTCAGCACAGCACCACTGGTCTGTAATTTTTGGCTATGCCTTTACTACCCTCTTTGTGGATTGGTGTGACGGTACCTTCTTTTAGGGATTGTGGTACATATCCAGTTTGGAGGGACTTGCTCCACAGCAGTTTTAGAGGCAAGGCTAGCTGGTGTTTGCAGTTTTTCAGCAGTTGGGCATGAAAGCCGTCTGGTCCTGCTGCAGAGTTTGGTCCAATCTTGTCGATACACTTACACTTACACTTTGTTGTATTCCGTCCGTTAGTGACACAGTTGAGCTGGGGCTCCACTGCGACCAGGCAGCTCCCTTTCTTCCACTCTCCATTCCAGAAATCGGTTGGAGTTGGCGATGGCTATTATGTCCTCTGTTGATACTGTTACCGAGGAGAGTTGATGTGGTGCCCCTGGAGCGTTGTCAAAGAAGGTCGTTGCATTGTCGATTTTCTTGTCTTCATTTGGTGGGCTAAGGACACTTTCGTATTGCTGTTTGAGTATCTTGGCCATTTCGGTTGGGTCACTCTCAAGTTCGCCCGTAAATTGATTATAACTGTCTAATGCGAACCAGATAATATAAAGCTTCAAATAGTTAGTGGTTCAATGAACATTCAATCTCTTTCGATTCAGAAAGATGTTGGATTTAAATGGGTAAAACCTATCACAATTATCGGTAAAAATGGAAGAGACCCCGGAGTCCCGGACAGCCTTTTTACTAGTTAGGCCTAATTCTAGTTTTTATTTTTATTTGTATTTGATATTGGCCTAGCCTAGTGTTGTTTAACAGTTTAATACCGATGTAGCGGCCAGCATACTTATTGCCTTAATAGCAGATTGCCTTAATAGCTATTAATGGGTCATGGTATGTACTACTGGCTGCTAGGCTGGAACATAACTTCAAGTGCCAGGTGCTTAAGTGGGGTTATTACTGCTCTCATACTTTCCAGATACCTTGGGTATTTAAACACCTTTGATTTCCTTTGTGTTTATTCTTGACCAACGGTTACCAATGAGACCGTAAAAACTGTAGACAGAAATAATCCTACTTAACATAACATATTCCCATATAACAAACTGCTTGACCAGCACAACTCATTTAATCTTCTATAGGCTAGTTATATTATTCAATATTATGACGCATATTTCATGTTTATTGGGTTCACAACTACTTCTAACATGGTAATGTATCAAAACATAATAGGAGATTACACATACCTCTTATATAAGCCCATAAAAATGCACTTGATTTTAAACTCTGACTGACAGTTTGAAATTGTTGTCAATCTGAAGGTAGCGCTGTTTTCTGCAACTGGCCTTTATATCGGCTCTCCAAAACCTTGATTTGATGTTTACTTTAACTACCAAAACATAAAGCACCTTAATCTATCCTTAACAGTAATGCCTGATTACTGAACTCAATAACTAATATATAAAGGAAAAAGGGTTCTTTCCAATTACACTAATGATGGGAGACTCAAATAAATAGTTTCTTTGTGGCTTTCTTCACAACCGAGGACCGTCGCATTTTAGTGTTTTCAACATTATCCTAACCTAACCTAACCAAAAACTAACCGACGGTCTAAACCCAGCTCACGTTCCCTGTTTATGGCATTATGGTTACGCGACGGTCTAAACCCAGCTCATATTCCCTGTTTAGTTTTCGGTTAGGTTAGGTTAAGTAACAGTTAGGTTAGGTTAGGCTAATGTTGAAAAGGCTAAACTGCGACGGTCCTCGACATTAAACAACACTGTATATCAAAGAAAACTAAACAAAAAAATAGAATTAGGCCTAACTAGTAAAAAGGCTGTCCGGGGTCTCTTCAATTTTTACCCAATTAGGCTATCTCACAAATTATCATAGGCCTAGCCTATGCATCTAAATTATGAAGGGGTTAAACTTACGAGACGAGAGAAATAATAAAATATAGGCCTAGGCTATGTGTTCCCTCCAATCCTCAAGCGAGATGAAATTATTATAGGCCTAGCCTAGTACCAATGAAAACGTAATAGCCTAGGCCTACTTCCGAAACTTTCATCATTGCATTATAATTAGGCCTAGGCTATATGATATCTCAGTGGTGTATTCATTAGCCTATAACTTAATTTTTAATGGGTAGGCCTAGGCCTAGATGTTCTTTCTAAACTGTGTGGGCCGAGTTGGTGGGCAGAGTTGTTTGTGGCTGGGTCGAGTTGACCCTACCCCGGCTAGTGCACTCACAGGGGGGAGATAGAAAGAATAGAAGTGGGGATACAGTATAGCGGGGGAGATGGAAATAGGAAATGGGGATGGTGGGGGTGAGGGAATGGGGGAGGGAGAAAAACAGGAGGAACAGGGTGGAAGAGATATGAATAGAAAGAGCAAGGAGGAAAAAATGGAGGAAGGGGAGATAGATTCAGAGATTGAGAAGGAACGCCAGGAGATGGAAAGGGAAGAGGAAAGAATCGAGAGAGAAGGGGAAACAAAGGAAGGGGATGGGGCGGGGGGTGAACAGAACAACGAAGAGGGGGGGGAGAAGCAAGGGATACCCAAGGGAAAGGAAGGGAAAGAAAGGGGAAAGGGACAAATGAAGGAACAAGGGAGGGGGGAGACGGGGAAAGAAGTAGCAAGGGAAGGGGAAGAGGACAAGGGAGGAACAGGAGGAGAGAAAATAAAGGAGAAGGGGACGAAAGGGAGGCAGAAAGAACAGAGGGGGATACAGACAATAACCAGAAAAAGAGAGGAAGGAGCGAGGAGGGAGCAGTAATGGAATGTGGGGCGGCAGGAAATGAAGAAGGGATGAACAATGAGAAAAGTAAACAGGTCAGGAGAAGTGGAAGAACGGTAAAGAAAATAACATTCGCGGATGAAGAGGATGAAAAATGGAAAGAAAGGGAGAAAAGGGAAATAGGAAAGAAGAGAGAGACGGAAAGGGGGGCAAGGGAGAGAGGGAAGATAGGGGGGAGATAGAGGAGGAAGAAGAGAAGGAAAAAAAGGAAGGGAAAAGGGGGAGGTTCATGGCGTTATGTGGAGGCAGCTGTAACAGATGGCTGCCGCAGGAATAAGCTGGAAGCAGAAAACCTAACGGAAGCGCAAGCAAAGAAGTGCACGTTAATATGTTTGAAATGTATGAAGGAAATAAAGGAAATAGGGGAGGAAAACCTGGAAAGGGAACGAAATGGGAGGGAGGAAATAGAAAAGAGGTGGAAAGAAGACAGAGAAAGAATAAGCGAGGAAAAGGAAAAAATTAAGGAGAAACTAAACATGCAGAGAAAGGAAAGTAAAGAGAGGGTATGGGGCCTAAAACAGGGCATAGGACAAGTGGAAATCGCAGCGGCAAATGAGGAAAAGGGTAGAGGAAATGGAGAAGGCATGGAAAATGGAGAGAGATGGCCATAGGGAGATGGAAAAGGAATGGGAAACTGAGAGAGTTAGCATGAAGGCGGAGAGGAAAGAGTTAAGGGAACAAGTCAAAGAGCTAAATGACCAAGTGGGAAGAATGATTGAACGGGGGATTGCAAGGGCAGAGAAGACCCGACCAGGGGAAGCTCAAGGGGGTGGAGAGGAGAATAGAAGGGAAGGGAAGGCATATAAGGGTGGAGGTGATGAAGGAGGCAGACAAGTGGAGAAGGGATATGGGTGTGGAAGGGATGAGAAGAAACAGAGGGGAAGCGAAAGAGATGAGGGAAGGGCAGAGAGATACAGGGGGGAAAAAGAGGAAAGGGAAGAATGGGGTGGACAGAGGAGGAGGCAGAGTGAAGGGAGAGAAAGATAGGATAAGGAGGGGAGAACGCATCACCAGTACCAGGACGATATGAACAAAGGAGAAAGGGGAACAGACAGAAGGGTGGAACAAAGGGGATGGAGAAGGGATGCTAGAGAGGACCGGGTACTACTGATAGGGGACAGCACGATAAGATGGATGGGGGAGGAACTGATGGGCAAGGAAAAGAGAGGGAGAAGTGTGATAAGCCTCCCAGGGGCGGATATAGAAAGAATAATGCGAGGTTTGAGGAATACAGAAATGGACAAGAGGGAAGGTGGAACTGTAGTGATACAGGGGGGAGGAAATGGGCTAGAGGGGAAAGGAGCAGTAATGGAAGGAATAAAAAAAACTTCAAAGAAACCAACCCAATGGTAATGGTATGGGTGGTGGGAATTATAGAAAGGCCAAGGGAAGGGAAAACGGGGAAATACGAGAAAGAGAGAAAGATGACAAATGAGAGAATACCGAGGGATATCGGAGAAATGAACAAAAGGCTATGGGCAAGGGATGAAGCAGGAGTAGGATACATCGACCCAGACTACAAGCTGAGCCCAGGAGATTTTGCGAGGGATGGAATACACCTGTCAGAAGAGGGGAAATGGACTGTAGGGGGAAAGATTAGGAGAGCAATAGAAGAAAGTGAGGAGCAGAGGAAAGAGTGGCTAAGGAACACGGAAAGGTGAAGGAAGGGGAGAAGAGAGGAAGCGGGAGGAGAAAGGGAGGATGAGAAAAAAGAGAAGGGAAAGAAAGAAAAGCGAGAGGGAAATGAGAAGAAGATTGAAAAGGAAGTAGAGGGAAACTTAGACATGGGAGAAAGAACGGTGGGAGAGAAAGAAGGAGGAGGAGGGGAAGAAAGAGAAATAAGAGAAAGGAAGAGAAAGCAGAAGAACAAGGGAAAAAAAGTGAAGAAGAACAAAGGGAAAGAGCGGGGGGAGGGGGGTAACGTATACCGAGGAATAAAAATAGGATTTGTAAACATAAATGGGATGAATAGAGGGAAAATACAAGACATTGAAGAGATATGGAGTGAGTGGGAAATGGAAATGATAGGAATAACAGAAACACACCTTAGGGAGAGACAAAATGGGAAGGGATAAATATACGCTCATTGGGAGAGGGAGGGAGAAATCAGAAAAGAAAGGGGGAGGGGTAGGGTTAATGATTAGGAACAACTCAAAATGGAAAATAGAGAAACTAAAGGGTGGAGAATCAAAGGAAATGGAGGATATAATGGGAGTGACGCTAGCGAGGATGAATAATGGAAGGGAAGAAAAAATAACAGCAATAATAGGGTACTTCACGGTAGAAGGGGGGAGAAGGGAACGTGAAGAAAACAGAATCAAGTACCAAGGAATACAGGAAATGATAAGGGGTAGGGAGGAAGAGGAGATAATTATAATGGGAGACATGAATGCACATATAGGGATACTAGGGGGAGAGGATAAATGGGAATGGAGAAGCCTTGATCCAATTTGCGGAAGAAAATGACATGGAAATACTGAACCAAACAATGGGAGAGGGGAAGGCGACATGGGTAAGACACGGAGAAGGCCAAAGATCGGCGATAGACTTCATACTAGCGAATGGAAGAGCAAGGGAAGAGATCCAAAACATGTGGATAGATGAAGAAAATGAAGTAGGGATACAAAGCGACCACAGACTCATGTTGATAAACTACACAAAGGAATGGAAAAGCAAAGGAAACACGAGATGGAAGATTAATAGATGGAATCTAAATAGTGAAAGATGGGTAGAATACAGGTTACCTGGAAGAAATAGGGAAAAGAAGAGAGGGGAGCGTAGAAGAAATGGACGGAGAGTTGATGATGGACATAAATAGAGCGGCAGAAAGGAGTATAGGAAGAATAAGAAGATGGACAGGAAAAAGAAAACAAAAACCATGGTGGAATGGGGAAATAAAACAAGCAAGAAATGAAAGAAGGGATGCGAACAGAGAAAGGAGAAGGATGATAGAGAGAAATAGGAGGGAAGGCGGAGAGAGGGAACGAGAAGAAAGACAAGCGGTACGGGCATACGAGGAGAAAAGGAAGAAGGTAAAAATACTAATACAAGAGGCAATGATAAAACACGAGAAAGAAGAAGTAGAAAAGATCAGAAGCAAGGGGAAAGAGGGCCAAAAGGAGTGGTATAGGATGTTAAGAGGTGAGACCGGTAGAGAGGAAGAAAGCGTGGAACTAATAGTGGGAGATAGAATAATAAAGACAGAAGAAGAAATAAAGATTGAAATAAAGCGATACTGGGAGGAAATAGGGGGAGTAAATGAACAAGGGGAGGAGAGGGAATGGAACTTGGAAATGAGAGAGAGAAGGCTACCAGAACAGGATAAGATGGAAATGGAAAGGGAGCTCACAATAGAAGTAAGGAGAGGGATCAAAGCGCTAAAAAAGGGAAAGGCGACCGGCCCGGATGGGATACCAAATGAAATGTATATAGAGGGGGGGGGGGAAGAAATGGCAAGAAGACTGAAGAAAATGTTTAATGAGGTAATGGGAAATGAGAGAGTACCAGAAAGATGGAATGAAGCGAGAGTAACACTATTGCACAAGGGAGGGTACAAGAGTAAGAAGGAATTGAAAAGCTACAGGCCAGTGACAGTGACAAACACAATAGGGAAACTCTTCTGCGGGATATTGAAGGAAAGGATGAATAGAGCCATAGAGGGAAACGGGCTAATAAGTGATGAGCAAAATGGGTTCAGAAGAGACAGGAGGGGGACAGATAATATCTATATACTAAGCAAAGTGATGGGGAAAATGAAAAGAGAGAAAAAAATGGGTTACTGTGCATTCCTGGATATAGAGAAAGCCTATGATAGAGTAAACAGGGAACTGCTGTGGAAAATAATGGCAAGGAGTGGAATACCAGAAAAGTATATAAACATAACATCGATGTACCAAGGAACAAAAGCGAAGTACGCGCTAGGAAATATAGAAACGGGATGGGTAGAAAGCAAGAGGGGGGTAAGGCAGGGGTGCGTATTATCGCCGTTATTATTTGCGTTATATATGGAAGAAATGACACAGAGGATAAAAAGAGTGGGGGAGGGGATTCAGATAAACAAAGAAAGACTGGGGGTACTGCTGTTTGCTGACGACGTAGTTCTGATGGCAGAAACGGGAGGAGGGTTGCAGAGACTACTAGAGGAGCAACAAGATTCGGGGAGGAACTTGAAGTAAGATTTAGTAAAGAAAAGAGCCAGGTGATGAAAATGAATGGAGAGCTTCAAGAGGACGAGGAATGGACACTGGAAGGAAACAGAATGAAGAAGACAAGGGAGTATAAATATCTGGGGGTAACGATCACGGAGAAAGGGTTTGAGAAGGCGAAAAGTGAAAAGGTGGGACAAATGCAACAATGGAATGGGAGACTATGGAGCGCGACAAGGCTAAGAGCGAATAGCTATGAAATAGTGCGAGGGCTGTGAAAGGATTAGGAGTACCTGCAATAATGTACGGCTTAGAGGCGGTAGAAACAACAGAGGCGGAAACGAAGAAATTAGAAACGATACAGAATAAAATCGGGAGGACAGGATTGGGGGCAAATAAATACGTAGCTCAAGAAGCAATCCGAGAGGAGATGGGGTGGAGTACGTTTGAGGAAAGGATTGGGAAAGCGAAAGGGAAGTACAAAGTGAGGCTAGAGGGGATGGAGGAAGATAGGTGGCCGGGGAAGGTATACAGATGGGCGAGCGAGCAAAGTAAATGGAACAGAGAGTGCAAAAAAAGATTGGGGAGGATAAATATAAAACAGGACCGGGTGGGAGGGGAATTTAGAAAAAGAAATGAGAGAGAGGAGTGGGTCATACTAGAAAATGGGAGGGGATGTGTCAGAGAGATAGAGAAAGGGATAAAGGAGGAGGGGAGAAGAAGATGGAGGGAGGGGGTAGAAAATAAAGCCACGCTGGCATATTATAGAGAAGGAAAAACCAGCTAGAGAACTATACTATGATGGGGGATGGGGATCGAAACTTCTATTTAAAGCAAGAACAGGATCGCTAGAAACGAATGAGAGAACAAGGAGATGGAATGGAGTGGGACCGCACTGCAGTCAATGTGAAATGGGAGGAGACCCAATAGTGGAGGATGTAGAACACATAGTAACCGAATGTACAAGATATAATGAGGAGAGAGAGGAGTTGGAGAGGTACATGAGGAATAGAGTTGGGGAGAAGGGGTGGGAGGAGATTAAGCAGAGGGAAGATAGAGGGGTAGGGGCGCTATTGGGGTTAACACAGGAGATGGAAACACAAGACATGGAGATGGTGAAGAGGATGTTGGAGAAAATGTGGAAGAAGAGAAATGGGGGTTATACTGATGTTTTGGACCGACAGTTAGCCCATCGATCTGTTTAGGCCTAATAGGTCCGGTAGAGCATATACATCATTGCTATATATGGCATTTAAGAGCTGAAATGTATTATAAGGGAGAAAAAAACAAAAACGCTAAAATACATGTATAGGCCTAGGCTACTGTAAAACAATACGTTTTTCAGCCAGTACCCAAACAGCGGGGGTGTGGGGGCGGCAGCCCCCACCCATATACTAGGTTAGGTTAGGTTAGGTTGTTAAGTTAGGCTAATAGGCTAGCCTAGCCCATAAAAAAAAAAAAAAAAAAAAAAAAAAAAAAAAAAAAGTAACCCCCCAACCAGCGGGGGTGTGGGGGCAGCAGCCCCCACCCATATACTAGGTTAGGTTAGGTAAGGTGGTTAGGTTAGGCTAATAGCCTAGAACATTAAAAAAAAAAAAAAAAAAAAAATCTAACCCAACCAGCGGGTGTGTGGGGGCGGTAGCCCCCACCTATAATACTAGGATAGGTTAGGTAAGGTTGTTAGGTTAGGCTAATGTCTTCCCAAAGTTGACTATTTTTATAACATGAAATAATTATTAGGCTACCCACTCCACCCCGTGAAATCCGAGCCAGCTTTCGTCAAAAGTTGGCTCGGGTATTCACAAAATTGGGTTGTATGGGATAATGGGTTTGCAATTTGGGAAAACCCGAGACAAGTTTTGATACAAAACGCTATATTATTGTATTTTTACGCTTTTACCCCCTCATTTTCCCTGAACTTCATAGCCCTCCCCACTAGTCGGGGGCGTGTTTTTAGATTGTTGGATAGCCTAATAGGTAAATACTCATTTCCGCTCCTCTTCAGTATAAAAGGGTATTCTGCAGAACAACTACTCCTCGATTACGGGATTCCTGTCTCGTGGAATTTTTTTTTTTTGGTCTTACCTTACTCAGGGGACCTTACTGATGTGCGGATAAGTGCTACTTTTCTTATTTTGTCAATTTGATTTTCACTCCCCTATAACATTATCAGAGTTATTTTTGTACAGCAAGTCCAGGACACTTTGTTTACATTCTAGCCTCCTTGGAGGCTCCTCCCCGATGTTTAGTAGCCAATCAGAGTGGAGCTTAACCTACAAGAAGTCGGTAAATTTTTAATGGTACTTTCCTGTTATCGACAGCCAAAGCTGAAGATTGCAGAGTAAACACCATAGACTTTATCCCATCAATTTTGTATAGTTTTAATACCTAATCAGCGGGGGTGTGGGGGCGGCAGCCCCCACCCATAATACTAGGATAGGTTAGGTAAGGTTGTTAGGTTAGGCTAATGTCTTTTCAAAGTTGACTAAATCGAGTAAACTCCTAGTTTGTTGGGGTATCTGAATAATTACAATTAACAAACCAAATGCTAATAAAGTGCTTTCCGCACTTTGTAACAATAAAATACACACTTGCAATGCATTAAAATACATAAAGAAAATAAATAAAACCTAAAATAACAGTAGTAGTTATGCAGAATTACCGTATAAAACAACACTAGGCTATATCTGAAGAAAAAATTACAAAAAACAAAATAAAACTTACTGAAATCGCTGTCGGTCCAAAAAGTCAGGTTTACCGAAATGGGTGAGGGAGGGGGGGGGGGGGGAGCGGGGAGGAAGTGAGGGGGGGTTTATACAAAAAAACAAAACTGTCTCTTAACCCCTTCAGACATATATGACGCAGAGGTTGCCAGATTAGCAATAAGAAATAGAGTTCTCTCACTCTTATAATTACCTCTCCAAAATTAGTTTTCTGCCCACATCTAACTCAAAGACAACTGCAGAGGTTGAAGTAACTAAAATAAAGGTTTGTAAAAAACCCTGATGGTAATAAAGGCTTTAAAGTATCCCTAATAGGCTCAAAATTGCGTCATATGTCGGAGAGGGTTAAACTATCCTTCTACTCTAAACTTTCCCTCCTACTAACGTTTCTGAGCCAGTGGCCCAGTACCGATACAAAGGTCAGCCCTGTGGATCTGCACGGTCTGCGGGCGGGTTCTAAAGAAGAAGAAGAAGACAGGCAGCACAGCTGCTGCCTGAGAAGTAGCCTAGGCTACTAGGGCCTAGGCTAAAGTAAAAATTGCACCGCATTAAATCATGAAGTTTAACTTAGCATACCAACTTCGGTAATCTCTATTAACCCCTTCAGACTCATATGACGCAGAGGTTGCCAGATTAGCAATAAGAAATAGAGTTCTCTCACTCTTATAATTACCTCTCCAAAATTAGTTTTCTGCCCACAGCTAACTCAAAGACAACTGCAGAGGTTGAAGTAACTAAACTAAAGGTTTCTAAATACCCCTGATGGTAACAAAGGTTTTAAACTTACTTTAAAGTATCCCCAATAGGCTCCAAATCGCGTCATATGTCGGAGAGGGTTAAAAACACAAAATACTGTACAGATATTTGCGGTTGCTGTTGGGGTCACAAAATACTTCGACGAGTAAGGCCTGGACAGTAGACACAGACCCAAACTTGATCTCTGAAGGGCTGTTTCAGTTCAGTTCAGTTAGATGGCGGAAGTAGCGCCTTGGTATCGGCACTTCCTGATGTGGTCTCTTGCGATCTGGGGTTTATTTAATTTTTAAATTATTCTTGCATTTTTTTTTCTTGATATTTGTGCAATGTATTTTTGGGGCCCTTCTTCTTCTTCTTCTTCTTTTGAACCCGCCCGCAGACCGTGCAAATCCGCAGGGCTGACCTTTGTATCGGTACTGGCTCAGAAACGTTAGTAGGAGGGAAAGTTTAGAGTAGAAGGATAGTTTAAGAGACAGTTTTTGTTTTGTTTGTATAAACCCCCCCTCACTTCCTCCCCCCTCCCCCTCACCTCCGCTCCCCCCCCCCCCCCTCACTCATTTCTCTTCCTCCACATTTTCTCCAATATCCTCTTCATCATCTCCATGTCTTGTGTTTCCATCTCCTGTGTTAACCCCAATAGCGCCCCCACCCCTCTATCTTCCCTCTGCTTAATCTCCTCCCACCCCCTCTCCCCAACTCTAATCCTCAAGTACCTCTCCACCTCATTTCTCTTCTCATTATATCTTGTACACTCGGTTACTATGTGTTCTACATCCTCCACTATTGGATCCCCTCCCATTTCACATTGACTGCAGTGCGGTCCCACTCCATTCCATCTCCTTGTTCTCTCATTTGTTTCTAGCGATCCTGTTCTTGCTTTAAATAGGAGTTTCGATCCCCATCCCCCATCATAGTACAGTTCTCTAGCTGGTTTTTCCTTCTCTCTATAATATGCCAGCGTGGCTTTATTTTCTACCCCCTCCCTCCATCTTCTTCTCCCCTCCTCCTTTATCCCCTTCTCTATCTCTCTGACACATCCCCTCCCATTCTCTAGTATGACCCACTCCCCTCTCTCATTTCTTTTTCTAAATTCCCCCCCACCCGGTCCTGTTTTATATTTATCCTCCCCAATCTTTTTTTGCACTCTCTGTTCCATTTACTTTGCTCACTCGCCCATCTGTATACCTTCCCCGGCCACCTATCTTCCTCCATCCCCTCTAGTCTCACTTTGTACTTCCCTTTCGCTTTCCCAATCCTTTCCTCAAACGTACTCCACCCCATCTCCCCTCGGATTGCTTCTTGAGCTACGTATTTATTTGCCCCCTATCCTGTCCTCCCGATTTTATTCTGTATCGTTTCTAATTTCTTCGTTTCCGCCTCTGTTGTTTCTACCGCCTCTAAGCCGTACATTATTGCAGGTACTCCCAATCCTTTCCACAGCCCTCGCACTATTTCATAGCTATTCGCTCTTAGCCTTGTCGCGCTCCATAGTCTTCCATTCCATTGTTGCATTTGTCCCACCTTTTCACTTTTCGCCTTCTCAAACCCTTTCTCCGTGATCGTTACCCCCAGATATTTATACTCCCTTGTCTTCTTCATTCTGTTTCCTTCCAGTGTCCATTCCTCTTCTTCTTGAAGCTCTCCATTCATTTTCATCACCTGGCTTACTAAATCTTACTTCAAGTTCCTCCCCGAATCTCGTTGCTTCCTCTAGTAGTCTCTGCAACCCTCCTCCCGTTTCTGCCATCAGAACTACGTCGTCAGCAAACAGCAGTACCCCCAGTCTTTCTTTGTTTATCTGAATCCCCTCCCCAACTCTTTTTATCCTCTGTGTCATTTCTTCCATATATAACGCAAATAATAACGGCGATAATACGCACCCCTGCCTTACCCCCCTCTTGCTTTCTACCCATCCCGTTTCTATATTTCCTAGCGCGTACTTCGCTTTTGTTCCTTGGTACATCGATGTTATGATGTTTATATACTTTTCTAAGTGAGACTATGAGCCCTAAGTGAGACTATGAGCCCTAAGTGAGACTATGAGTTGCATGGCGGAAGTGATGCCTTCAAAACGGCACTTCCTGATGTATCTTGTTAGATGTGATTCGGGAAGATTTGCCTTTTAAGAGGTTTTACTGGGCGACGGCGGCAAAGCTCTTAAGAGGGAGGCCTAAAAATACCATTTAAACAGCACTAAACAATGTTTTTTTTCCTCATACCTCATATCACTCTTCCACATCCCCCTTCAATTATCACCTATTTTCCCTGTTATTCCCTAATTTGTTGGTATATTTTTGTGCTAACATTAGCAAACTGTGTGGGGGATGTGCTTACGTGCCTAGCAAGTGTGTTACACAAGCGAGTGTGTGTATGAGTAGGCTCAGTGTGGCTTGAGGCCTCGTGGAGGGAGGGGTTGCCTCAATTTTCTCCAAAATTCATGAATGGGCTGGTTCATCTATATTCGCAATTTTGACCAGAAATATTATATTTTCACTGGTTTGATTGTTGTTACAGGTTACTATCTTCATAGTGAAGGTAAAATAGGCTCATATGGATAGGTAATAACGATATTTATCGTAAAATGACGATTATAGGCCTGAATGGAGCCCATATGCTCGCCCATGGGGAGCTAGTTCATTACCCCCCCCTCGCCGTTCCCGGGTTAAGAGTGTTCTCGCCTTTGCCCACCAAAACCTCTTAACCTAACAAGTGTGCATGGGGGTAATTAGACATCTCTCCCTGTGCGCATGTATTTGAGGTGTTTCCGTCACTAAAATATTCATTGTACCATTAATAGCATTAATACTTATCCATATGCGCCTATTATGGGTTGATTATAAAGGTATTAACCTGAAACAATAAAACGAGTGAAAACAGCGTTTGGATGGTCAAAATCGGAGATATAGCCCGCGAGTTGTATAATGTATGGGTGAGGCAAGCTGCTTTCCCGCCAATTTCCCCCAAGGCCACTGAGACACAGTCGATCGATACTCTCTCTCTCTCTCTCTTGCACTCGCTTGCCATCAGTGATGACAACGCCCTGCTTGCAACTCGCTAATGTTAGCACAAAAATATACCTCAGAATAAGGGAATAACAGGGAAAATAGGTGATAACTGAAGGAGGGGAGGTAGAGGACTGAGATTTTGCATGGCCCAGGGGCCAAAAAAAAAAAAAAAATTTGTTTTTATTATTTTCGATGTCAAAAGTTTATTTTTTTGTTCTCTGACTCTTAAGAGTCTTCCCGCAGTCCGCCGGGGGAACTCTTAAGAGTCTCCCGGCAGTTCCCGGGTTAAGAGTGTTCGCGCCGTTTCCGGGTTAAAGCCTGTAGAATCGAGTGCGAGGGAGCGGAAGCTTGACAGGCCACACGTCCTTGCCCCAGCCAGGCGGCCGCAGCGCTGAGGGCTCTGAGTCAGAGTCTCGCGAGATATACAGTGCTGCCAAAGGCAAATGTAGCGTGACGGTAGCAATAATTGCTCATTTTAGCGAATACCTATGGTAGCGCTGCGGGTGAATCCCGCGAGCTACGAAGCTCATTTTGGTGTCATTTTGAAGCTATTTTCTTCTAGTTTTTGGCTGAATACATTCCATTTCATGCAGATACTAGCCTAATCAATCAGGAGTGCCTGAATGAGCCCTAATATGGCGGAAATATGCCCGCAGCCAAAGTGTTGATATGAACATATGAACATTTAAGAGCAATAAAAGAAGTGGTGGATAGCATTTGGGGTGTCAAAAAAGACGTATTATTGCCGCAAGGTCGTATCATGAGCCTTTCCAGAGGATCTACTGTAAGAAACTGTAAGAGAGCTGGGGGGACGTATATCCACCCTCTCCGAGCTGTAGAGTGACACTGGCGAGTCTGAGTAGAAGTGCACTGTGTTGCAAGGATCTCTAGCTGCCTCACCCGTGTTAAAGAGACAGGGAGGGGTAAATTCTCACAGAAAATTACCAGATAAAAGGGGGAATAAGGGGAAAAATAGCTAATAATTGAGGAGGGGGGAAAAGGAGGGGAAGGGGGTTGGTTTAGGACACATATATAGGAGTGGTAGCAAGTAATGGAGTGGAATAATGTCACCTAATCACAAAAAGATGCTCTGAATCTATTGAGGACGGTCGCAGTGCACCAGAAAAACCTCTATTGAGGATGATCGCCGTTTTAGGGTTAAGAGCCAAGGCATACAAAACCCTTTCAAAACACCCCACTAACTCAAAACAAAGCAATATGTGATTAGGTGAGATAATTCCCCTCCATACCTCCTATCATTCCTCCAAATGTGTCCCCCCACCCCTTTCCCCTCCTTTTTCCCCCTTTTCAATTATCCGGTATTTTCCCTACTATTCCTGATATTTATAAAGTATTTTCGCGCGAGGACACTTGGGAAAGGGTGGGGGGGGGGGGGATAGGGGAGTATTTCTCCGACCCTCTAGCCAGTCTGAGACATCCCCTAATCTCTCAGTAGCATACGAAACATGAGAGAGGGAGGAAGAGGTCGGTGAATGGAATAGGCTCAGGGTGGAGGGAAATTACAAGTGGGGTACCTCAGGGATCTGTGTTGGGACCACTACTGTTCGTTATATTTATCAACGACTTACCTGAAGTTATAACTAATGGAAGTGAGATATAGGCCTACCTATATGCAGATGACACTAAGTTGTATAGAAGAGCGAGGAGTAAGGAAGATGTGGGTTTGCTTCAAGATGTGGAGGGCATGAAGGGATGGTCTGAACATTGGTTAACCTCTGAAGTGCGCATGGGGGTAATTGGAAACGTCCCCCTGTGCTGACGTATTTGAGGTGTTTCCGTCACTAAAATATTCATTGTGCCATTAATAGCATTAATACTTATCCATATGCGCCTATTATGGGTTGATTATAAAGGTATTAACCTGAAACAACAATAAAACGAGTGAAAACAGCGTTTGGATGGTCAAAATCGGAGATATAGCCCGCGAGTTGTATAATGTATGGGTGAGGCAATCTGCTTTCCCGCCAATTTCCCCCAAGGCCACTGAGACACAGTCGATCGATACTCTCTCTCTCTCTCTTGCACTCGCTTGCTATCAGTGATGACCACACCCTCCAATCGGATTTCTAATGTTAGCACGAAAATATACCTCAGAATAAGGGAATAACAGGGAAAATAGGTGATAACTGAAGGAGAGGAGGAAAGTGGGGAAGGAGGGGAGGTAGAGGACTGAGATTTTGCATGGCCCAGGGGCCAAAAAAAAAAAATAAAATAAAAAAAAAATTTTTTTTTTTTTTTTTTTTTTTTCGATGTCAAAAGTTGATTTTTGTTTTCTCTGACTCTTAAGAGTCTCCCCGCAGTGCGCCGGGGGAACTCTTAAGAGTCTCCCCGCAGCTCCCGGGTTAATGCCTTTTCATCCAAAAAAATGCAAGTATATGCGGATTGGGACAAGCAAGATAGACAAGGTAGGATACAGTATGTATGAAGCGATGGAGGAAGTTAATGCAGAAAAGGATATAGGAGTAGTGATAGACAATAAGTTAAATTTCTCAGAACATTTAGCAGAAAAGATAAACAAAGCCAATAGAATTGTAGGGCTGATAAGGAGGACATTTGTGTCACTTGACGAAGAAATATTCAGGAATCTCTATAGCCTACAGCGCTGGTAAGGCCGCACCTGGAATATGCGAACCAGGTGTGGGCTCCATATATGGTAAAGGATATAGCAGCAGTGGAGAAAGTGCAGAGGAGAGCTAGCAAGCTAGTACCAACGTTGAAGAACGCGGGCTATGAGCAGAGGTTGAGGACACTGGGGCTTCTGACACTGGCATATAGGAGAAAGAGAGGGGATATGATAGAGACTTTCAAGATAGTGTCAGGAATGTATGATGAGGATGTGTGTGAAGGTATCTTCTTGATGCGGGAGGGAACAAGAACGAGAGGACACTAAGAAAATTTACAAAGAAAGAAATAGGCTTGAAAAGGCAAAGAACTCATTTTGTGATAGAGTGGCAAATGAGTGGAACGCACTGCCCCAGTATGTAGTCGATTCCGAATCAATAAGGGAGTTTGAAAGTAATCTTGATAAAGCATGGGGAAGACAAGATTTGAAGTTTGATTTTAAAGCAAAAATACAGAATAGTAAAAATGTTGCGTCTGCTACCGCCGCCGCCAACACCGTGAACGACCGCAGCAGTGCAAGTACTGGCATTGAGCTGGATACACAGGCCTAGTTTGCTTTTTTCCAGAGGATCTACTGTAAGAAACTAAGAAACTGTAAGAATATGTCTCTCGATGGTCCGGGTCAGATTACGACTGCGGGGCTAAAATGTAAGCTTTTCACCAGCCAATTGCTGTTACCACATGTTTTATTGCTCTTCTTATCTTCATAACAGAAAAATATGTGTAATGGTAGATGGCCTTTATTCTCAATTTCACTCAATAAATGCTGGTGTTCCCCAGGGATCAGTTTTGGCCCCAATTCTGTTCCTCATTCATATCAATGATCTCATATCTACCACTCATAATCCAATACATTCCTACGCAGATGACTCAACACTCCACAGTTCCTTCACATTTACCAATTCTTTCACCCAACCCGATCTTATAAATTCAAAAATAAGCACTGCAATTTCTCTGAACCAGGACCTTTCTAGAATTGAAGAATGGGGACAAAAGAATCTAGTTTCCTTTAATGCATAGAAAACCAAGTACATTCAATTTTCTAACCGACAGAATCTCACTGACTCCCATATATTTTTTAATGATGTAAATATTCCCACTTCCCATAGTATTGACATTCTCGGTGTAACATTAACTACTAACTTGAGCTGGACACATTATGTTAGAAGCATTGCTAAGAATGCCTCTAAAAACTGGGACTCCTGTACAGAGTTCGAGAATTCTTCACTGACGAGCAGTTGGCCGTAATATATAAAAGTCATGTGCGTTCTCAGATGGATTACTGTTCACCTCTGTGGAGTGGAAGTGGAGTGGTTGCATTGAGGCAGTTGGACAAAATTCAAAATAAAGCTATTAGATTAATCAATAACCCTGCAATCACACAGGACCTTCCTACATTATCCATACGAAGAAACGTTGCATCCCTTGCATTATTCTACAGATATTTTCACAGCAATTGTTCCGAGGAACTTGCTTCAATTGTGCCGCCTCTCCACATCTTTCCCCGTAGAACTAGGGCAGCTGAATTTACACTTTCTCCTCCACAATGCAGAACTTCTGCTTATCAAAATTCATTTATCCCTAGAACTACTACTCTTTGGAATTCACTTCCCTCGAATTGCTTTCCACAAACTTACAATCTACAAATGTTTAAATCCAGTTGTTACAAACATTTTATGAATGGAGGATGCCTTTAGGCACATGGACCTTTTTGTTTTATCTGTGTTTTTCCTTCCTCCGTTCATTGTCTCTTTAAAAAAAAAAAAAAAAAAAAATATATATATATATATATATATATATATGTTCATATTAAAAGTAAAATAGGTGCATAAGTACAAGTAATAATGTCATATATGGTAAATTTTACAATTTTCGTCAGAAATGAAGCAAATAATTTCGCCTGGCGGGCACTTTGAAATACTATAGCTTTGCCTTTTACGAGTTAATACTTTACTACAGCTTTGAACTATTATCGGGTACGTTAAGTTTGTTCTGCTTTGGCCACAGATATATCTTTTTGGGATTTAAAAGTTTCTTTTATCTTAAATTTTTATACCCAGATATCTAATCTCACTGGTTACTTTTATGTCTCTTTATCTTTTTGGGCTTTTATTTTGCATTAAATATGAATATTTTTTTGACCACACATATTTCCTATATTAATTAACCCACTGAGCACCAGGCAATATAATATAAATTTACACTCCAGGCCCGGCAGGTTGTCAAAATAAAAGTTTTCTATAAAACACCTGGAATGGGTTAGAAATGAAGGAAAAAACACAAAAAAACGATCCCCTAGGTCATTCAGGGGTCCTACGGAGTGCCCAAAAGTCGGAATTAACATGGGGAAATGAGTAGGCAAAAACACGTTATTGCGTGCTCACGCGGCTGGACTTGGAGGGTTTTCAACCTTTAGTATTGTTGCGTGGGATACATACGCAGTTCCCATACAAATCTGAGCCCTCTAGGTGCCATAGGACCGGAGGAATTAACCGCGACGCGGAGCTGGGGTTTAGCGTTACTAATATTGCTGACGCATCTGCTGCGGCGCTGGGGTATAGTAGGTTAAATTATCTATGGCACTTTAGTCTTTTTCTCTATTTTTTGATAGAATCAAACCGTCATCGGCGTTAAATAGTACACTTAATTTAAATACCACTGTCAAATTTCTTCCGTTCGTTTGATATTATACGTTACTAGCTTGAAGAGTGTAGTTGATGCTGTGCATCCTTGCCTTATACCGCTTGTTACCGGTACATCTATTCCCATCTCTCTATCTTTTCCTATCTCCATTTCTGTGTGGTCACCTGTATACATTTTGGCTACTGCATTTATTAGGTTAGGATGGATTTTTAGTCTTTCATTACTTTAATTAGGTAACTTCTTTTTACAGAGTCATACTGTATGTATTTATGTATACTGTAGGCTATACTCATGCAAACACCCCACCGCTGGGGGCGGCCGACACGAGACAGAGCAACAAGAAACACAAACAACATTTAGGCCTATACAATAGTTCCTATTCTCAGGGTCCGTGACCACTTTCGCGTTTTCTCGCCCGTTTCTCTGTTTCGTCTTGTAGGAGAATTATAAAGGGGAGGAGGATTTCTATCTATCTATCTATCTATTGCCTGATGCCGTGATCCCCGAAGGGGTGGCCACGAACGAACCGCCCCCATGCACCTCTGTCCCCAGTCAGTAGACACCCCTCCTACCCTTGCTGAAATCTATAGATTTACCTTTTACGCCAAGTACAGTATAGGGAACCCAGATGAAGGGGAACAAGACACTATGATAACTCATTATTATTAAAACTCCACAGATTTCTCTAGTGTGGCAGGTAAATGCAATGAGGTGTAGGGCTTCCCCTTTCTTTTTCTCGTCCCAGGCTGACAGGTGTAGCTGGTGACTCACATATGTACTGTACTTGGTGAATTTGTTCAGGACAAGTAGTATCCGAACTGCCTCAGAGAAAGTATCTGCTGAGTATGCCTAACGATATGTAATCAGTGCGAGTTGTTCAAGACATATATCTGAACTGCCTCCGAGAAAGCATATGCGGAGTCTGACTCACGATAAGTAATCGGCGAGCGGTGTTCAGGGCAAGTAGCCGCCGAACTTAGCGACACAAGAGAAGATTTGTAGACAGTGGGGGGAAGAGAAAATATTGGATAAATGAGGAGGGAGGAAGTGGAGAGAGAGAGAGAGAGAGAGAGAGAGAGAGAGAGAGAGAGAGAGAGAGAGAGAGAGAGAGAGAGAGAGAGAGAGAGAGAGAGAGAGAGAGAGAGAGAGAGAGAGAGAGAGAGAGAGAGAGAGAGAGAGAGAGAGAGAGAGAGAGAGAGAGAGAGAGAGAGAGAGAGAGAGAGAGAGAGAGAGAGAGAGAGAGAGAGAGAGAGAGAGAGAGAGAGAGAAAGAAGGAGGGGAGGGGGTGTAAGACACATGTACTGGGAGGACAGGAGGTGGTGGTAAGGAGACACACCATCTAATCACATATTGCTTCCATTTCACCCGCCCTGGGGCGTTTTTTTTTTTCTTCTGTGCTATCTGTGGATCTCAGCTGCGACCGGCCAACTCTGTTCGAAATCTGGGTGTATATGTGAACTCCCGATTAGATTTCAAAGAGCATGTAAACCAGATAGTTAAAAGTTGTTACTTGCACATCAGAAATCTCTATTTGGTGAAGCCGTTTATAACCAGACGTTGCCTCCTGACGTTGGTTCACTCATTGGTCTTCTCTCGTGTTGATTATTGCAATGCCCTGTTGGTGGATCTTCCAAATTATATTTTAAAGAAAGTTCAGTCTGTTCTTAACAGGGCCGCAAGACTCATTTTTGGTGTTCCACCTAGAACTGCTCCTACATCTCTTCACATAGAACTGCACTGGCTGCCAGTAAGAGCAAGAATAGAATTTAAGTTGTGTTTGGTGACTTTTAAGGTTCTCAAATTTGGTGAGCCTAGGTACCTTGCGGAGCTGCTCAGGCGCCCACCGGCACACCATGGTGTAGTTGTGCGTCATGACAATGACCCTTTTCGTCTTGATGAACCAAGGGCTTTCCAGCAGTCTTCTTTCTTTGAGAGGTCATTCTCCTACATGGCTCCGAGGTTGTATAACAGGTTGCCGCTGTCCATGAGACAACGGAGTTCTGTTGAATGCTTCAAGAGACAACTTAAGACTTTTCTCTTTGAGAGAGGTGTCATGACAGATGGCTATAGAGTATAGGCGGTTTTGCCACTGCTAGTGATTGTTAAATGTGTGTTGTATATAAACCTTCTTTTGATGCATTGATTTTGTTCTTTTTTCTTTCTCTTTCCGAGCGCTAGTGAATTCTTCGGAAAAATTGGCGCTTATGAGAAATAAGTAACATGCTTATTATTATTATTATTATTATCTACCAGAAGGCGCTTTGCCAAGTAAAACCTTCCTGCAGGAGTGTCGCAGCCCTGTGTTACTGATTTTCTATGATTTTCCAGGAGCGGACATTTTAAAGGAGGGGACAGACTTTCCCTCCCATTCAGTCTGCTAAATCAAAGGTCCACTGTATAATTATAATATAGTATATAATATATAATACTGTATATACACCGTGTATATTTTTTTCATCTGAATAATCTGAACTGTCTTCGTGGTGCAATGCATAAGTGTGTTGATTTTCGGTGTGAGCGTCCTGGGTTCGAATCCCCGGACTGCCACATGTGTTTGTTAATTTCATTATTCGAGTTTAGGAGTAAAGTTGGTTAGTGGAGAGAACATAATAATTTAGTAGGTGGGGATGCCCATCATCCACATTATGTGGCCAATTTGTTGGTCAAAGAATGCATCTCTGCTGGAAAGTGCATCAGGTCAGTGACCAGTTTACCTTCCTGCATCACATCATCAAAGTGGTTTGACCAAATAGCCCAGGGCGTCAGTAAGAATACTGTATACAGTCCAGTAGCTGCGAGCAGTGCACTGCTCGTATCAATCTCACATGGCCTCTCCTTGGAGGTGGTAATGTGGTGCTGGAGCTGGGTACTCCCACTAACATGGCTGAATGGATAATAAAAGATTTGTATTTCTTCTAACTGTATTTTGTACAATAAATGCCCACATAAATAGATTACCATTGATTAAGCCTTAGAAAACAATCACTCGCAGACATCACTCTCACTAATCTACCTTATATACTGATGCACCATTTAGCAAGATTATTATGTAAGTTAAAATAATATTAACTATGAAAAAAAATTCAAATAATAAAAATCTTTGTTTTCTACTTTTAAAGTATGCTGTACTGTACAATACTTACAACAGTAAAATGCTTTTGTCTTCCGTGTGCCCTACTTCATTGAGTTATAATGTGTATAACTTATCTTTCAATAGCTCATTCATAGGTTCAGATATTTAACATAATGTTATAACAAGATACTGTACACTAAAACAACATCAACTGAAACCTGTCTGGACATCAAGTTACTTATTAAACAAGAAGTATACATTACAGGATACCGTACTGAATACATTCGGGGAGGATATCTGTTAAGAAAATATTAAAGAGACCTTCCACAAAATAAATCATACAATAATTTATCCATTTCATGTGCTGATCATGGTCATACATCAACTGATTTAACATTGATAACTACATATTGTGTGTTAGATATAAAGAAATATGTATTTATACATCAGAAAAATATCTAAGGTTGCACAGATCTTTGAATCAAATTTCATCCTGTATGTTAAATTTAATTTAGAAAAGTATAGCAAGTCACCTTTAATATTTTGTTTTTGTTTGTTATCAAATGCTAGTCCTACATAACCTGCAATGGAATTTTATGATTGGTTACTGATTGAATAACACATTATTTACCTTTGGTGATGATTACTTTTTATCTTGGGGCAGAGGTGCAACGAATCACATCACAATTAAACAAAACAAACACTTGCGTGCAATGTGATGCCCTGACTGATGGTAAGGAACAGGGTAGGGCTGGACAAATCACAACAAACTCTATAAACCCCGTCGATCTGATGGAGTATTTATATTATTCTAGCTACCACCCGGCATTTTTAATTAGCTTAGGAAGGATCTATGGTCGTCCAATAACCACCGTCTCGACCGTCTTTTCCAAACCAATGAGGAAGAATGTACAATATACTGTAGTCCCGTAAAAGAAGATTATCGATCTCAATTGTCTTTCCCAAACCAATGTCTGACTATTTTGCATTGCATCAGCTATTCCCAAACAATTTCCCTCCCCTCAGGCAAGACCTCTTGTAGTAAATGTGTCAACGCAAGCAGCAGGCCAGAATGATGAGGTTACGACGATGCAGAGCCCTTGGGGAATGGGAAGAGGCCGAGACTCTGGAGGTAGGCGGCCGCTGCGTTCGCCTTGGCCATCTTCTTGGTGGAGGCTGCCACCGATGGCTTGAACTCCTGCCCGTTTACCAGCACCTGCAGGGAAGAGTAAATATGGAGAGAATATAGAAAACAAAAATATAAAATAAAATAAAAAGGGAGAAAAACAAAAAAAGAGAGAGAGCGAGAGGTACCGATAAATTATTGGGAAAGAGAAGAATATATACCTTTAAAGAGCAATAGCTTAGATACAAAAACTAATGTTGGACAATAGGAAGGGTAAAGCAGTAGGCCTATAGGAGAAAAGAAATTGGGTTTTGCAGAAGAGTTTGTATAGTTAAATCCAAGGAAATAATATGAACTGATCTGAAGAATACTTTAAGAATAACAGGCAAAGGAATAAGGTGAAAAACTTGAATATTTGCAGGATCAATTTTGTTTTATATATCTGTAGTGTAAGGTTAAAGATAAATCATGTTACAAGACCACAAATCAAGGAGTTTGTACTGTTATAGGCAAAGGATATCATGCAAGGCAGATCTTTTTGGACCCTCCCTGTTTCACTCCATTAGTTTTGGAGAATTTAAGATGTTTCACCTCATTAGTTTGGTAATTATAAGATGCTTTACCCCATTTAGTTTTCGGTTCTATTCAGGGCATGCGATAGCGAGCTTGCAAATTTGGAGAAACTGACGTTTGGCTGAAACATTTATCTACCAAAAAATGTACAACTACTGACAAATGTTTGTAAGTTCTTACGATTTTCTTTATGCAAATACAGTACAGTAAACCCTCGCTAACTCGGACTAATTGGGGGGAGACCACTTCCGAGATGCCCGATTTTCCAAGATGTCCGACTTAAGAGAGGGAAAATTCCAAATTATAAGAGGAAAGTCCGCATCCGAGAAAAATTGCGATAATATATATTTCTTTAAATGTGAAATTCATATTAACCCTCCAGCCCTGGCTATTATATTATATAATTTCCTCGAAACCCGGGTGTTTTGGCCGAAAAACGTCTAGGCTAGGCTACCGTATATTTGTTATTCTGACTACTTCCCGCATTCCCACGCATCCCCAAGCGTAGCTGTGTTATTTACCTGTAGAATGGCGTTAAGTAGAGCTCTCTAAGTCAACTGGTTGAGTTGTGATGATGATTTCATTGGAGATAACTTTATGGCAAAAACAGCCACTTTACACTACTTTTCGATACTTAACAACAACATACAGGCACACACGAACAAGCGACGCTCTCCTTCTTGTGGCCGGAGATGCGGGGCGTCGGTCCAGCCGGCTGTTGTTTACATGCGTCGGACCGATGCCTCGCACACCAAGCTTTGAGGCTTTGACCTCATGGGTGTTTAAGAGCCCTTCCGGGCAGCTCGTGTATGCTTTTTTATGGGCGTTCAAGAGCCCTTCCGGGAACAGAGGGTTAAGGGATTTTTTTTTTTTTTTTTATAAACCCCCCTCACTTCCTCCACCTCACCTCCCCCCCCCCCCCCCCCCCTACCCATTTCTCTTCCTCCACATTTTCTCCAATATCCTCTTCACCATCTCCATGTCTTGTGTTTCCATCTCCTGTGTTAACCCCAATAGCGCCCCTACCCCTCTATCTTCTCTCCGCTTAATCTCCTCCCACCCCCTCTTCCCAACTCTATTCCTCATGTACCCCTCCAACTCGTCTCTCTCCTCATTATATCTTGTACATTCCGTTACTATGTGCTCTACATCCTTCACTATTGGGTCTCCTCCCATTTCACATTGATTGCAGTGCGGTCCCACTCCATTCCATCTCCTTGTTCTCTCATTCGTCTCTAGCGATCCTGTCCTTGCTTTAAACAGTAGTTTCGATCCCCATCCAGCCGGCTGTTGTTTACATGCGTCGGACGGACGCCTCGCACACCAAGCTTACAGGCTTTCAAGCTGCCGGAGCCTCAGCACCCTTCCTGGTTGCGCGGGGGTTATTTTTTATGGAGGCCTCAGAGCCCAACCGGGTCTGGAGGGTTAACCCCTTCAGACTCATATGACGCAGAGGTTGCCAGATTAGCAATAAGAAATAGAGTTCTCTCACTCTTATAATTACCTCTCCAAAATTAGTTTTCTGCCCACAGCTAACTCAAAGACAACTGCAGAGGTTGAAGTAACTAAACTAAAGGTTTGTAAATATCCCTGATCGTAATAAAGGCTTTAAAGTATCCCTAATAGGCTCAAAATTGCGTCATATGTCGGAGAGGGTTAATGACAAATACGAACCTTATAATGACAAATACAAACCTTACAGTACATAGTAATTAATATTAACACAATAATTTAAAGGCACAGGCTTCAATTCATCCTAAAATCACTTAAAACCGAGTGAGAGAACATTGTAAACCGGACACAAATCCCGCCCAACTCGGAATTTTCCGAGAGGCCTATGCCATTCCGAGAAGTGCGGGTTTCCGACTAAAACGAGTCCGAGTTAGCGAGGGTTTACTGTATATCCATATAGATTGATGTTCAGATCAAATCGGCTATAGAGTAATAAATGCATAATATGTGTTGATTAATATATAGCTGGGAAGATCACATGCTTTCATAAATTTCATTGGGCGGTATTTGGTGTTGGGAGTGAAATAAATAAATTAGATTATATCTATAGCAGCATCAAATAAACACACACTATACCAAGAAAAGGATGGCACCATAAATGATAAGGAGATAAGGGCAGGTATTGGAAAACCATTAATGAGTTAATACCTCTGACACCTGGCTCTTTCCCAAACACTTGTGAACAAGGGGTAGCCATTCAAGATTAAAACAATACAGTAATAATTAAATATAAATGACAATACTGGCAACATTAGTCTCCTTACTATGATCAAAGTTGATAAAATTATAATATCTAATAGGGTGTGAAACTTTATGTATTTACAATAAGATTATGATAACATACACAAAAAAAGTACTGTAGCAGCTACCAATAAGATTTAAAACTATGATAACTATTAATGATGCACTTACAAATTACAGAACAATGGCATAAATTATCATATTAAGGACTATAATTTTTATATTTCCATTAACTCCCCCACTCCGGCGTTTGTATTCACCCGCCAATCAACCCATCCGGTTATATTTGGCAAAAATATATGTAAGATTATACCCGATGTATCTATGTAAATACTAAGCATACAGTAACCAACAAAATCTCATGTTCATGTACACTCGGATACCAAAGTCTCTAGCCCACTTTGGAGAATTCGTGGACCCCCTATTTTTTTCTCTATGCAATTATATATACTGTATATCTGGATTGTATTTTGGATAGAACTTGCTTTTCAATAAACAGTATGTATAGTTTAGTAGTTGATTTATAGACAATTATATTCATAAATTCGTTTCCAGAGATAGGCTTCCATAACTAGAAATAGGTGAAGTCCACAAATTTGCATGAGTGGGCTAGAGACTATGATATCCGAGTGTACCTTATTTCACCTTGATAATGGTGAAAACCGCATCTTTCTATGTTGCACTGTTTGGTGTTAATTACTGCGAGAGCCATCATGCAACAATTCCACCACTTGAGTGTGCGTGCGTATATAATTGTGTGAGGAATAAAAGCTCAATACTCGTTTGTGTGTGTGTGTCGATCACATGGACGGGTCTGCCCTCAACACCAAGGCCAGACTTACTCCCTCCCTGTCACTCAGTCCCAGACTGGCCGTGGGGCGGGTGGCATGTGAGAAGTAGCGAGGAAGGGGAGATGGTTGGAGGTGCTTATGGGTGGGGGAGAAACTGGGGGGATGTAGGGAGAGGCTTGGGAGGGGCCGGAAGTGCTGGGAATGGAGCTAAGATCATCACTAGGCCGACAGGGCCATGATTGGATCTTGGAAATTTTATTGCTTGGCGCAAAACATGCGGATGCCATATGGCATCAATCAGGATTATGGCACAAAAAAATTCATTAAGCCATATGGCGTCACCTGAGTTTTTTTTTTTTTTTTTTTTTTTTTTTTTTTTTTTTTAGTTTAACCAGACCACTGAGCTCTACAAAAGAACTCTCATAGGGCTGGCCCGAAGGATTCGATCAAGATATATAACTAAACGAGTCAAGATAGAGAGGGAAGGGCAGTAGGGGAACAAATCGAGGAAGGTGAAGACACGCAGACATTTCTCGCCATTTCACCAGTTCAGCCGGACCACATGAGCTCCACATCAGAGCTCTCATAGGGCAGGGCCGAAGGATGAGGCAAGAACTGCTACACCGCAACACCAACCAAGAAGTGGTCAGGGCGAAGAATGAAAGGTCAGGTCGAAGGTAGAAAAAATCACATCGAGAAGCAAAAAATGCATTACCGAAGGGAATCAAGTCAGTCCGGCCACATCAGCAACCGAAGAGACAAATCAGGCCAAGAGTCTGCTACCTAGCCAGGCCAGGGGTTTAACTCAGAAAATACGATAGGCATGTTTATTACAGTGCCACCAGTGCGAAAGATTTAGCTTCGAAAGACACATGGAAGGGGAGGAGAGGAGGTGGTGGTATGGAGACATGCCACCTAATCATATATTGCATCCATTTCCCCGGGACTGGTGCATTTGTTTAACCCCTCCCGCCCAGGCTGCATTTTAAAATGACACCGCGGCAGATGGGCAGGAGCCTGAGTGACCTTTTAAAATCTGTAAGCTTGAAAGCCTATTAAGCTTAGTTTGAAAGCCGTGCGTCGAACCGTATGTAAACAAAGCCGGTCAGAGCGACGCGCACCTTCGAAAACAAAAAGGAGAAGTCGGACTCTTGTTGTTATTGGTTTGTAGAACTAGATTAGTGTTCGTTATTGTCTGATATTGCTAAAATCACGGCAAAATGCACTCCACGGAAATCGTCATCACAACTGAACCAATTGACCTAGAGAGCTCTACTCGACGCCAGTCTACAGATACGAAACAGGGCTACGTTTGAGATGTGTGTGAATTATTTAGCAGTTAAAACAAAGATAGGGCTAGGCCTATTACAACGTTTTTCGGTCAGATAGCCTGGATCTGAATGCTGTCCTTAACCCTCTCCGACACACGACGCGATTTTGAGCCGATTAGGGATACTTTAACCCGTGGAGCCCCGGCTAGTTTTGTAATGTTTGCGCACCAGAACCCGGCCGGTTTTCAAAAAATTGTTTTATTCCAGAAACAATAGCGAATGGGTTAGGAATGAAGGAAAAACCACGAAAAACCGCTCAAAAAGCTTAAAAAATGGTCCTACAGAGCCCCCGAAAACGGATTTTATAAGAGTAAAAAATTGAAGGCAATTATCCCAAAAAAACAGGTTTTTGCGCGCTCGCGCGCATGCACGTGGACTTTGAGAGTTTTCAACCATCGGCACGGTTGCGTGGGATACGTACACAGTTCCCATACAAATCTGAGCCCTCTTGAGTGGCTACACCTGAGGTTACGGTCGGCGCAATTAGGGTGACGCGCCAGGCGCGTCTCTGGGGCTGTGCGTTACATACATCGCCGACGCGTCAGGCGCGTCGCTGGGGCTGTACGGGTTAAAGCCTTTGTTACCATCAGGGGTATTTAGAAACCTTTAGTTTAGTTACTTCAACCTCTGCAGTTGTCTTTGAGTTAGCTGTGGGCAGAAAACTAATTTTAGAGAGGTAATTATAAGAGTGAGAGAACTCTATTTCTTATTGTTAATCTGGCAACCTCTGCGTCATATGAGTCTGAAGGGGTTAAGAAGGCGAGCCCGGGCAAGAAGGGTTAAAGTATAGGATATCAGAAGGAACGTCGCAGTAGCCCAATAAAACATTCCGAGAGTAACATCACCGTTTATAGGTTAAGGGTTAAATTGGAAACCACTTCACAAAAAGTAAAAATAACTTAAGCTTATAGTTTTAACACTTTGGCTGTGGGCATATTTCCACCATATTAGACCTCATTCAGGCACTCCTGATTGATTAGGCAAGTGTCTGAATGAAATTAAATTTATTCAGCCAAAAACTAGAAGAAAATAGCTTCAAAATTACACCAAACGAGCTTCGTAGCACGCGGGGTTTACCCGCAGCGCTACATTAGACATTCGCTAAAATTAGCAATTATCGCTAATGTCGCGCTACATTTGCCTTTGTCAGCACTGTATATATTGTGAGATTCTGACTCAGAGCCCTAAGTGCTGTGGCCGCCTGGCTGGGGGAAGGACGTGTGGCCTGATGCGCTCCCGCTCCCTCGCACTCGATTCTACAGGCTTTAAAAGCCTGTAAATTGCCATGGCGTTCGGGAACGTCTCCCGCAGGAAATGGGTTAAACATATGGAACAAGCTCCCATTCCCTGTAAAATATTTTTGAATAGAGGAAAGGGAGAACAAGCTCCTTACACAGTTTAACCCTTTGGTGCGAGGTATTTTTTTCCAAGGCGCACGATGACTCGTTAAGAGTCATTAAACTTAAAAATATTCACCAAAAATTAAGTTTTCGTCTGACACGCGTCATATTTGGCATAGGTATTAAGTATTAAGTCTAGTTCAATGGGTACAATTGGCAACCCCCTCAGCTTAACGGGTTACTCACGGCTGGCTGGGAAGGGAGCAGAGTACAGCTCAGTCTGTTTTTCGATACTTTCACATTTATTCGTGTATCTCAGTAACTATTTGGTTTATAGTAATTCTGAAGTTACCAGTGGAATCCTCATTAAATTCCGCTTCCATATATGTATGCAAATAAATAATGTGGGCAAAATTTTGAGCTAGCGCGAGTTGGAGATAAGGTATTTCATTTTTTGTTTACAATTCTTATTTCGGAGTGCCCCAATGTGGTTGTTTTGTATTTATTCTATGTTTTTATTAGCTTATCTTCAAGTTCAATCAATAACGAAGCCGATGGTACCTCATTAATCCAAATACAAGGATTTTTTGGTGGATAAAAAGTCACAGAAACAAATTATTGCCGGGCACAAAACTGGCTCTGAGTGAGCTGAGATATACTTAGGGAGTGGGAAAAAACTTTGATTGGAAACTATAGGTGCGCCAAAGGGTTAAGACTACGAAGCTAAAGTCAGTATCACACGTTAGCTTTTATTGCCAACTTTCGATGATCAAAATTTTTCTGGCAACATATCTGGGATCTTTTTGCACTGTATCAGAAACTAGACTGCAGATAGACTGTAAATTAATATTTTTTACTTTAAAAGTGTACCTCACTATTAAAGATGACAGAATACCGGTGTACCTCATAAGTTGCCAGACCAGTGCTGAAGATAAAAGTTGAGGGACAAAGCGGCTGTGTGATACTGTACCGTCTTAACCCTTCTTGCCCGGGCTCTAAGGACATTATTGAGATCTGGGCGATCTGGCCAAAAAACGTCTTAATAGGCTAGCCCTATCTTTGTTATTTTAACTGCTAGAGAATTCACACGCCTCTCAAAACGTAGCGTGTATCGTATCTGTAGACTGGCATTAAGTAGAGCTCTCTAGGTCAACTGGTTCAGTTGTGATGTCGATTTCCGTGGAGCACATTTTTCCGCGATTTTAGCAATATCTCACAATAATAACAACTAATCTTGTTCTCCAAAACCATAACAACAAAAGTCGAACTTCTCCTTCTTGATTTTGAAGGTGCGCGTCGCTCCGACAGGCTTTGTTTATATACGGTTCGATGTACGGCTTTCAAACCAAGCTTAATAGGCTTTCAAGCTTACGGATTTTAAAATGACACCCGGGCTCCTGGCCATCTACCGCGGTGTCATTTTAAAATGACAACCGGGGAGGAAGGGGGGGGGGGGGAGTACAGTACAGTACAGTACTCACATTTTCTGGACCCCATTCTCCCTCATGTTTAGCATATTAGTTTTGAGGTTTTAAGACGTTCGTTACGTAAGTTTGGTGATTTTGAGACCTTTCGCTTCATTTTTTTTCTTCAATATTAAAACCTTTATGTGTCTATTTTTTCCTGGCGAGCGCGAGCCTCTAATTTTAGAAGGAACCGGCCTTTGGTCGCAACATTTTTCAACCGAAAAATTTAAAAATTTATCTTGAAAGGGGATCTAGATTTTTTTTTCAAAGCTTGTGGGGGGTATAGTGAAGAATATAAAAAATAACTATTTAATAAATATATAGACCAAAAACCAAGACACAATCCAAAATAAGACCTTCAGAGTTAGTGCCACTCTCTTACCTTCATGAGGAAATTCTTTTATTAGGTACAGTCTCAAACATTGGCAAGGGGCTCGTCTCCCCTACCTTATGCTATGTTCAATTACAGGAAAGTAAGAGCATACCCCTTCTACTGTTTAACCCCTTCAAGCAGGTGATAATTGTGTTTAGTTTGTTAACCCATGAACTGTGCAAAACTGTGCAAAAAATAAAGGTCAAGTTGAGAGAGAGAGAGAGAGAGAGAGAGAGAGAGAGAGAGAGAGAGAGAGAGAGAGAGAGAGAGAGAGAGAGAGAGAGAGAGAGAGAGGAGAGAGAGAGAGGAGATAGAGAAGAGGAGAGAGAGAGAGAGAGAGAGAGAGAGAGAGAGAGAAGAGAGAGAGAGAAGAGAGAGAGAGAGAGAGAGAGAGAGAGAGAGAGAGAGAGAGAGAGAGAGAGAGAGAGAGAGAGAGAGAGAGAGAGAGAGAGAGAGAGAGAGCGGTATGAAGAGATGCCACTACTGTGAGTCACCCAATTTTAAGACACTTCCTGGCACTGGCAAATTTTTTTTTTTTTTTTCATGTTTAAATACTGTGCCTTCCGGAAAGCTTATTGCAGTTCCTGGGTTAATGCTACTACCAGATATTTTGTTGTTAGAAACTCTAGAAATACAGTACACAGGGTAGGGATTATCTCCATTAATTCTTAAACTTAGATAGGTTCTTCCTAAGTTGAATAAATAGTCTGTAGAAATTTTGAATAAAGTAAAAACTGGCTTCCTAAGTTGAATAAATAGTCTGTAGAAAGCTTGAATAAAGTAAAAACTGGCATTATCTGAGTGAGACAATGAAGACACTCAGACACCACCTACAAGACACTTAATATAAAAGTATCTCTCTCTTACCTTCATGAGAAAATTCTTCTTGTGGTCGGGTCCGCAGTCAAAGACCATCTCGAAGTCCGGGGGCGTCCATTTGCGCTTGGAACACAGCTCCACCAGCGCCGACACCGGGTGTTTGCCTGGGGGACACGCGGCCAGTTGGCAGACATACACCACACACACGCACATACATTTGATGTACACAAATATTGTATTTCATGATATCATACACTTCATGCACGCTCACTCTTCATATGCTTGGTGCACACAACTACTGTATTTCATAATTTCATACAGCTCACACACGCACAACCGTTCACTCTCACACATGTCTATTCTTTCCAACATCTGACACACAAAACTACAATAGTTCATAATTTCATACACCTCATTCACACTCTCCTGCATATTACTGTTTCATGCACTTCACACACTGGATTTATTGGCTCATACACCTCACTCATATAATTTGGTTCATATGTCCGACACACTTTACTATTTCATTCACCTCACGTATGGCCTCAAGAACATTACTGTTTTATACGCCTGATGCACATTAGTACAGGTAATTCACAAATCTCATGCACATTATTGTTTCATAGCCCTATCGAAATATCATACACTCTATACAGCACACTGTTTCATACACCTAATACATATTACCATTTTACTATACATCTCAAACACGCTCTTATACACTTATTGTTTTATCCAAATCACGCATATTCTCAAGCACATTATAGTTTTATGTTAACAGGACTATATAATGTAAAGTACAGAACAAATACATTATTAATATTTAGCGTAACAGTGGCAAGAACCATATTGTGTCTATAATGTTAAAGGCTAAAGCAAGTTCTAAATCTATGACTGGATTTACTCAATTATAGATATACTGTACAGTACAGTACTGGTACTTTAGAACAGTAGTCAAGGCTACTGTTATAGTAGGCCTACTGTACTCAATATTCAGTCAATAAGATTTAATCAGCAACTTCAAAAAGAAAAACTGATAGCTATATAGTAATGTACTTTACATTGTAAAAAAATAAAAAATAAATAAATAAATAAATAATAATAATAATAATAATATTACAAATAATACTAATACTAATACTAATAATACCATATTCCAATCACATACAAATCATATTTATGTGGTTACCTTGTAAAGAAATTACTTTGATATCACATTCCTTGGCCTCTATACATTATATATAACTAAGTAGTAAAATAACAAAAAGTTAAGCAAATACGGTAGATTACCTAACTATCACCACCAGAAAATGTATTTTTTTTTTATGTTTTTATGAGCTATATGAAGATGTAGAGTATGCATGAGAAAATATAATTATATTTTCCAAAAATAATGCTACATGATCTTCAAATGTTATCATGTTACAGTAAATAATGAAATATCTTGCAAGAGGGAGAATATTGTTGTATATACGGTAGTGATAATGAATCAGAGTTTTCTCCATGCTCAGCAAAAAGTTTCAGGAAAAAAACAAAAAAAACAAAACACACACACACACTGGAAAAAGTACAGTATTATGGTGCGTAAATAGGAAAAACCATTAAGGGTGAGAAATATATTGATATGTTTAGCTTTACAATTCTTTCCGTTATTCTCCTGTATGATAACTACAGAGGCTTTCTTAATAACTAACTCATCCTTCAATATCGACACATCAAAAGTGAAACTGTACAATTATTCAAACACGTTAAGTTTACCATACAGCAGATTTTCTATAGGATCACAATTAAAGTTTTCTCTAAGGAAATTTACCGGTAGCTAGAAATTGCAAAACATAAGAAGTAAATTTAGTTTATTGTATACAAAATGAAGTTATTGTATAGAGTATTAAGCTGACAAAATAAAACAGTAGTACTGTATATATAATATATAATATATATACTTAACATTCTCTTATACATAGGAAGATAAATCTTCCTTCAATATAATTACTAAGAGGTTATAAAGTACAAAATAATTTAACTTTTAGAATGAATTCAACATAATACAGTATGTTTATTTGATGACAAATATAACTGCTAGGGCTAGGATTTGAACCTTACAGGCAGGTCCAGTCACCTATACCACCACAGAGGTTAAAATGAGGAATCTGATACTTCTACCTATGTTCCTCCGTAACCTCAACTTGGTTGGGGGACAGACAGTCTTTTAATCGAAATCCAGCTCCCCTAAGCATGACAGGTTGTTTATTTGATGACAAATATAACTGCTAGGGCTAGGATTCGAACCATACAGGCAAGAGGTCATCACCTAGTGACACCTATACCATTCCTCTATTTAACCTCTATTCAAAACCTCATCAGACAACGCGACATACTGAAACACTCCCCAGCACCCCACACACAAGACATCACACAACAAATTCAAGCACTCAACACCCAAACTAACAACAAAATACAAGAACAACAAAAACTAAATTGGACTAACTTCCTACAAACACTTGATCACAAAACAAACCCCAAAAAACTCTACAAAACACTAAACAGCATCACACTTTCCAACAGCAACACAACACAATCACATGCTGCAATCACAACAACAGACTCTACTCCTTCATGTAAACAACAAGCAAACACTCTCATCAATCACTTTTCACATGTCAGCCACCTAAAACCTCACAAAGACGACTGACGTGTCATCCGACGTAAGAGACAATTCCCCACAGACCCTGACTATACACCCTTCACCAATCACCAGACAAAGCATATCATCAACAATCTCAAGTACTCACCCGCCTGTGGCCTAGACAACATAAGCAACATAAACCTCAGACACCTGGGACCACAAGGCATACAAGCACTCACTAACATATCAAACTACAGCTATTCACACAACACAATACCAGACATTTGGAAGCATGGTATCATCATCACATTCCCCGAACCCAACAAAGACCCCACCGCCCCATCACACTCCTTTGCTCCCCCTCCAAAGTCATGGAACGCCTAGTATTACAACTAATTACACCTGACCTACCCCTAGCTCCAACACAACATGGCTTTAGGCCACTGCACTCCACAAACACTCTTCTCACAGACCTTACACAAAGAGCTTTCGACGGCATCAACTCAGCTAGACCACCACACAGATCACTATTAGCCAAACTCGACATTAGTAAAGCCTTCGATGCCATCCCCCGCCACAACCTAACAAACAAAATCTACAACACAAACATGCACAACAACACAAAAAGGTGGCTGGCCAACTTCCTAGCAGGTAGATGTGCACACGTATCTTTTGCCGGTCAGTTATCTAAAATCAGAAACTTTCCAAACGGAGTACCACAAGGATCCGTCCTATCGCCCGCATTCTTCAATCTGTACATGCACGATATAACTACACCCAATACGCCCCAAATAAACTTAGCCTCCTATGCAGATGACATAACACTCACATGCACACACCATGACCCAAAAAGAGCAACAGATCTCCTTCAACCCTATCTCAACACACTACATGGCTGGTGCACTACAAACAGACTTAATCTAGCCCTAGCCAAATCCACCGCAACCCTGCTCACAAGTTGGACAGGAGAACACGAATACATCCCTCAACTCACCATAAACAACACACCCCTAACACATACACACACACACCCAAAATCCTAGGAGTAACATATGATACTCATATGACATTCAAACAGCACACCACAAACATTAAAAAGAAACTGACACCCAGACTTAACGCCCTCAGGTCACTTGCTCTCACAAAATTTGGACACAACAAAGAAACTACCACCACAGTATATAAACAATACATAAGATCAGTGATGGAATACGCAAGCCCAGCCTGGGCTTCTAACCTAGCTGAAACACATCATAAGACCTTACAGACTATTCAATTAAAATGTAAAACTTGCAAACTAAACAAACCAAAATTGGGACAAGGACAATATAAAGTCAAATTAAATTATCAAAATCGCTATGTGGAAACAACGCTTACTAAAATGAAAATTATTAAATAAAAGAACACAATCCACCACATAGGGTGTACATTACTACATGAGCAAGTTAATCTGTTTCCCAAGCAAACTAATCGCACATATAACAACGCACTATCGTCACGTTAAAGGAAGTAGTCAAGTTTGGGAAGTCCGGGACGTTCTGGCAAATTTTACTACAAAACAAAGCCCTGATGATCATTACAGGCTGCACAGCTACTGCACCCACAGATCACCTACATCAAGAAACCAAAATCCTCAAAGTCAAAGACCATCTGGATATGAGAGGCACTCAATTCCTGGCAGCAGCCTCCACGAACCAAGACCACCCACTAAACTACATGGCAACACACCCACAGGCACCAAGAAATATCAAAACAACACCCAGCACACGGTATCACACACAATTATTGTCCTCTCTCCCTCCCTGCCCACCCCGAACCAACTTCCAGAAGCACATCCATACTCATATCTCTCACCGATCCATCCACTCACTCACAGACAACACGCAGCTGCATGCACGACCTCCCGAAATCCATCCTTCCGAATCCTCCCTTCCTCGCGAGGACAGAGTCCACCTGGCCAGGCTGAGATGCGGACACCATCCAGCTCTCCTGAGCTATCAGAAGAGACTGGATGACTCCGTTGTCGACGCCTGCCCGGGATGTAACACAGCACCCCATACCATTAAACACATCATAGAAGACTGCATTTCACACAACCACTTACGCCAACAACACAATCTACACTCAATGAGAGCTCTGTGGGAAAGCCCGATTGTGGCCATGGCCTTTCTCAGGGACTCGGGGCTGTTCGGCCAGGCAGCTTAAGGAACAACAACAACAACAACCTCTGTGGTGGTATAGGTGACTAGACCTCCCACGGTATAGTAACATAAGGAGGTAGGCGCATGGCGGTAGTATTGGAACAACGACAGTCACTTGTTTGGGCCTCAGTGACGTCACTGAATGACTCTTGTACCGTCTCCCAAGCTAAATATGGTGTTCTAACAGGATCAGTATATTGCGTTTTCCACCGAAAATGTAAAGTGACATGGATAAACATATACATATATACTATATAGTGTGACAGGACCCTAGTCTATTTGCTAAAGTTGTTATTTTTTGCATTTGAAGAATATATATACGGCTATGAGGTAGTATATAGCCAAACGTCTCTTCAAATTTTACCGCGGAAATTCGATGATATTTTTGTTGACCTAATTACCTAATATGTAGAGTAACGTCGATTGATATCGATAATATTATTGTAGTAGGACCCAAGCTACATGTTAGCATTGTTATTTGATATAAGTGTAGTTTATATGAAGAGATATTTCGAAGGTGTTGGTGATATTCGATTCGTCGGTCGGGAGAAAAGGTAGGCCTAAACGGATTCTCGTTTATCCCTTGCTTAACTTCCTTTAAATTCACGTAGTTTGCCTCTGACACTCATCAACTTTCACCCAGTGATGGCGTGTGAGGGTGTATGAAGGTCTAGGGGATGTGGAGAGATGATTTGTATAAATATATGGCCAGCTAGAGGGAACATAGAATTCTACGAAGCGAAATGGTGAGAGTTGGGGGAGAAGAACGGACGGTGGTGCCCTCTGACGGCCAGAGAGAACACTATAGCGGAGCCTATGTCAACAAACGATGGTATACGAATATTTCACTAAATATTCGCGTATAGAATAATCAAAGTTATTCCGACAACTATATCTTATATTATGACGGTACCTTGGTTGAGCGTGAAGTCACAAAATAAAAATAATTAATAGAAGTCTGTTTAGTGCTTTTTAGAAGCCTTTATGTATATGAGTTCAAGAATTCGGTGCGTCTACCTTCTATGTTACTATACCGTGAGACCTCCTGCCTTTATGGTTCGAATCCTAGCCCTAGCAGTAAGATTTGTCATCAAATAAACAACTTGTTATGCTTAGGGGAGCCGGATTTTGATTAAAAGACTGTCTGTCCCCCAACCGAGTTGAGGTTAGGGAGGAACACAGGTAGAAGTATCAGATTCCTCCTTTTAACCTCCGTGGTGGTATACTGTAGGTGACTGGACCTTCTGCTTGTATGGTTTGAATCCTAGCTCTAGCAGGTATAATAAAGTATATGCAGAGATACTTATTACTGTACTGCATAAAGAAATTTAACAAAACATGCAATCTTCAGTTGACTTCATTAGTTTAATTAATTTTTCATCTACAACTATTGCTTAAATTATTTACAGTATTTGAACAATCAGAGTATTAGTGACTTAAATCACACTCACTTATATCTTACAGGTTATTATGAGTATTTGGTTGTACAGTAAAGCCTCATATGCTCACACTATTTCACCACGTCCAATATACTTTCCAACTCTTACATACTATAGCTACCTGGTATTATAACATAGTTTCTCTTCCTCACTTCCTGCCTCATGGATTGTCTTATTCTTAACCTATTTTTACTTTCTATCTACTACAGCTTTAACCTGGAAGGTCTACACAAAGGCCGACTTACACCAGCCTTCAGAAAGTATACTTATTATATTGTGTTTCAAATACCAAACAAAAGTATTTAGCAAGGTATTGAAAAGCTATGAAGATCCATGGTTGCAGATCAACTTGGTATGAAGGTTAAAAATACAATTTTATTTAGGTTAGACTAACTCATTTCTATGTGATGGTCCAAATAGTATGTGATATTGATAACAAGCTTCTCCCAAAAAATTAGTAATAAACGTATCACACCATAACTATTGTACATTTTGATATACAGTATACAGTATATATATATATATATATACCGGTATATATATATATATTTTTTTTTTTCACAGACACCGTAATTCCCGAGAAAAGGTGGTCATGAATATTAAGCGATTGTCACGAATCGCTAGGTCAAGTATCACGGGCTTAACAACTACCAATAACATTTTGACAGTGAGGGCACGATCCGCAGAACCTTTATCAGCAGCCGACGCTTTACTAATTTTATTGGGTATTGTTTTTATTGATTTTGCAAAATAACTGGTCCCCTGTGTATGAAGTGGCTAGTTTACCTTAGTTAATTAAATATACAGTACTGGTATGGGGCACAGAACTGGAATAGGTAAGTTGCAAGGAACCACGCAGCATGGAAAACACCCATGAGGTAGCAAACTACTAACTCAGGGAAGTATGGAAATTATAGTAAAAGTTGATGAACTGTATGATGACTGTAAATATACTTTTTGAAGATAGTGTATACATTCAACTTCTGAATCAACGGCGTCTATATAGTCCTGCCTAGTAATAAAACCAGACTAATCAACAGGCCATAATTTGCCATATTAGAACATCTCAATCCACTACTATATTCCACATAGTATATATATATTGATATATATATTGATCTATCTACTCATCTATATCTATCTAACCATCCACAGCTCTCTCTCCCCTCAATACATACATGTACACATGCATATGCATACAACTTAAATTGTTTCAAACCCAGGCATTTTGGCTTAAACATTCCTTGATTTTGGCCCTGTCACTCTTTCAACTCTGGGGGAGGCACTCATCACAGGTGGTTTTGCCTTTTGTCTCCCTCATCCACAAAGAAAAAATATATACAGTAAAAAACATATTCTCCAGTTCCATGCAGGCATAGAACCACCTCAAATGCCCCAAGGCAGCCCTTCAGGGCAAGAGCAGTCATTCCAGAGACTAGGTTTGGCGCTCTGGTGTCCTGTAACTACAGTACCATGAAGCTGAAATGGACCAAATAGGATATGAACAAATGACAAATGCCCCCCACAAACTCAGACTTGCTAGTGTGAATGTTGGTAGTTTGAATCTGCATGCGAATGAAGTGGCTGAGATGTGTGAGAGGAGGCGAGTGGACGTCTGCTGTACCCAGGAAACACTCTGGAAGAGGCATGGGGTACAGTGGGTTGTCGGAAGGAGGAAAAGATATAGGATATACTGGATGGGTGTGGAGACTGATAAAGCGAAAGGAGGAGTGGGTGTTCTGGTGGCTGAAGAGCTGGCGGAAAGTGTGCTTCAGATTACGAGAGTTAGTGAAAGGCTGATTGTTTTGAAGTTGAAAGTTGGTGAAAGAATTCTGAATGTGATATCTGCATATGCCCCACAGGCTGGTTTACAGAAAGAGATAAAAGAGGACTTCTGGAATGACACCGTCAGTGTCATTTCAGGCCTCTCGGAGAATGAAATAACTATCGTGGGGGGGGACCTCAATGGTCACGTGGGAGCATCTGCAGATGGATACGAGGGGGTACATGGAGGAATTGGTTACGGAAGGAGAAATCTAGAAGGCGAATATATATTGGAGTCCTGCGTTGCACTCAACATGGTTGTGTGTAACACAAAGTTCAAGAAAAGACAGAGCCACCTGATCACATATAACTCTGGGGTCTCCAGTAGCCAGATAGATTACTTCTTGGTTAACAGGAAAGACTGGAAACTAGTTCGAGATGTAAAGGTCATCCCGAGCGAAGAATGTATCCCCCAGCATAAGCTACTTGTGTGTGACATGAGCTTATACAGAGATCCTAAGCGCAAGAAGGTTTACATACCCAAAAGGAAAGTGTGGCTGCTGAAGGACAAGGAAGTTAGGGATAGGTTTCATAATGAACTGGAGGAAATGAATAGAAATAAGGAAGCTAGGCCTAACGATGTAAATAGCCAATGGAACTTTCTTAAGCATAGCCTTATCGCTGCCACTGACAAAGTCTGTGGGAAAACAAAGGGTCACCCCAGGAATAAGACCTCTTGGTGGTGGAACGATGAGGTAGAACATGCTGTGAAAGAGAAAAGGAGATGCTTCAAAGCATGGAAGAAAGGTGGCAGCAGGGAGGAATACCAGGCAGCTAAACGAACTGCCAAAAGAGTTATTTACAATGCTAAAATCGCATTAAGGACCTGGTCCTCGAACAAGTGTGTAACACTGACAATCCCAATGGGATCTTCAACCTAGCTAGGCGAGTTAAAAATGACAGTAGGGATATTATAGGTGAACAGTGTGTTAGAGATGATAATGGGAAGATTGTGTATGCAGAAAATGAAATCAGAGAAGCATGGAAGGTACACTATGAACGATTGCTAAATGTAGAGTTTGAATGGGATAAGGAACAGCTTAGTATCGAAAAACCAATATCTGGGCCCCTCCTTTGATAGCACCAGCTGTAGTGAGCGACGCAATCAATAAAATGAAGGACGGTAAAGCTCCAGGTTGCTCCGACATTGTCGCTGAGATGATAAAAGCCTCAGGGGGAGATTGGTGTAAACTTAGTCACTGAGTTGATAAACACCATTATTAAAGATGAGAAAATCCCAGAGGATTGGCTCAAAAGTGTAATAGTAAATATATACAAAGGAAAAGGGGATGCGCTAGATAGAGGAAATTATAGGGGCCTGAAAATGCTTGACCAAAACATGAAGGTCTGTGAGAGAGTCCTTGAGGGTTTGATCAGGCAAAGCATCTCTATTGATGATATGCAGTTTGGTTTTATGCCAGGACGTGGTACAACCGATGCTATCTTCATAGTCAGGCAGATACAGGAAAGATACTTACTAAAAGGCAGGGATCTTTACTTTGTGTTTGTGGACCTGGAGAAGGCCTTTGATAGGGTACCTAGAGATGTTGTACAGTGGGCTATGAGGAAACTTGGTGTGGAAGAGTGGCTGGTGCGTGTGATAATGAAGATGTATGAGGATTCGCGAAGTTCGGTGAGGGTGAAGGGTGTACTGAGTGATGAGTTCGCAGTCCGTGTTGGAGTCCATCAGGGTTCAGTGTTAAGCCCCCTCCTCTTTATTATGGTCTTGGAGGCGCTGTCTAGAATTTTTAGAGGCGGACTCCCGTTGGAACTGTTTTATGCAGACGATTTAGTCCTAATAGCTGACAGTATGCAGGATGCTGAAGCCAAATTCAGAGAGTGGAGAGAGGGCATGGCGAGCAAGGGTTTAAGAGTCAATATTAACAAAACCAAGGTTATGCATTGTAGTTTGAGACGAGGCAATGTGGAAAAGAGCGGTGCATACCCATGTGCAGTGTGTGGAAAGGGAGTGGGCGTTAACTCAATTCAATGTAGCATCTGTCGATGTTGGGTACACCATGGGAGTAAGCGCTGTAGTAGAATAAAGGGGCCCCTGCCGAAGGATAAGTCAGAAATAGAGAAATTTGAGTGCGTAGTGTGCAAAGGCGAGCTTGTGTTAAGTGATGATCCTGTGGCTGTGAATTTTGGAAATGAGTCTTTGGAGCTGGTGAACAAGTTTTGTTACCTAGGAGATACCATCTCTGCCGGTGGTGGGCCGAGGCTGCCACTGTTGCTAGAATTAGGTGTGGCTGGGGGAAGTTCAGAGAATTGATGCCAATCCTGACCATGAAAAGAATGCCTCTCCCCCTGAAGGGAAAGGTGTATGCCTCATGTGTTAGAAGTGCAATGACGTATGCCTCAGAAACATGGGCCGTTAAAGTAGAGGATGTCAACAGAATGGAGCGTAATGAGATGAGAATGGTGAGATGGATGTGTGGGGCCAGGCTACAGGATAGAATAACAAATGTTGAGCTGAGGAGACGTTTAGGTATAAAGAGTATTAGCGAGGTGATGCGTACAAGTAGACTGGGATGGTATGGACATGTGGAGAGAATGGATGAAAAAAATTGGGTGAAAAAATGCAGGTCTGTGATTGTGGAGGGAGCTGCACCAAGGGGTGGACCGAGGAAGACCTGGGATCGGACTATACGCGCCGATCTCAAATCCAAGAACTTGACAAGTGAAGCAGCCCTTAACAGGGTTGCCTGGAATGCCGCCATTAGGACAAGAGACTGAAACTGCACTTATGTGTGGAACACTCAGTCTTAAAATTTTATGTATGTATGTATGTATGTATGAACGGTGGCCCAGAACATCATCCACCTTTTAGTCGTCTCTAACGACACGTAGTAGACACTTTGGTTATACTGTAGGCCTATTCTTATATTTCCTCTACCACATGGGTAGCGGACCCCCTAACCCCCGTTAATGGTAATACATTATTTTCAAAACAATCTCAAAGAACTAAAAACAAAAATCAAGTGAGCATCATTATATAACCACAACTTGCACTAATCCCAATAATTCTCTGTAAGTAGTGTGATGCTTGACTTGCTTCTCTATCAGCCTCCAAAAACACCTTAACACCAGGAGGAATCCAGAGATATCGGTACCAGCAACTAATTACCCTACGACCTAAATTATTCAATTAAATTGTTATTGCAGTCAAATATTACTTAAGATATCACACCTTGACTAAATAAAGACTAGACATTATCCAGGACATTTCACAAGGGTTACCAAGGTCTATTGCACTCCTATATGCATTATTGGAACCAAATATATTACACAAAGACATGTAACAAAGCTAAGAAATTCACAAGCATATTTATTTGAATACATACTATGCTGTACTTTTACACACTTGCTAGAGTTAAAAAACTGTAATAGCAAAAATTATAAGTGAACCAATTTTCCCTTTCTTCCTCCACTCTCTACCAAGCTTACCTCTCCCACCCATCCCGGCCACTCTTCTCACCCACCCATGCACCCGCCCGGGTCCTTGCCAGGACAATCCACCGCGCTTAATATATTAAGAACGACGCCAGGACCGGGGCACCATAGTCGCCTCGCCCCCCTTCAAGCCAATCAAGCCTTCCTACTCTTCATTTAAGATGAATATGATATCCTTTAACTTAATTTTCCCTTTTGTTTAACTTGCGATGTTAATATGTTCCATAACCACTTAAATTAGTCAAAGGAAACATAAGTAGATGGTGCAAATTTGAGGGTCCGGAGGCAGGTCCCTCCCATAAGCATGGTAATTAATCCCACATGGTATGTCATTCCAATTACACTAATTCTAGTTTTGCGAGGCATCGTATTGCCCATATTCTCGCGTAAGCGGAAGATTGATTGTAACGGGTTTTGAGAGAAAATTGGCCTTTATGGTAGTTTTCGTGATACTGTATATAACAGGTTTTGAGATAAAAGAACCATAAGGCAAGTCAAAAATAATGATTTTGAGGGCCCGAGTTGGGTGAGCCTCGTACGACCTAAGCCAATTTCCTATTAAAACCTATGTTAAATTGCCTCCACATATTTGCCAAACGCGTAACGGTGTCTGTACCAGGTAGGCGCGAATACCGGGAGTGTACTGTAACTATATTTTGCACTAATTTCCCGATTTAAGTAAGCTAGGAGGCTTTATTGTACTTCCAAATACTGCAATACAAACATTCATCACTGGTTTCACATGCATTTCTATCACTATAGTTATAACCCTTTCATGCACCTGCATCATCTTGGGATAGTTAAAAGCCTTTGTGACCATCAGGGGAGTTTAGAAACCTTTAGTTTAATTTTTCACCCCTACAGTTGTCTTTCAGTGAGCTTATTGCCAGAACATTAATTTTGGAGAGCTAATTATGAGATTAGATATAATAAATTTATATATAAATAAAAGTGGCAGCATAGGCTCCTGAAAGGGTTAACATTTAAAACTAAAGGTATCATCAATTGTTATGGTTAACGTACACGCATATACATTTTCATATGCATAAAATTTATTTTTTCTTTATAACAGTGTCTTAAAAATTTGTATTATTTGAGAAGGGCTGCATATGTAGACGACTCAGAAGAGAAAGTAGACGGCATAAAAGCTGGCTGCCGGCAACTAATTGCATGGCTGAAAACCAGAGGGACTCCACTAAGTATTTTGGAGTGGTCAAGGCAGATTGGATACTGGTTTAAATACCAACATCCAGGTACAAATTAGCTATTTTCCAGTTGACAGCCCTATGGCACATGTCAACAATTTTAGTCAAAAGACTAAAGCTGTTATGTTGTACAGCAGAGGGGTGACAATTGAAATATGGCATTTTGTATCAAGATCAATTGCCACTTAGTACTCCATTACTGGATACATTCAGATACAACTACCCAAGCTCCAGAATTTGTGTGGATAAGATGACAGAGTCACCAATAAACCATACAATCCAGGTATGACAGGATGGCAGTGCCATTAGTGGTGATGTGAAAGTAGTGCCACCTCTGAGGCCAAGGAGAAACAATGTCTCATCTTCATGGTTGCTAAGTATGAACACAAACTTGATAACTTGACCAAAGTAAACAAAATATGTGAGGTAAATATAGTCAAATATCCAATGAACTATGGTGGTGATGCCCTCATTATCCTACCAAAGTTGTGGCACTTGGGGAGTTGTGTCCCAGAATGCCTTAATAGCCTGACAGCTAATTCACTCACACACTCATTTACCCAGTAAAAGAGACGTGTCAAATTAGTTCACTTAGTGTCTGATTACTGTGAGGCTTTTAATGAAACACTATGTACTATGTTGCCATAACAGGTTACAAGAGCCTATTGGAAAAAAGAGTACAGTAGTTACGAACTTAGCCTATATGATATATAAATATGCTAGATAACTAGTCGTACACAAAAAAAACAGTATTAGCCTGTTATTTCACATATTACATAGTAAAAACATACAGTACACTGCATATACTGTATATATATATATATATATATATATATATATATATATATATATATATATATATATATACAGTACAGTACAGTACTGTACAATAATTACATACAATTACTAGGAAACTACAGAATGGTACTGGTAGGTATCTAAAGTACGGTTTGCTTATCAAGAGCTTAATTACAAACAAATATTTAGGGCTATAAAAAGCAGATAATCATATACAAAACTAATTTATGCCATTCCATCAACAAATAAGCCAAATATAATGCTCGTTTCGACAGAATTTAACTTGAATCTTAATAACTCTGGAGCCCACTCTAAATTATAATACAATCTATCTATCTATTGCCTGACGCCGTGATCCCCGAAGGGGTGGCCAAGAACAAACCGCCCCCATGCACCTCTGTCCCCAGTCAGTCGACCCCCCTCCTCCCAACCAGCACCGCCTTCATTCATATACTTCCTCACTCCATCCTTCCACCTCTCCCTCGGTGCACCTCTCCCTCTCTGTCCTTCCACCTCGCTCTCGTACACCCTCTTAGTCAATCTCTCGCTTTCCATACGTTCCATATGGCCGAACCATCTCAAGTTGTTCCTTTTCACACTTTCCAGCACATCTACCTCCACACCACACCTCCTTCTTACTTCCTAATTCGTCTGTCTATCCCTCCATGTAACTCCGCACGCACTTCTCAAGTAACTCATTTCTCAATAATTAGTAAGGCAATTATTACACTTTCCCTGTCTCAAAAACAACTAAAGTAAACCAAAAAATTTCAGTTCCTCCACATAGTACAGTACATTGGTCTGCTTGCATGCTAACTATATTATCATCATCAAACACTGGGGAAGGTGCCAGAGAACTGTATATATATTATAATAATAATATATACTGTATATATATATATATACTAGCAGGGGTACCCGGCGTTGCCCAGGTAATCACCATAATCACCATAATCCCCATCACTACTACCACCACTACTACTACCATAATCACCATCATCAATCACTACTACCACAATCATCACAATACTACTACTACCATAATCACCGGCCTCGACCTCCCTGTGCCTCATTAAACGGCGACCTCGATTTCGGCCGCTAAATGACATCCGATTTTGGATCTGACCTCATGCGTACCCCCATTTTGGGGGGCTGCGAACAACTTTCGTTCCATACACCTTTTCGATCGGAGGCCTCCTTCTGCCCCAAACGGCCATTTGTTTTCGCATGTTTTTCGCTCCCTTATACTACATAAGTTCTGCCGAAAATGTTATTAAACAAAAGTGTCTCTGATTTCCACTAAACTCGCCTAAAACCATCTCCAAAGCCTGGGCTTTCCAACGGTGCCCCACACTCCCACCTGGCACCAAAACTGTGGGAGGAGTTTAGTAACAAAGGTCGGGTAGGTCAGGTAACTGACAGACAGACAGACAAACATTGACCTTTATTTATTAAGATATATATATATATATATATAAATACTGTACACCATTTTATGGTCGTTTTCCGGTTTCCATAAGTACCGTACCTGTAATATGTCTTTCTACCTGATGACTGCTTTACAATTTGCACATTATTTTCAAGCTTTCTTATTGAAGTTCTTTGCCTATAGATATATATTTAATAATTATTTTGTCCCAAGTCTTCCTCCATCCACTTCATATAGTTCGTCACCCAACACTCCACAATCATCCTCTCAACATAGAGGCGTCACTCACTATCCGATGTCCCGATTTACGATATTATTATAGGTTTTTAGGTATTTGTGTTTGGGTTTTGGCTGGTCCGAGAACGCATCCCCATTTACTCCATAAATTCTAGGGTTCGCTAAACAAATTTTCTATTTAAGATCGGGTTTTCAGGAATGTAACCCAACTGTAAATCAAAGTAAATCACATCAGCCTATCTTTGCATACAATCTCCACTATGCTATATAAACCCTAGTCTGTCTCGGAAATCTAAGCTGATAAATGTATCCTTCAATCACACATTCACTTTATCACCAACCTTTTTCCTTAATTGCCCACATTTCACTTCTCATTAAGTTTGCATACAATTTCCCTTTCAAATCAAAACATAATACAGATATACAAAAAACTCCCAAGTGACATAAATCACCTCAATGGATTTTTCTTATTGTATGTATCATTAATTAATAGGAATGAATGGAGAGTGCTAGTGAATAGATGAGTGAAAATGCAGTCGTTTGGGAGCAGGGGTCAGGCTCCAGTTAGCGCCTGGCCCGGGGAGCCGGTATACTGTATATGAAGGGTATGCCTGGATGCGTGGTGGGCGGGCTTGTGGTAGTGCAACTTCGCTGCATGTTTGCCTGCTGAGATCGGAACCTTTCCAGGAGGTCTAGGACCTAGGAATCTTGCTGGAGACCCCAAATGGGCCTGAGTCTCTAGGTCTTCTCCTGGGCGACCTAGATGTGTGTGAATTTGTGTTTTGTTTTGTGTTCTTTGTTGTGTTGTGTTGTCCCTGTTCGGGCTCTGTCTCGACTCGGCCACCCCCAGCTATGGGGAATGTGCCCGAGTATATAGATAGATAGAAAGATAGATGTATCATATGTATAACTAGCCTTTCAATTACCTACTAGAATATCTGTTCAATCTTACATTCGTCTACTAATGATATTCAAACTAGTTCCTCCATCTCATTCACATATTTAACTTCCTCACTTCACCACACTACATAGCCTACATACTGTACATACAGTATTAACTTCATTTTCACATTCAAGTTTGATATTTGATGTTGGCTAAAAAACTACACTTACGGTATGTATTACATTTAAAAAAAGGAGGTAATCATAGTACTGTATAATGAATTCTGGTATTCTATTTATACTCATTTGATTTTTATTGTACGTAATTTATCCATGAATATAAGTTACCTGATAATAGCCAGAATAACACACATGTTGTAAAATTAGGTAAGAATGTATATCCTGCATTCGCATCCATAGTCCTGCCCTTCACTTCAGTGCAGCTCTACATAGTCAGAAGCACTGTCTCCAGAACTGCCCTTCAGAACAAGCGACTGGAGCATGAAAATGGAATCGTCACTCGTTAGTCTACTACCTTTGCATGGCCTTTTACTCTCTTCCTTTCATTTTGTCTTTTCCTTCCTTCATCTGTCTAGATAGGTGGCTTGTTGCTGACTTTGGATTATATCTGGCCTCTCTTAGGACCATGGTTGTATTACAACCGGTAACAAACGGTCTGGTCCTTTATATGTCTGATTGCAAAGTATGTTGATTAATCATTCAATGACTGTCCCATAAAGGTTCGATCATTGATGATAATTCAATTATTAGAAAAACCACAAAATGGTCTGATCTCTTCAAGTTACAACTTTGTATAGACTGCTTAAATTAGGCTTTATTATATGTTGAATATAATGAAGACAGGTCAAGACTTTCACAGATATATTTACTTCTATATCTTGATCTTCTATTCTTTCTAACCTCTGATATTACCGTACCTCCTTTTTAAATCCTTCGGGCCAGGCTTATGAGTTTTATCCAGAAACTCAATTTATATGGTTCAACTATTTTACAATATTACACTTTTTTAATAAGTGAGGTTTGTCATCCTCTACCCAACCTTAGCCATTTCTGTCTGTCTCTTTTACTGTCCTACTTTTTCTTCTGAGGGCAGGGGGCTAGGAATCCTCCCCTTGTAAAATTCTCCTACTCATCGAGACAGAGAACGGGGCAAGGGAGCGCGAAAATGGTCCCGGACCCTGAGAATTGGAACCCTTGAATGTTCCTTCTGTTCGGGCTCTGTCTCGAGTCGGCCACCACCAGCAATGGGGTACCGTATGTGCCTGTGTACAGTATATACATTCAGTACATACATAATACTTTCAGTGTGGCTGTCTGTATGGATTTGCATCCCCTTTTGGATGCACTTTCATCGCTTTAACAGTCTTGCACTTTCATTGTTTTAACAGTCTTCTAAATAAAATATAAAATTGTACCTCAAATTTAAAGTTTACTAAGTTGGCAAAGCAATTGGTTAAGAGTTTATGATCATATAAATCTTTATACTATAAACATAAAAATATATAGACTAGTAAACTTGATGTAGCTCTTATAGAGAACACTATGTATGTAAATAAATGCTGCACCAGTAATATAAAGAACTGTAACTAGTAATATATTGCTAAATTTGTTTAGTACCGTAGTTATGAAAGTTGTGTAATCCAACCCAACCTAGTTTAACATCTCACTCCAAATGATAATGAACAATTAACGTTTGTCCTTGGCGTTGTACAACTACCAACTCTGATTACGTCACAAAGAACCCCAGTCACATCATAATGTATCACCAAATTGTATTCTTTCCAAATGCTACATGATCAGTATCACCAACTTGCACTTTACTGACCATCACATACTTTTATTCACATTCTCTCTCACATCCTTGGACTCCATTTCATTCTTCAATTCTTTAACATTCCTCAAGTTATTATCTAGTATCAGTACAATGAAAACAATCAGCAAATAACAATTCCCAAGATAATCCAAACCAAAACTCCTGAATAAGTACCCCTGGTAAATAAACTGGCCTTACAGCAGCCAAAACAAGAAAATTGTCAGTGTACCTAAGAGGTAATATTACATTTAACCCTTTCAATCAGAAGAATGGCCTGTAAAGTCCCTGTAAAGCCGGTATCACACGAACACTAAGCTTTCCCTCAACATTTATTCTCAACACTGGTCTGGCAGATTATGAGGTCAACATCTAAATTATTTCAATCAACTAAATTCATCTTTCATCAGTCTAGTTTCCGACACCAGTGCATAATATTCCAAAAATGTTACTAGATCAATTTTGATCATCGAATGTTGACTATAAAAGCTCTCGTGTGATACCGCCTTAACAAGGGCACGCCCTAGCAATGTCAATCAAGGGAGTACACGGCGTTAAAAATTGCATTAATCAGGTGAAAAGACAATAAAGAAAATCTAGCCTGCTACCTACTGTACAGATAATCTAATTCAACTTATGAATGAAATCTTGGGGTTAGAGGATTTAGTGGTATTTTCTAATTATATGAATCCTAGATGCCTCTTGTAAATTGAACGAAACTGTAATTAGCCATATATTATGATAGTAGTCATCTGATTAAAAAGGTTATGGGGAAATGGGCTATTTTTCTGGTCCCCCTTTCTTCCTCATGCTTATCCACATTAGTTTTGAGATTTTAAGACGTTTGCCCCATTAGTTTGTCGATTTTAAGACCTATCGCCCCATTTCGTTGTCAATATTAAGACCTTTTGTACAGGTGTCAATTTTTTTCCTGGCCAGCGATAGCGAGCCTGTGGAGAAGCCGGCCTTCGGCCGTGACATTTTTCTAACGAAAAATATACAAATTTATCTCAAAGGGGGATCCAATGGATATTTTTTAAATTGATGGAGGTCTAGGGAGGAAACTAAAAAATAAACTAATATATACATATATAGACTCCCCAAAATAACCACTGCCCCCTTAAAATTAGAAGCATATGTGTGCGTCATACTACTACTGTACATCAGCCACTCTGAGATAGAAAACACTTAAGACCGGTAAAGATGATCCTCTTACCTATGGTGTAGAAAACTACCATCAACAAGGAATACCAAATATAATAAAAGAGTATCCCCAAGAATATCTGCAAGTTAAACTTACTCATATACAAATAACTATGTTGAGTAAAAGCCCATAATCTATTTTTACTAAGAGAATATTGGCCAATTTATGGTAAACTAATAACTTTTGCATAAAATCTGGAAATAAATCTAATTAAATCAATATCCTAGTTCAAACCAAAGTGATAATTCATAAATTAACAACTCTTGATATTACGAGGGAAAACGTCATTATAATAGCTACAGTTATGGCTCCATAAATTTTCACTTTGATTTTACTGGAAGTTCTGAAAGAAAAATCATTATTAAAGTAAAATGAGAATCCATATCTATGTTGACAGAAAGGGTTGTCATGGTTACAAAAGGTGAAATCACACCAGCGCTAATTTGATAACTTTTGATAGGCAATTTTCTGCAACATATGTGAGTTATTCTCATTGCTTTTGGCAACTAGACTGAAAGTCAATTATGAAGGTGGTTAAGGGGAGATAGGCCATTTTTCAGGACCTTCTTTTTGCTCATGTTTAGCCCCACTAGTTTTGAGATTTTAAGACCTTCGGCCCATTAGTTTGGCGATTTTAATATCTTTAGCTCCATTTCGTTGTCAATTTTTAGACCTATCGTGCCATTTAGGTGTCGATTATTTCCTGATGAGCGATAGCAAGCCTGGAAATATAAGAGGAATCGGCTTTCGGCTGTGACATTTTTCTACCAAAAAATTTACAAATTTATCTTGAAGGGGTGTCTAGGGAATGTTTTTCTAAGTTTGAGGGAGGTCTAGCGAGGAAACTTAAAAAAAAAAAAATTGATAGACCAAAAAAACAGCCACTACCCCCTTAATCTGGATGTGAGACTGGAACCGTAACTCTTATGGATCACTGTCTTTATAGTGTTGTACGTATGGATATATGTCAAAGATACATTCAGATCATAATTGCCATAGTAAAGTTGTCAAAATAAGCGCTGGCGTACCTCAAACCTATAAAAATATATGTTATGAAGTTAGTGGACTTACCCGAGAGGTCCTTGACGAGAGGCACCGGCTGCCTCTTGGGCGTCACTTCCTCCTGGGCATGGAAACCTGAAACAATACACACAACAACCTTAAGACCAATATATTGCATTTCTACCATAAAACTTTAGAGTACTCAACATTTCTAGGTTCACTAGCTTGGCTAGCAGACTAAAAGCGCAAACTTAAGGTACGGCTTACAATATACCTCCGTAACTCAATAACCAACTACTGTTCAGTAATCAAGCAAATATTTCTACCATCTGGGACGAGTCAGACAGGGAATTGGTGTGGAAATTTACAGCCCATTTGCTCCAGCCCTTTCCAAGTTACGCAGGAGAAACTTATGATCTGGCCTACTTATAATAAATGTTTATATGTCAGGGAGCATCCATCCCTCTGGGTGGATGGGACTCGTTACCCTTGGTCGACAACCCATCTAGGGGAGACAACCTTATAAAAATCCGGGTGGATGGGACTCGTCAGCCTTGGTCGGCAACCTGTCTAGGGGAGTAAACCTGATACAAATCCGTACTGCTTATCTAAGTGTAAGGCAGGTTAGTGGATGGACTAATTGAACACCACTGTAGAAAAATACTGTAGTGATAACAAGATACATAGAGGGCCTCGGACTCGGACGGATCCTAAATTGAGTGGTCAATCCTGTAAGTCCTTCAGTAAACTGGCTCGGGTTGCACCTCTTACAGGGAATAGGTCCGCTTGGGGGCCACCCTCATTAAGGGGAGTAAGGCGTCCGGTAATAGATAGATCGATAGATGCCAGGGAGCCTAGCGCCCCTTTTAAAAAACTGATACGGCAATAACTAGGACGATTTGCGTTTTCTAAATTTTACCACAGGGACAGTACAGTAATTGAGTTATTTGGGTTTCTTGAGTTTGTCTTTTGTGGTGTTAGGTGTTGTAGGGCAATGGTGATGATATAATGTTTCACCCCTAATATTGGCGGCACCGGTTGTCTAAACGCTATTGATTTGTTTACATTTGAAAGCGACTAACTGTCGTGGGGGGCCATAACCGCATCTACTACGCCTTGACATCTGCACCTAATCACGATTCTATTTTTATGTATTTTGGCTTAATTCTAACTAAATAAACTTAACCTAACCCCAAAAAACCTAGTACAGGTATTATTAGTCGGGGATGCCGCCCCCACTAATAATACTAGGTTAGGTTAGATTAGGTCAGGTAATGCAATAATATTCAATATACAGCCTGGGGCTGTTCGGCCAGGCAGCTTGGGGAACAACAACAACAACAAAAACATATACAGTAAATACAATATGTATACAAGGGCGGGTGCCCAACCCCGAAAGGGGTTGAAATAGGGGAGCTATCCCCCCGCCAAAGGCGGCTTTCTAGGGCCTTTCCTAGCTGATGCTGAGAGGATTGGGTTCTAGTCATGTGGTGATGGGCTGGTCTATCAGAGTGAGAACTGAGCAATCTCTGCCATACCCATAGCTTACTCTGACTGTTCCTTTAACTTATATATTTTCTAGATCTCGAGTGACGGCGTCTCTTCCGTGGATTGACCTCCCATTCTACCAAGATTGGAAGCCAAAGCGTCACATTTTTCCCTTGCCCCTCAACTTTCTCTTCATAATTGCTGAGGGGCACAGGGCCCTGGGTGGGGCTTTGGTTTCCCGGGCGTTTCCGCGCCCTCCCCAGCTCCCCGCCATGGAGTGGCTTCGGTCACCCAGGCTTTATTGTGGTTGGCAGGGAGGGTTCTGTAGGGGGCGCTCAGTTATGGCCTTGGCCGTGCTCGGGGCTGTTCGGCCAGGCAGCTTGGGGAACAACAACAACAATAACATATAAATACAACAAAGCAGAATCAAAATTAGGCGCGAATGTCAAGGCATAGCGACTGCGATCAAGGCCTCCCTCGCCCAGCCGTCATCGGTCACTTTCACATGTAAACAAACCCAAGTGCACTCAGACAATAGTTGCCACCAGTCACGGAAGAAGTGCAACATCATATCACCACAACCCCCCCCCCCCCAAAAAAAAATAAATAAATAAATAAATAAAATAAAACACACACACACACACAAGAAACAAATTCTCCGACTATCTGTGGTAAAATTTAGAAAACGCAAATTGTTGTAGTTTATGCTGTATAATTTTTTTTTTAAAGTAGCACTAGGCTCCCCACCATAAACCAAATAGAGTATAACTAAGCAAGTTTTGTACTCACCTTTCTTGTCCATTTTGACATCGAGAAGGAGTGGCTCGGTGTTGCCTTCCTTGTTCTTGCCAAGGCCTTCCCCAGGTGACCATCCCATTTTCTGCAGCATTTTTAGCCCGAATTGGGGGCGCACCGGGGCAGCCTCCTTGAACTGGGTCTGTGGGGGGCAGGGGGCAAAGGGGGGAAGGGGCAGAGGAATGGTAGGTAAAGTGAAAATAGGAAAAGGCAAAGGGAGAAGCAAAAGGGGCAAGGATGGGATAAAAAAGGCAAGGGCGGGATATAAAAGGGCAAGGGGGAAGCAAAAACGTCAAAAAGGACAATGGTAAGGATAGGGGATAGAGGGAATAGGAGAGGGTAAAAAGGCAAGAAATAAAGGGGGGATAAAAATGAGTACAGCAATGAACGATAGGTATGGTGGAGGATAAAAGGGCAATAATAGGAGATGAATAGGGAAAATGGATTGGAAGACAGAATAGTAAAAAGCAAGACAATGTGTAAAGGTATATAATTGGAAAGAAGACAGGGATACAGAAGGATAGGGCAGAACAGATTACATTAGAGAAGATCAAATGATAATTGAGAGGCATAGATTACATTTGTGAGAATAATAAAATGGAGAAGATTAATGTAAAGGGAGCAGAAATAAAAAAAAGACAGAAAACAGGATATTAAGAAGTAAATAATAGCAGAGGGGGATGGGAGGGAGTGGGCAGAAGGGTGGGGAGAAGAGATTTGAGAGAAAAACGTATATTAGTAAACATAAAGGATAATTACCAGAACTATATTACCCAAAGAATATAAGCTGCTCTTGAGAACGCATTTCGATAAAGTGCCAAAAGCTTGAACAAAATTATGACAACATACGGTACCAGTATATCCCTACTCTTGAATTCACTACAATAGTCTACCTTAACATATGGCAGAAGGGTGCTGTACTGGTATGGACATGTTGAGCGATGGGAGATGAAAGGCTTACAATGAGAGTATATGAGTCAGATACAGAGATCCTAAGCGCAAGAAGGTTTACATACCCAAAAGGAAAGTGTGGCTGCTGAAGGACAAGGAAGTTAGGGATAGGTTTCATAATGAACTGGAGGAAATGAATAGAAATAAGGAAGCTAGGCCTAACGATGTAAATAGCCAATGGAATTTTCTTAAGCATAGCCTTATCGCTGCCACTGACAAAGTCTGTGGGAAAACAAAGGGTCACCCCAGGAATAAGACCTCTTGGTGGTGGAACGATGAGGTAGAACATGCTGTGAAAGCGAAAAGGAGATGCTTCAAAGCATGGAAGAAAGGAGGCAGCAGGGAGGAATACCAGGCAGCTAATCGAACTGCCAAAAGAGTTATTTACAATGCTAAAAATCGCATTAAGGACCTGGTCCTCGAACAAGTGTGTAACACTGACAATCCCAATGGGATCTTCAACCTAGCTAGGCGAGTTAAAAATGACAGTAGGGATATTATAAGTGAACAATGTGTTAGAGATGATAATGGGAAGATTGTGTATGCAGAAAATGAAATCAGAGAAGCATGGAAGGTACACTATGAACGATTGCTAAATGTAGAGTTTGAATGGGATAAGGAACAGCTTAGTATCGAAAAACCAATATCTGGGCCCCCTCCTTTGATAGCACCAGCTGTAGTGAGCGACGCAATCAATAAAATGAAGGACGGTAAAGCTCCAGGTTGCTCCGACATTGTCGCTGAGATGATAAAAGCCTCAGGGAGATTGGTGTAAACTTAGTCACTGAGTTGATAAACACCATTATTAAAGATGAGAAAATCCCAGAGGATTGGCTCAAAAGTGTAATAGTAAATATATACAAAGGAAAAGGGGATGCGCTAGATAGAGGAAATTATAGGGGCCTGAAAATGCTTGACCAAATCATGAAGGTCTGTGAGAGAGTCCTTGAGGGTTTGATCAGGCAAAGCATCTCTATTGATGATATGCAGTTTGGTTTTATGCCAGGACGTGGTACAACCGATGCTATCTTCATAGTCAGGCAGATACAGAAAAGATATCTACTAAAAGGCAGGGATCTTTACTTTGTGTTTGTGGACCTGGAGAAGGCCTTTGATAGGGTACCTAGAGATGTTGTACAGTGGGCTATGAGGAAACTTGGTGTGGAAGAGTGGCTGGTGCGTGTGATAATGAAGATGTATGAGGATTCGCGAAGTTCGGTGAGGGTGAAGGGTGTACTGAGTGATGAGTTCGCAGTCCGTGTTGGAGTCCATCAGGGTTCAGTGTTAAGCCCCCTCCTCTTTATTATGGTCTTGGAGGTGCTGTCTAGAGTTTTTAGAGGCGGACTCCCGTTGGAACTGTTTTATGCAGACGATTTAGTCCTAATAGCTGACAGTATGCAGGATGCTGAGGCCAAATTCAGAGAGTGGAGAGAGGGCATGGCGAGCAAGGGTTTAAGAGTCAATATTAACAAAACCAAGGTTATGCATTGTAGTTTGAGACGAGGCAATGTGGAAAAGAGCGGTGCATACCCATGTGCAGTGTGTGGAAAGGGAGTGGGCGTTAACTCAATTCAATGTAGCATCTGTCGATGTTGGGTACACCATGGGAGTAAGCGCTGTAGTAGAATAAAGGGGCCCCTGCCGAAGGATAAGTCAGAAATAGGAGAAAATTGAGTGCGTAGTGTGCAAAGGCGAGCTTGTGTTAAGTGATGATCCTGTGGCTGTGAATTTTGGAAATGAGTCTTTGGAGCTGGTGAACAAGTTTTGTTACCTAGGAGATACCATCTCTGCCGGTGGTGGGGCCGAGGCTGCCACTGTTGCTAGAATTAGGTGTGGCTGGGGGAAGTTCAGAGAATTGATGCCAATCTTGACCATGAAAAGAATGCCTCTCCCCCTGAAGGGAAAGGTGTATGCCTCATGTGTTAGAAGTGCAATGACGTATGCCTCAGAAACATGGGCCGTTAAAGTAGAGGATGTCAACAGAATGGAGCGTAATGAGATGAGAATGGTGAGATGGATGTGTGGGGCCAGGCTACAGGATAGAATAACAAATGTTGAGCTGAGGAGACGTTTAGGTATAAAGAGTATTAGCGAGGTGATGCGTACAAGTAGACTGGGATGGTATGGACATGTGGAGAGAATGGATGAACAAAATTGGGTGAAAAAATGCAGGTCTGTGATTGTGGAGGGAGCTGCACCAAGGGGTGGACCGAGGAAGACCTGGGATCGGACTATACGCGCCGATCTCAAATCCAAGAACTTAACAAGTGAAGCAGCCCTTAACAGGGTTGCCTGGAACGCCGCCATTAGGACAAGAGACTGAAACTGCACTTATGTGTGGAACACTCAGTCTTAAAATTTTATGTACATACATACATACATAAAATTTGTATGCCCATGTTTCTGAGGCATACGCCATTGCACTTCTAACACATGAGGCATACACCTTTCCCTTCAGGGGGAGAGGCATTCTTTTCATGGTCAGGATTGGCATCAATTCTCTGAACTTCCCCCAGCCACACCTAATTCTAGCAACAGTGGCAGCCTCGGCCCCACCACCGGCAGAGATGGTATCTCCTAGGTATGTATGTATGTATACAAGGGGAAGTAGAAGGGTAGGAAAACCTCCGTTGAGATAGAGAGATTGTGTAGTACAAGCGTTGGAAGATAGAGAGATGACTGTAAGAATGCTTGTGAATAGATGACCGATAACTCGGTTGTTGGGAGAGGGGGTCGGGCGCTAGTTAGACTAGATAATAGTCCGTCAGGCGCCTGGCCCAGGGAGCCGCTATAAATGAATGGTCATGCCTGGATGCAAGGTGGGCGGGCATTGTGGTGTGTTCCGCTGCGTGTCAGTCTGCTGAGACCGGAACCTCTCCGGGAGGTCTGGGGCCAAGGAAATGCTGGAGGCCCCTAGTGATCCTTGGTCTCTGGGTCTTCTCCTGGGCGACCTAGATGCGTGTGAATATATATTTGTATATGTATGTTGTGTTGTCCCTGGTCGGGCTCTGTCTTGAGTTGGCCACCCCCTGCTATGGGGTATGTGCCTGAGTATAAACATACATACATACTTGGGTGATACGGTTTCCGCCGGAGGTGGCGCTGAAGCTGGGTCCATTGCTAGTCAGAAGTGGCTGGGGGAAGTTTAGAGCTGTTGCCACTCCTGACCATGAGAGGACTCCCACTTCACCTTAACCCTTAATTAGCGGCGAGCAACATAAGTCGAGTTAAATAAAGCTGGACTATGTGGCGGCGCTCGACATAGGTCGAGTGGCAATTTCAGCTGGAATGTTGCTGAGAGAGAGAGACAAGTGGTGGCAGGAGAGTAGCGAGCGTATGACTGCTCCAGACCACCGCGGCGAACATACTGACACGAATCCCAGCTCCCTCCTCCCTCTCTCACTCGCTATATAAGGAATTGTATCGGGAAAGTGGCTAATTACATGCTTTTTGCACTCGCGTTGCACGGTTATTGCAAGAAAACTAGCCATCATAAAAGGATCGTTATGGTGTCATTCGAAAGCTCTGTTTATGCCCTTTCAGGGATAGATACTTGTTTTACGTTCTGGGTCTTATTTAGGCATGAAAATTATCACGTAAACAGCCCTATTTTGGCTAAAAACACCCCGCTGGGCGGTACATATAAATAAACCGCATAGGCCGCTCTTAAGGTGTTAAACAGAAGGTGTATACCTTGTGTGTTAGGAGTGCGATGACCTATGCCTCGAAGACGTGGCCGATTAAAGCGAAGGATATCAATAGAATGGAACGGAATGAGAAGAGAATGGTGAGATGGATATGTGGGGTTAACCTCAGGGATGTGGTATCAAGGGAGGAATTAAGAAGGCATCTGGGCATTAGGAGTATCAGTGAAGTGATGCCGACTTGGTTGGTTTAGACATGCATGTGGTTAGAATGGACGACAAAATTTGGGTGAAGAAATGCCAGACTGTGAACGTGAGGGGAGGTGTGTGTAGGGGTAGACCTAGAAAGACGTGGAATCAGGTACTCCGGTCAGATCTTAAAATAATTAACTTGACAACAGAGCCAGCCCTTGACAGGGTCGCCTGATAATCCACCATTTAGGATGCGAGACTATATAACCACACTCTCTTGTGGACGAAGTGGTCTTTAAAATTGTATGTATGCATATACATAATTTTTCATTCTGCTATACTGTATATTAACCCGTACAGCCCCAGCGACGCGTCTGATGCGTCGGCGATGTATGTAACGCACAGCCCCAGCGACGCGTCTGACGAGTCACCCTAATTGCTCCGACCGTAACCTCAGGTGTAGCCACTCGAGAGGGCTCAGATTTGTATGGGAACTGTGTACGTATCCCACGCAACCGTGCCGATGGTTGAAAACTCTCAAAGTCCACGTGCGTGCGCGTGAGCGCACAATAACCTGGTTTTTTGGGGTAATTGCCTTCAATTTTTTACTCTTGTAAAATACGTTTTCGGGGGCTCTGTAGGACCATTCTTTAAGCTTTTTGAGCGGTTTTTCGTGGTTTTTCCTTCATTCCTAACCCATTCGCTATTGTTTCTGGAATAAAACCATTTTTTGAAAACCGGCCGGGTTCTGGTGAACAAACATTACAAAACTAGCCGGGGCTCCACAGGTTAACAAAAAAGATAAGGAAGCCCTGAAAATAAAGAGGCAGATCAGCCCATACTTTTTTAAAAGATGCAACAAAGGAAATCACCCATTAACATGCAAAACAGGAAGCACCCTTTGTTCCTGTTATGATGCTCTTATTTCTAGTTCAAGACCCTTCACAAATAAATTGTCTGTACACAACCCTGGATTAATTAATTGAATGCATGATTAAAGGTCAGTCAACGGGTAATACTGTTTTCTAGCTACCTCTGTTATCTTAACCTTATATCAAAGTGCTAGAGTAAATGAGAGTGACTTTATACGTGGCTCGCAAAGAAAGGCAGCTTAAATTCTCAGACAGTTCTGATAATAAAGTGAACAGCATACTGGAAAATACAGGCATGGAAGATTAAGCACAGGTATTACACTGATTAATAGAGAAATAAATCTGTGATCAATCACATAAATGAACAACAATTACTTAAGCATACAATATATAACCATGATAAGCTATTGGTGTAGTAATAATGTGCAAGGCACTACTTGAAACAAATATAAAATACCACAACTTAAAATAAACATTAAATAATACTGTACATTTAAATACTTACATATGAAAGAATGAAGTACAAACATCTTAGCATAGTTTTAGCACATGAATATAAAACAAAACTAATACAACTCATAAGCAAGACAAGCTGTTACAGCTGTACTTATGTTACTCTTTCTCTCTAATTAAAAAGTATTCCAACACACAATTTAATGTTGACAGTCTCAGAAAACTAATAAATTATCTCCAAGGACATAGGTTAAAAAAAAGTGAGCAGTTTGAAGGTTTTCTAACCCAAATCTTATACAACACATAATTTAATGTTCACAAAACTTCAATCAAATTACTAAAATATCTCCAAAGACATAGGTTAAAGAGTGAGCACTTAGTGGGACCTTTCTACCCCGAGCCTTGAGGCAGATATGCACAAGCTCTTATTCCTGCAACTTTCATTCACAACTCTGAGCTGGCAGCTTCTCGGATACACTTTCATTAGAATTATATCACCTACAAGAGTCTACCTTCAGTCTAGTTGCCGATACTAGTGCAAATGTCTCAGAATGTTGCCAGAATTAAGCTGCGGATCAAAAGCTGCTTGAGAAAGCCCTGGCATAACTCCACCTTTATACAACCTAACGAGACTCACCAACGACGACAGTATAACTCACCGGTCCCTCGCTCGCTGCCAAACACCCTAGGGCCTCGCGTTCAGTCGCCAATAATCACCAGGGCCCTGCGCACTGGCAACTAGAGGATCTGTAACAAGCTCTCTCTTCATGGGGCTCGCAGAAGAAGGAGAGGGGGAGAAGGCTTCACCCTGAGGAGATTAATTTTGCCATCTCTTGCCGGGGGCCTTCACTCTCCCTCTCCTTCTATCATCATTTGGGTCACCACTTGCATAATCTCAATCATATAAGATTACTTTACTTTGGGGGAATTTGGTAAGGCAAAACTATTCATTAACCCTTTCATTCTAATTAAGCCTTTTCTAATGTTTTTCCTAATGAGTAACATATCAAATATTCAGTATAGGATGAACTTAAATTTAGAAAGGTTAATAAAAAAACGCTTATCTGCTAACAGAAAAATCCCTCTCATATGGATGCTAAGCTTCAGGAAACCCATGATTTCCGGACTATACTTTAGGAACAGACATTACCTCTTTCATGTAGATAAAAGCTCACAATATCGAGGTATGTATGTATCTATATACTCAGGTACATACCCCATTACTGGGGGTGGCCGACACGAGACAGAGCCCGAACAGAAGAGAGATTACGATAATTCTATTTTTAAATACTAAACGGCAATCCCGGTGCATGAAAGGGTTAACAAGGTATTCAGTTGAGAATAAAGTCTGATACACTGAGGTAAATGTCTGGACACCTGATATCCAGTTTGGACATCACCACACCAAGTAAAAGTCTAAAAGACTGAGGCACTTCTGGACATAAGGTCTTTCCGCTTAGTACCATATGAAAGAGAGGGATTATAATATTATATCTCCTTATTTTTTATTTTAAGTAATGCAGAATGAGAATATTGATATTGTGCATGAGCTCTGAGAATGAAAGGGCTAAAGTGTTGAAGTTCTTGATAACAATGATGAGAGCTTGTTAGAGAGCCTCCCGCGTGAGGCTAGGGGTCAGTGTACCCTGGGGTCCCACTGGCCTCTATCCTACGCGCTCCATCACCTCACAACCTCACTCAAAAATAATTCCGGGATCATTTTACCACTGGGAGTCAGGACAAGTAACCTAAACAATTCAGAGCATACGTAGTCATTAACATTTTATCTTAACAAAGTTTTGAAAAAGCAAATACTATCAGCTACAGGTATAGAATATATACAGTACAGTATATTATGAAAGCATGATATAGCAGGCAATAAGATTAAGAGTAGGCTATGAATGTCAAAAATTGTGATAAGGCCAGTTAAAACAAAACAAACACATAGAAGGGCTTCAGCCTATGAGAGGAGGGTAATGTTTTGAGCTACTGTGTTTGGGTTAGTTTGTCTTAGCTCCCAGCTGAACAATGTGCTGTGTTAACCCCTTCAATACTATGGCGGCATTTTTACTTTAGTCTGGCAAACATTACACAATTCTAATTAACTTCAAAAGAACCACTATGAATCAAAGAGGTAAAACCAATCTTAATAGGCCTGCTCACGTTGTCTAACATATTATCCGAATAGTGTGACTTATGGCAAGTCACAGGACTGTCTAACCATCCAAAATCCTTGCTAGGGCCCATCAAATATCCTTATCAATTCTACTTGTTGAACTTGGGCAAGTGTCAGCGTTTGGATGGCCTTGATGAAAAATCGTGCCTCATTTTAAGCAATTAATCTTAGCTCAAGAAAAAATGTCCGCAACTGTGGCCATCCCTATTAATCCTTGACTCACAAAGGTCTTCCTAACCTGAATAGAAGTGTCTAATGATAGCCAGACTAAAACATAGAAAGACGCCATGGTACTGAGAGGGTTAAATCCTTCTTGGTGGCGGCGTGGCGAGTCAACCCGGCGGCGACAAACTGCTCAATCCTGCCCGCGTCGCACATCACACAAGGTTTGGGGGGCTCCTGAAATAAAGTCTAGGGGGGCTGGTATGGCCCTGAGGCTTGGATCCCTCCCTCCCTTCCCTCATAAACCTCACTAGTTACAGGTTTATTTGGAATACATCAGGAACATTCTTCAATAACTTTAATGCCTAAGATCATGACAATATGTATTGCAGTTCCAGGAAGAAATCTATAAGCTATGAAGAATAAGAGGAAGGAATATATCTCTCTACATAAGCAAGGTGAATGGCTTTAGAATGGACATACCCAAAACAGCTGAGATTTACCCCTGATCAAAATATCATAACTACAGCAAAGAAGAAAGGGCTAAACAAAACTATACAAAATTTAACTAGATCATCCCATTGGCTTAGCATGAGCAAACCTCAGAGCAACATCCAGCCCCCCATTCTGACTCCCCTCCCACAACCACCACCCGTGAAAAAGTGCTAGTGCGAGTGAGTGTGAGGCGTATATACCTTCCTGGCCCAAGCTTGGTGACCTGACGACAGCTCCTCCTGTGAGAGGATAGTCACACCCGTCGATCCTGTGAACTGACCCGGCTCCTGCTTACTGAGCGCCCAATTCTGCATCTGAAGTGAACAACACAACACAGATCAGAAATGTGTTCATTTTCACAATACTCCCAATAGCAAAATACAGTAAACAGTTTTATATATACCACCGGTACAGTAAAAAACAAAACAATGACACAGGAAGATGAAGAAAGTTACAGAAGAAATTGTGGTGTTATTTTTAAAAAGGAGAAAGGGGAGAAGAGAAAGACTGACCTCCTTCTGTACAGTATCGAGGGTCTCCTTGGCCTCGTCATCATTGGGATTGTCCTGCAGCTTCCTCATGGCACTGAGGCGCGTTGACACGATCGTTGAGATGTCCACTGACTGTAATAGGAAATAATAAAATTTAGAATAAATTTTTTTGCACTATCACTCACAAAATTAACAATTCACACAGACCTAGAACATTAAGGTACAATAATAAGACTTGTCCAACAATTAGTTTTCAAGTGGAGTGTTCGAGCATGGTAATGGAGAATACTGTACTTTGAAAATGACCGTATGGACATGGAAGACTGAAGCACCATCCTTGCTCAAACAGGGTGCATCGTGACAAAACTGAGAAACAAGTGAGTGGTGTACCTGGACACTGATCATGTGGACAGGCCTTTATTGTCAAGGGTAATCATTTAGCTGGGGTTAAACTTGGCAAAGATAAGTTGTGGTTTAGTGGAAATAGTTTAGTTGAGGTTAAACTTGGCAAAGATAAGTTATGCTTTAGTTTAAGGGATATATAGTACAACACTGTGCAATGTGTGCATTAATCTCTTGGGTAGTTCTACTCACAAGACCACTCTACATCTATAATAGTAGGTCTCAGCCACCTTGTGTAAACCAGTACCAGCAACCTCGGGCGGGTGCCCGACCCCGAAAGGGGTTGAAATAGGTGAGCTATCCCCCCGCCAAAGGCGGCTTTCTAAGGCCTTTCCTAGCTGATGCTGAGAGGATTGGGTTCTAGTCATGTGGTGATGGGTTGGTCTATCAGAGTGAGAACTGAGCGATCTCTGCCATACCCATAGCTTACTCTGACTGTTCCTTTAACTTATATATTTTCTAGATCTCAAGTGACGGCGTCTTTTTCGTGGATTGACCTCCCAATCTACCAAGATTGGAAGCCAAAGCGTCACATTTTTCCCTTGCCCCTTAACTTTCTCTTCATAATTGCTGAGGGGCACAGGGCCCTGGGTGGGACTTTGGTTTCCCGGGCGTTTCCGCACCCTCCTCAGCTCCCCGCCATGGAGTGGCTTCGGTCACCCAGGCTTTATTGTGGTCGGCAGGGAGGGTTCTGTGGGGGCGCTCGGTTATGGCCTTGGAATTGCTCGGGGCCTTGGGGCTGTTCGGCCAGGCAGCTTGGGGAACAACAACAACAAACTCTAATAGTTCTTCAGGAGGAGGAAAATACATACTGAAGTCCTGTGTTGCACTTAACCCCTTCTGTACCGGCGACGTCTTTTAAATTTTATTCTAGCTATTATTATGTTACCTCCACCAACCGACTTTACTCCTAAACTCAATTAATGAAATCAACAAATACATGTGGCAGTCCAAGGATTCGAACCTAGGATGCCCACACCGAAATTCAGTGCATTTATCCATTGCGCTATGAAGACAGACGATTTTTGCAGTTTCAAAAAGGCCTCCAGCAATTAACAACCTTTGAACTATCTCACTTAACCCTTTTTAGTACCACAGATCCCTTTCAAACTGCACAAAATCGTCTAAATATAGCTACAATAAAATTAAGAAGATGTCACCGGTACAGAAGGGGTTAACATGGTTGTGTGTAACACTAAGTTCAAGAAAAGGTTGAGTTATCTAATCACTTACAGTTCTGGGGACACCAGTAGCCAATGGATTACTTCTTGGAGAACACAAAAGACTGGAATTGGTACAAGATCCTGTGCGCAAGGAGGTACATGCCATAAAGGAAAGTATGGTTGTTGGCTAACAATAAAAATATTGTTACATATACAAAAAAACTTGTGACAGTGAAGGTATAAATATCCAACTCACCGGGCCTGAAGCTTCTGGGAACACTGTATTATCATCTTCTTCTTCTTCTTTCTCCTCCTTCTTCTCCTTCTTGTCCTTGGGTTGAACCGGCACCCACTCACTCTCCGCTAGGAAGTACAACAGAAAACGGCTGTACAGTTCTGATCTTCATATACAGTATATACAGGTTTATCAAATAATCATTGTATGGTATAATCTTCTTCATATTAATACAGTTGTGATCAGTAGGTCAGTGCCATAAGTTTAAGCTAATCCATATACAGTAGGGTCTCACATAAAACGAGTATATGGTCGATAAACGAGGGCGTTTTATGCGATTTCGTTTTATGTGAACACAGCATTTTGGTGGCCCAATATCGTCAATGTTCACTGGAAGCGTAAATTTCCGTCAGGAGCGTACGATATTTCGTACGATATTTCGGCGTTCTATATGAAAGTGTACGATATTTCGTACGTTTTGTACGATATTTCGGCGCTCTATATGAAAACTCCTCGGATTTGCCCCACTTTGGCAGCGGACTCGTTTTATGTGATCACATTCGTTCTGATCGAAAATTAAATATTAATATTTTAGGTCGCTCGTTTTATGCGAACACGTTTTATGCGGGACCCTACTGTATCTTTACGCAAAACGTTAGAAAGTTAGAGAGAAACAGACGGTTAGTGGAAAAATAATGCGAGTGAATAAATCATGGAGTCATGAAAGAAATTCAAGGAAGAGCAGTAGATGTTGGTGTACCCTTGAAAAGGGAAGGAATTGAGTGGAAGTTGCCTGTACTGCTGTTTGCTGACAAAAACTCCATATAGTTACCAACCTTTAGTCCTGTGCTGTGAACCGCTGGAGACTGGGAACTGCTCACGTAGCTTGGCCTGACCTGCCAGTCTCTCAGCATTGGTCTTAGTCGGCAGCATTGGAGCATTCTGGGGCAAGAACCATACATTCTAGGTTTGCTATATATAACTTAGGTGAGGTAGAACAAGTAATTTATAAATAACAACTTGTGAAATGAATTATTCTAGGTTATCTATAAAGGCAGGTAAAATATAACAACTACCTGTACCTGTACTAGGCGGGTGCCCAACCCCGAAAGGGGTTGAAATAGGGGAGCTATCCCCCCGCCAAAGGCGGCTTTCTAGGGCCTTTCCTAGCTGATGCCGAGAGGATTGGGTTCTAGTCATATGGTGATGGGCTGGTCTATCAGAGTGAGAACTGAGCGATCTCTGCCATACCCATAGCTTACTCCGACTGTTCCTTTTACTTATGTCTTTCCTAGATCTCAAGTGACGGCATCTTTTCCGTGGATTGACCTCCCAATCTACCAAGATTGGAAGCCAAAGCGTCACATTTTTCCTTTGCCCCTCAACTTTCTCTTCATAATTGCTGAGGGGCACAGGGCCCTGGGTGGGGTTTTGGTTTCCCGGGCGTTTCCGCACCCTCCTCCGCTCCCCGCCATGGAGTGGCTTCGGTCACCCAGGCTTTATTGTGGTAGGCAGGGAGGGTTCTGTGGGGGCGCTCGGTTATGGCCTTGCTCGGGGCCTTGGGGCTGTTCGGCCAGGCAGCTTGGGGAACAACAACAACAACAACTACCTGTCCCTATCCTATGGTAATTTTTCCCCAACACCTGCACATCATTCTGCCCTAGAGTGGCTCTCGGCAGGTCCTATAACAAATTCAACTGGTCGCCATGTTATATGATGTGATATGACCATACAATTCAGAGGGTCATCAGAATATAAATTGCATAAGGGTAATGAAGAAGTTTAAGTTTTGAATAAAAAATCTTAGAAATTCTGGTTTGTTTCAACAATTTCTAGGACATTATAGGCACAAAGCCTTATCACCACATTGGGCATAGTGGTGCCTCGTACCTAAGACAATGTCCAATACCCACATAAAAATAACACCAATGTTTTCACTGACAGCCAGGGCTTGTGTTTCCCATGTGGTGACCATGTGCTGGTTAATTTACCCAAAACGTGACAAAGTTAAAAAAAAAAAAAAATGTTTACACTTCTGAACAGGGTCACCCCTTCATTACCCTGAGGGTAGGGGCTCTATTGTACTGTAACTATTCACAGCATTACTGTATACATTTGATTATGAACAAACTAAGCACAATATAATGTTGAGGGAGGCAAGGTAATTCAAACGCGTTAATTAAAGAACGCGCCACACACAGGATAACTCCCTCCTCTCACCCTCCCTCAACAATATTTTCGCTTATTCTCTGCAATAGTGTTCTTTACACCTAATTTCAGGATGCTCATTGTTCACATGCGCCTAGTGCTGCAAACCTATGTATATGTGACATAATAACATTGCTTTAAATGAGAGATATAAGGCATATTATCTAACTCCCTCCTCCTTCCTCCACCACTGTTTCATTGCCTTTGGTTCACCACAACCATATATTTTATCAGCTGACTGCTAATTCTTATGTTACGTTTATGTTTGTGTTTAGAAAAAAGGTAAATACAATTTATTTTACTGTTTTACAATTAAGTCTGTTGTCGTTAGTATCATTGTATATCATTTAGCTATTTATTTTCAAGTTTTACATTATAAATTCACTACAAGGATGCACAAAATCAGACAGTTGCCAAACAACAATTTATTTTCTCCCGTGAATTCCAGTATACTCGCTGCAGCTTCTCAGAATCTGCCATCATTGGTGTATCATCAGGAAACAGCAACTGATTCAACTGCCAATCACAATTTTTTTTTTTTTTTTTTTTTTTTTTTTTCCCTTACCCCTCAACTTTCCCTTCATAATTGCTGAGGGGCACAGGGCCTTGGGTGGGGCTTTGGTTTCCCGGGCGTTTCCGCACCTTCCTCAGCTCCCTGCCTTGGAGTGGCTTCGGTCACCCGGGCTTTGTTAGTGGTAAGCAGGGAGGATTTTGTGGGGGCGCTCGTTTATGGCCTTGGTCTTGCTTAAGACCTTGGGGCTGTTCGGCCAGACAGCCTGGGGAACAACAACAACTGCCAATCACCACCATTCTTTCCTAGTTTCTTACTCTCTTATATATCTAGGCTATCTATATACTCTGGCACGTACCCCATTTTGTAATAATAATATTAAAAGTGGTACAACCCCTGCTAAAGGATGGCCATGGCAAAAGTGCCTCTAGGCTACTCTGTCCAGACATGATTCCATTGCTCACACCAAAACACTCCTTCCACTATGTGGGAACAATCATACGTAGTATTACGTACCGGTACAGTATATAGTATAATTATGCATTAACCCTTGTCTAGCGGGGTGTTTTGGGCTCATTCAGGCCCTCCTGAATGATCAATCAAGTATCTGCATGAAAAGAAATTTATTCAGCAAAAAACTAGGCGCTAAAAGCTTCAAAATGAGACCAGAACGAGCTACGTAGCACTCGTGGTTCTCTTGCAGTGGTGCCACGAACATGGGAGTTTAGCGTATAGCGGTATATTTTTCCCAGCTATGCTCACTACTGGCTACACTGCCGGCCTCTCGAGAACACAGGGAACATGAGTTAATGGGCGGCGGTAAGCCCTGGGAGTCGGCTGTCGGCTGTCTGGCCCGCTGCGCTCCCGGCCATTTGCACTCGATTTTAACCCTTTAAAAGCCTTAATAATGCTCCTAACTTGCTGCAAATTGGTGCACGACTTAAGTCGAGCGCCGCCAATAAGGGGTTAAGGCATTATGGAGGTCAAATACAGCCAGAGCTTTGCACCAATTGTACCAACTTTATCTGATTATAAGTGTAGGTCAACGTACCCTGATGTTCATTAATATAGGCTTGTCTCGCACGTTAAAGGGGTGCCTGGTAGAGGAGGAGGAAGAGGAGGTGGAGGCAAAGGGTTTCTCCGGATTAGCGTCGTCGTCATCATCGCCAGACGTGAGGGAAGGATCACTCAGCTCAACGTCGCTATAGTTTCCCGTCGCCACAAGCTGTTTGCAGAAGTCTGCGAAATAGGAGAGCACAGATTAGTTAGTTAGTCAGCCTGTGGGGCATACACACACATCTATCCCTTTTCACCCACCCACACACACCCACCCTTTACCAATACACATGCACTCCCTCCTCGCCCACACACACTCATACACACCCACCCACCCAACCTTCACCAAAAAATATACAGAGCCTCCTACACATGCACTTTACTTCAGTAAGATCTTCTTGATATACTGTATCTCATTTTGGTATCTTAATTCTTGATCTCACCTTCAAGCTCGCCCTGTTCACAAATCTCGAACACATATAACTAATTTTGAACGCCACACGTTAGGCGTTGTGCCACTTTTATCAAACGGAATCCTACCACTCCTCTTGCTCCTTGAGCGTTCTTTGTTGGGAGCCGCTCACTCTGTTCAGATGTGTATACTTTTGCTCTGTGTTACATCCTCTCTTTGTGCTCTTTTCATCACCTATCCTTCCCTAGTGAGTTCTAAGTTATTTTTGGGTTGCGTAGAATGTGCTATGAAGTGTTTTTACACTAGTTAGGATGTGTTTAGTGTAATTTTACGGATGGATCGCCTCGCTGAGCATAGGATGCCATGTTTGGCCCCCTTGTCGTTCCTCAAATATAATTATGGGTGTGGACAAGCTCTTTTGTTTTCTACCCTGATTTCTCAGCTAGCACAGGCTAAGTTTTGTTTTGGAGTTTTTTGTTATGCTTTTAGAGTAACAATTATAATGTAAAACTTGCAAAATAAACAAACCATAACTGGGACGATACAAGATAAATGCAAAAGAACTAATCAAAATCGCTATGTGGAAATAACGCTTAATAAAATAACATTTTGAAATAAAAGAACACAATCCACCACATAGGGTGTACACAACTACATGAGTAAGTCAATTTGTTTCCCAAGCAAACTGATCGCACATATAACAATGCACCATTGTCATGTTCAAGGAATTAGTGAATTTGGGAAGTCTGGGACGTTCTGGCAAATTTTATCAGATTCTTCTTTGTTTGGGGTCCACGTGCTATCGCTCTCCAAGCGAGGGTAGCTTGTGCTGGGCTTATATTTTCACAAGTTTGCTTAACCTTGCTTAGGTTTACTGTGATGTTGCTGCTTCTACCATATATATATATTAAACTAATATTAGCAAAATTTACAGCCATCACAAGCCACACATAATTTGTATAGACCTGTACCTCCTAAAATATTATTTCCTCTCATACAAACATTAACCTATTCATAGTGCAGTTGGGTCTATTACATGATTAGATTGATATACAGCATTCGATAAATGGATATTAATCGTGATCATATGCTGTACCTTTAACTGTATTGATAGTGTAATGGGTTAGAGCATTTAAGTTTTATATGTGGTATCCTGGGTTTGAATCCTAGGAGGATCACATGCTTTCATTAATTTCATGTTGTGGTTATTGGTGTTAAGAACAATGTTAACTAATATCTACTAAGTATCAATGTCTGCAGCTTGAGCTTACATATAGCCTATAATTCTTAAGGGGAGATGGGCCGTTTTTCTGGTCCCCCTTCTTCCTCATGTTTAGCCTCATTAGTTTTCAGATTTTAAGACGTTCGGCCTATTAGTTTGGCGATTTTAAAACCTTTCACCCCATTTCTTTGTCAATATTAAGACTTTTCGTGTCATTTAGGTGTTAATTTTTTCCTGGCGAGCAAAGCGAGCCTGTAATTTAAGAGAAACCGGCCTTTGGCCGGAAAATTTTTCTATAAAAAAATTTACTGTACAAATTTATCTTGAAGGATGGTCTTGGACAGGCGTTTTTCTAAGCTTGACGGAGGTCTATGTAGGAAACTAAAAAAATAGTAATAAGTAACACCCCATTCTTAACATTAATCATAAATTAAAACACCAATGTACTTGAATATACTAATGAAAGCATATGGTCCTCCCGGGATTCGAATTCGGGACACCACATCCAGAACATAAGCACCTAAAACATTACACCACCAACACAGTTAAAACGATACATAAATGAGAAAAGAAATACGCCCATCCCCGCCAGACCTATAAGAGTTCCGTATGGAGCTCAGTGGTCTGGTTAACCCGTCCAGTACTAGCGACGTATCTTTTTTTATTCTGGCTACTATTAGACGATTGTATTAAGCTTAGGAAGAACGTCTAGTAATAATAAGCCTTCAAACTATCTCAACCAACCCTATTAACTACCACAGATCCTTCCTAAACTGCATAATATCGTCTAAATATAGCTAGAATAAAATATAACACGTCGCTGGTACTCAAAGGGTTAATCTGCTCTACATAACTAACTAACCCTCCATAAGTGGTGAATTGTGGGTTGCCTGGAGACTAACCTGTGAGCTCATCCACACTCTTGCCGTCAGCCTTGATCTTAACCAGCTGTTCCTGCTCCACGTTGGGGGGTAGGCAGCCGTTGCTCATCAGGTACACTGCGTTACGACGTGCTATTTCCAGTAAACGCTTTCGGGTCACCTATGGAGGAGAGAGGGTGGGGTTTTTTTGTTTTTTCCAGGAGTGTTGATGGCACAGGGATTAGATAGTTCATTAATCATGGTATGGCGAATCTGTATAAAACATACATATAGAATAAGAAAAGGAAATATTATAGGTATGTGATTGTTAAATAGTTAAATAGTATATGCAAACAATGACAAAAAGGGAGATTTGTGAAATAATAATTAGAGCACTGACCTTATCCCTGAGATCAGCCATGGGGTCACTTTTCCTCTTGGAGTGCGACCTGGACTTGGAGGTGGACCTTGAGCGGCTGTGGAATGAACACGAATATCAATAAACTTATCAAAATATGTCTACTGACGTGTACAGTCGCGCTAATAAGTCATGTCCCAGCTGTCATTACGTTTGGCTTGCTCTGTGCTGTATTGATGTCTGTCAGATGTTGAATAGGGTGGGTTAATTTAGGAACATATTTGTATATTTCACTCGGTATGAAGAAATGAAGCTTAGATATAGCTGATACAGTACCAATTATTAATCAAAACATACTTGGTGCCGAGACATCACTTATTAGCGCGACTGTACATGTTCTCTAGTCCTTTTTCTTGTCTTGGGTGGCCCTTGAGAGAGACTCATTTACACAGAATTAGAGTGGGTTAAGGGGAGGCAGACCATTTTTCTAGACCCCCTTCTCCCTAATGTTTAGCCCACTAGTTTTGAGATTATAAGACCTTCGGCCCATTAGTTTGGCGATTTTAACACCTTTCGCCCTATTTCGTTGTCAATTTTAAGACCTTTCGTGCAATTTTAAGAGGAACCGGCCTTCGGCCGGAAAACATTTCTACCAAAAAATGTACAAATTTATCTTGAAGGGGGGTCTAGGGCGTGTTTTTCTAAGCTTGATGGAGGTCTAGGGAGGAAACTAAAGAAATATATGAATAAATGAATTAATAGACCAAACAAACAACCAGTCAAGACATGGTCAAGAGCTCATCTGAGATATTTGCATGCCTGTTACCCTAATCATGCCTTTGCTATGCCCAACTTAGGCATTTAAGAGTACCCAGAGAGATGAAGATACTGTAACTATATTTAACTCACAACCAAAAAGAACATAAAGAAAGCTACAGAAGATTCCTTGGAGTCTATTTATAGTTAAGATATGGGCCATGATCATGAGCTACTTTGTCTTTTTTTCTACCCCATTCTTTAAAAATCAAAATATGTTATAGATCAAAACTTTGCCTATCATGAGCGAGCATACCTTAAATGATCTTATTGCCCACTAAAAACTTTACCTATCATGAGTCTTAGCTGATTTTTTAGTTAACCTAATAATCTCCCTATCATGAGCAACCTTAACTGATTTAATAACAAACAGAATTTTGTCATCACAAGTTAGTTGTTATACCTTTACTGACAACACAGCTAACGTGATCTCCACTGATCTTGCAGCTTACCTACAACTTTGCCTACTAATGAGTTTGTTATTAAAAGTAACACAACCTTAATTTGTCTGACCTTTTGTGCAAGCGTCGGTGATGGTCTCGGTGACGGGGGGAGCGTGAGCGAGAACGAGAGCGAGAGTATCTGCTGCTTCGGTACCGATCGTACGATCTGACATAAGGAAATAGTGGCATATTTATTAGTATCCCATTCGTCAATGACCAAATGTATTAATACTAGCCAGCATTTACCATTTAGAATCCATCATCATAAGTAATGCTATAAAAATTCCTAAGGAATGTGTTAGATTGAGTAACCACTACAATTTTTTTTTTTTAGAAATATAAAATAAGAAGAATTAAAAGAAGTATTTAAACTTGGCGCTCTAGTATCCCCTGCTTCGCATCCATCTGCTGTAGTCCATTAGCGTCTCGCTGTGACTCACTGAATTCTACCTTCGCTGACCAGTGACAGACCATGCATGACATCTGTGGATGTGCTCCTTATCTTATGTCAATCTCCTGGTGTACTACTCTGCGCGTATTCTAGCAAGTTTTTGTTATGTCTTGGCGGGCAACCCATCTAGGAGAATAAACCCTAAACAAATTACCGATGGGCGACGTGTTAATCGGTGCCACTTGCAGGTGGTGATCTCTATAACAGATGTGACAGGAAAGGGTTTTCGCTCATTTTATGTGCTTACAGATAGATCGATGCCCTTGTGTCGTCTCCGTTTCCAGTCCCAGGAGTATCTATCTATCTATCTATCTATCTATCTATTGTAGAGTTCGCCACCTGCAAGTGGCAACGATGGGTGCGCCACCTTTCGGTATTTTGCATAATATTTATTCCCCTAGAATCGCATATATCGAACACGCATAGATGGGGACCCAACTGTATACTTCTTTGCTTACCAAGCCTCTTGGGGTTCATTTTTATTCTAATTACCCAGGTATGGAAATGGCGGAAAAACAGAGTATGTGAAGGAAAGAAAGTTTTTGGAGCAATGGGAAGTACTGTATGTGGAAGGTGAGAAATCTTGTGATGAAAGCTAAAAGTGCAATGTATCTAGGGATTGTTGTGCCAACAGTGATGTATGGTGCTGAGACATAGGCTCTGAAGGCAAGCGGGCTACAGCAGATGGATGCGAAGAAGGGGATACTAGAGCGCACAATTTAAACACTACTTTTAATTCTTCTTAGATTATGTTTCTAAAAATTCTTTTCATAGTGGTTACTCAATCTAAGACGTTCCTTAGGAATTTATACATTCTATCACCCAAGATGATGGTTTCTAAATGCTGGCCAGTGTGGACCAGCTATAGTTAGGACATAGTCTAACAGGGCCATAATACATTATATATGAAGGCTTTAAGTCATAGATTACAGGGATACTGCTAAATATGAAGTTTTTGTCTTTTCCCTTCCGATTGACAAACCAGTAATTTATCACTCAATCATATGGAGGCACTTATAATATGGGATGAATCTACTGCACTTTTAGTAAAAAGGTTTGGATAACTTTGCCAGCAATTTACAATATTGAGTATGTGATTTGAGAATCTAGTCTATATAATCATCAAAGATACATTTAGCAATACTATTTCTCTTTCTTACCTGGACCGTCTCCTTTTGGATTTTCGACTGTCTATGGATTTACTACTTCTGTCTTTGGATTTGGCGCGTTCCTTGGACCTCCCCCGCTCGCTGGACCTCCCACGGTTCTTGCCGTGATCCTTTGACTTCCCCTCATCCTTGGATTTACCTCGATCTGAGGATCTCTCTCGCTCTTTGGATCTCCCCCGGTCTCTAGATTTCCCGCGATCCCTTGACCTGCCCCGGTCTCTGGATCTTCCACGATCTCTTGACTTCCCCCGATCCTTTGACCTCCTGCGATCCTTGCTCCGGCTACGGCTTCTACTTTTGCTTTTACTTCTGCTCCTGCTCCGACTCTTCTTGCGTCCCTTCTTACTGTCCTTGTTCCGCTCTTTGTCCTTGTTGCGGGATTTCTTTTTCTCTTTGTTTTTATCCTTCTTGGACTTTTTACTCTGGTGTTTGGATTTGGTAACCTCTGGAGACTCACTATCACTTGCTATCTCTCCTTCCTCCATCCCACCTAGTGTTCAGAAAGTACAGTAAAGTTTCTCGTTTGGCAGCTGTATTATTTTATTTTTTGTAATAACATTGAAATATATACATTATGCTCATTTAACAATAATACCAACCAACCTAACCGAGTTTTGACCTCAGGTTACCTGCCTATATACCGGTAGTGTAGGCTACTGTACTACATACAATAATTGCATTAAGGGAAGTAATTGTTAAACTCATAATTTTGTAGTAGCCATTACATATCAAACATAATGCTTATTGTACAGTCACCCACTTGATTTGTGTGATTTGGAGGTTTTGTTAAAAGTGATCAGCCATGTGAATCGCATTGCTAAACTTCAAGAAATTTAAAAAAAAAGTAAAATGCAATCTGCGTAATATTTTTGCAATGAATAGCAATCAATGTAAAAAAAAAAATAGGTAATGTATTTTAATGACAACGTTGTGTGAAGTCTTCTTGATCGGCAAGAAAATCAATACTGACTCAAGTTCTCTGTGTGTTGAGGAAGTACACTGCGTCGCCCTTTAACCCTTCCTGCCCGGGCAGCATTTTAAAAGAACGCACCTTGCGAAGGCATAGAGGCCGGGCGTCCTTTTAAAATCTGTATGCTTCAAAGCATCCTTAACCCTTGTCTAGCGGGGTGTTTTGGGCTCATTTGGGCATATTCAGGCCCTCCTGCATGATAAATCAAGCATCTGCATGAAAAAAAAAATTATTTAGCAAAAAACTAGGCGCTAAAAGCTTCAAAATGAGACCAGAACGAGATACGTAGCACTCGTGGTTCTCTTGCAGTGGTGCCACAAACATGGGAGTTTAGCATACATCAGTATATTTTTCCCAGCTATGCTCACTACTGGCTACACTGCCGGCCTCTCGAGAACACAGGGAACATGAGTTAATGGGCGGCGGTAAGCCCTGGGAGTCAGCTGTCTGGCCCGCTGCGCTCCCGGCCATTTGCACTCGATTTTAACCCTTGTCTAACGGCGTGCGACTTATGTCGAGTTAAAGAAACTGGCAAAAAACGGGTGAAAAATGGGTGAAAATCGAGTGAAAATGGGTGGAACAGTAATGAACCATACGTCCGACATCTGTGGCCTCCCGGCCCACACTAACTCCAGTTCCCCCACCGCACGGGAGGATGACAGTGTGACCAATAGTTCGTGAAAAGTGAACAATGTAGCAAAATCCGCTAAACTTCCATCTTTGAGGTAACACTGTCAGGGCTCCACGAGTGCTACGTAGCTGTATGTGGTGTCATTGTGTAGCGATTTCCGCCTAGTTTTCGGCACAATACAGTTCCTTTCATGCTGATGGTTGATATAGCAGTCAGAATGGCCTGAAAAGGCCCAAAACGGCCACAGACCACCCGCTAGACAAGGGTTAAAAGCCTTAATAATGCTCCTAACTTGCTGCAAATTGGTGCACGACTTAAGTCGAGCGCCGCCAATAAGGGGTTAAGCGTGCTTCGAAAGCAGCGCGGAGAACCGTTTGTAAACATAGCCGATCGGAGCGCCGCCAAGCCTCAACAAGAAGAAGAAGAAGTCCGACCTTGTCCGACCTTGTCTTGATAGCGTAATGCATAATGCGCGGAATTTCGATGAGTATCCTGGGTTCGAGTCCTCGGAGTGCCACATGTATTTGTTGATTTCATTAATTGAGTTTAGATGTGAAGTTGGTTGGTGTAAAAAACATAACAATTGCCAGTTAGAGCGAAAATTAGTCTTCCAAAGTGTCTGATATGGCTAAATCCATGGCCAAACTCTCTCCACGGAAATCGTCATCACACCTGAACCAGTTGTTGTTGTTGTTGTTGTTCCCCAAGCTGCCTGGCCGAACAGCCCCAAGCAAGGCCAAGGCCATAACCAAGCGCCCCCACAGAACCCTCCCTGCCGACCTGAACCAGTTGTTGTTGTTGTTGTTTTTCCCCAAGCTGCCTGGCCGAACAGCCCCAAGGCCCTGAGCAAGGCCAAGGCCATAACCAAGCGCCCCCACAGAACCCTCCCTGCCGACCTGAACCAGTTGACCTAGAGAGCTCTACTCAATGTCATTATACAGATACAAGTAAGGGCTACATTTCGAGATTTGTGTGAATTCTCTAGCTATTAAATTAACAAAAATAGGCCTATGTTTACATACGTTTTTTGGCCAGATCGCCCGGATAGGACTATCGACATCTATAAATGCTGCGACATGAGACCGAAGTCGAGGTAAGTCAAACTCTGAATAGCAACCGTACAGATACTGTAGATTGAAAGGGGAATTCATAATTCCGAAGGATAACTTTATGCTGTATTGTCGTAGATATTCAACTTCTTCCAGTTTGAACATACTGTATTTTGACTCAAATGGAGAACCATTAACGAAGAGAATTATTGATTGTCTTGGAGTTTATTGAATAAAACTACAAACTCTGAACTGTCAAATTATTCCAAGCCTATTAGTATTAGAATATTATATACTACAATCACTAGTACATGTGGAAGCTTCCTTCGCTTATCATGGGGGGGTCGAGTTAACAGGGGAAATGCCAAATTTGCTTCACTATTCATCCCTGATTCGTGCATTACAAACATACCTCACACCTCGCTCAATACAATTTATCACGATTCTCAGCTTCCCAGAAGCTGGGTGTGCTCAACCGCCTCCGTGGGCTATTTACCCTTGCACAGCTTCTTGCTCTGTACAGGGGCACAGTGCGTCCATGTATTGAGTATTGTTCGCATGCGTGGGGAGGATCCGCTCACACAGCACTTCTAAAGTAGAAAAGAAAGCCTTTCATCTCACTAGATCACCTCCACTCACCGATTCTCTGCAATCTCTCTCTCTTCGCCGCAATGTTGCATCTCTCTTGTTATTCTACCGCTATTACAAAAATCAGTGTTCCTCAGAGCTCTCTGTGTATATCACCTCCTCTAGGTGGAGCACGTAGCACCGTTCTTACAACACAATCCCATCGCTACTCTGTGCAACTCTCCAACCCAAGAGTGAAACAATATTTCCAATCTTTCTTCTATTCAATAGCTGAGCTCTGGAACTTTCTCCCTGAATCCATCTTTCCCTCATCTTATGACTTAAATTGCTTCAAACTCTGTGTGTCCAGGCATTTTGCCTAGTACATTCCTTGATTTCAATCTTGTCACTCTTTCAACTCTGGGAGAGGCACTCATCACAGGCAGCTTTGCCTTTTGTCTTCCTCATCCACATAGAAACAAAAATAAATCAATATATATATACTGTATATACTGTATATAAGACCTTGCAGACCATTCAAAACAAAGCCCTAAAATTCATCACTGGCTGCGCAGCTACTACACCTTCAGATCACCTATATCAAGAAATCAGTCCTCATAGTCAAAGACCACCTACTGTAGATATGAGAAGCACTCAATTCCTGACTGCAGCCTCCACGAACCAACACTATCCACTACAATATCAAAACAACACCTATCATATGATATCACACACAAATACTGTCATCTCTCCCTCCCTGCCCACCCCGAACCAGCTTCTAGAAGCACACCCATATTCATATCTCTCGCCGTTCCATCCAATCACTCAACGACAAAACACAACTGCAGGTACGACCTCCCGAAATACATCCTTCCGAATCCTCCCTTCCTCACGAGGACTGACTCCACCTGGCCAGGTTGAGATGTGCTCACCATCCTGATCTTCTGAGCCATCAGAAGAGACTAGATGGCTCCGTCGACGACACCTGCCCAAGATGTAACACAGCACCCCATACCATCGAACAAATCATAGAAAACTGCATTCAATACAATCACTTACGCCAACAACATAATTTACACTCCTTGAGAGCCCTGTGGGAAAGCCCGATCGTGGCCATGGCCTTCCTTAGGGCTCGGGGCTGTTCGGCCAGGCAGCCTAGGGAACGACAACAACGGTATATATATGGAACGTATGGAAAGCGAGAGAATGACTAAGAGGGTGTACGAGAGCGAGGTGGAGGGACAGAGAGGGAGAGGTAGACCGAAAGAGAGGTGGAAAGATGGAGTGAGGAAGTATATGAACGAAGGCGGTGCTGGTTGGGGGGAGGGGCGTTGACTGACTGGGGACAGAGGTGCATGGGGGCGGTTCGTTCGTGGCCACCCCTTCGGGGATCACAGCGTCGGGCAATAGATAGATAGATAGATAGATAGATGTATATAGATGTACTGTATATATATATAATATATATGTATATGTATATGTATATATATATATATATATATATATATATATATATATATATAAGCTCAGTCCCACATAGTGCGAGAAATTGGTCGATACAGTGCGTCGCACTATGTGAATTCTCACTATGTGAACAATATATCCTATGGGAAAAAACGTAATTGGTCAATCGGTCCTCCATATAGCACACATATCTTTCCTTATATCGTTATTTATACAGACACAAACATACCAAGAACAAATGTTAATGATAAATATAGCATATCAATGGTAAATTAGACCTTTCCTTACCTTAAATTCTACACTTGATATGATCACAAACCCGAGAATGCGAGATAGCGTCACACAGTACGGGGTAACAAATATCTAACTGACCAGCCTCCCTCCATGCCCAAGCTGCTCAAACACCAGTGATGCCACGAGTCAGGCGGGAAATTTATCGCACTGCACAAATTTTGGCCGCACTAATAGAAAACTCACCGGATTTAACCCGTATTGCCATCCGACTCGCAATAAAAGATCATATTCGCATTGGTTGTTAATTTTGTGTTTAATATTTTCATTGCTCGCATTGCTCGCACATATATATATATATATATATATATATATATATACCATATATATATATAAATTTGCAGTAAGACAGCTATGCAAGAAGTATTTAGAGAAGCATAAGGAGATATTTTGAGCTTGGATTTGGAAAAAGCACATGATCGCGTGGATCGAGAAGCAATGTGGAAGGTGCTTAGGATTTATGAAGTTGGAGGAAATTTGTTTAGAGCAGTTGAGTTTTTATGAAGAGAGCAGAGCGTGTGTTAGAGTAGGAAATAATGAGTTGAGTGAATGGTTTGAGGTAAATGTAGGCTTGCAACAGGGTTGTGTAATGTCACCGTGGCTGTTTAATGTATATATGGATGGTGTGGTGAGGGAGGTGAAAATGAAAGGGTAGAGGATTGGGTTTAGTAGGAAAGAATGGTAGAAACTGGGAGTTGAATCAGTTGCTGTTCACTGATAACACAGCGTTGGTGGCGGATTCTTAGGAGAAACTGCAGCGGATAGTCAAAGAGTTTGATGTGGTTTGTGGGAGGAGGAAGCTGAAGGTGAACGTCAAAAAAAGTAAAGTGATGGTGTGTAATAGGGGTGATCGTAGGGTGAATCTAGATGTGAGGCTGGACGGGAACATATTGGAACAAGTAGAATGTTTTAAATGTCTAGGAGGAACGATAAGCAAGAATGGAGGTATGGAAATGGAGGTAAAACAGAGAGTGTGTGAAGGAATTAAAGTTTTTGGAACAATGGGAAGTATGTGGAAGGTGAGAAATCTCGGAACGAAAGCTAAATGTGCAATGCATCAAGGGATTGTTGTACCAACAGTGATGTATGGGGCTGAGACATGGGCTCTGAAGGCAAAGGAGAGAAGAAAGCTGGATGTGATGGAGATGAGCTGCTTGAGGAGTATGTGTGGAGAGACCCGTAGAGACAGATTGAGGAATTAAGAGATACGTACGAGAGTGGGGCAGCAGGAACATTTGTCGGCTAGAGTGGACAGAAGGGTGCTGAGCTGGTATGGTCATGTTGAACGAATGGAAGATGAAAGGCTTACAAAGAGAATATGTGAGTCAGATACCAAGGGAGGTAGAGGGGTATGAAGACCTCCATTGAGATGGAGAGACTGTGTAGGACAAGCAAGCGTTGGAAAATAGAGGAATGACTATAGATCAGGCAAGAAAAATGGTAATAAATAGGAATGAATGGAGAATGCTAGTGAATAGATGAATGGAGAATGCTAGTGAATAGATGAGTGTTAATGCGGGCATTTGGGAGAGAGGGTCATGCGCCAGTTGGACTAGATAATAGTCCGTCAGGCGCCTGGCCCGGGAAGCCGGTGGTAGTGAAGGCTGCACCTGGAAGCATGGTGGGCGGGCTTGTGGTGGTACAGCTTCGGGTCTGCCTGCGGAAATCGGAGCCTCTCCGGGAGATCTGGAACCTGGGAACTTTTTGCTGGGGACCCCAAATAGACCTGTGTCTCTGGGTATTTCTCCTGGAAGACCTAGCTGTGTGAGATTTTGTGCTTTGTTTTGTTTTGTTTATCTGATGTGTTGTGATGTCCCTGTTCGGGCTCTGTCTCGAGTCGGCCACCCCCATACAAAAAAGAAAAAAACAGAAAAGAAAACTGGGGTAAGTGCCTGAGTATATACATACATACTGTACATATACTGTATACAGGTATATATATATATATATATATAGTAGTAAATTACTGTAAAATTATAAATGATAAATTACAAAATACAAATCATCTAGGCTGTGTAGATTCTGTAAACAAAATGCACATACGCAGAAATAAACATAGCTATGACCTGTAACATTTGTGCAATATCTAGAGAAAGTTACAATAAAAGTACTGTAAAATCACATACTAAAGACACAAATTGATGACTCACATAAATTAATGAATAGGTTTCAATGGTCAATTGTATCTAATACAGTAAATACAATAGGATGGGTTAAGGTACCACTGATTGAAGCTGTACAATTTAACTACAGATCACATCCCAGCCTTCTATCTATCTATCTATTGCCTGACGCCGTGATCCCCGAAGGGGTGGCCACGAACGAACCGCCCCCATGCACCTCTGTCCCCAGTCAGTCGACGCCCCTCCCCCCAACCAGCACCGCCTTCGTTCATGTAGTTCCTCACTCCATCCTTCCACCTCATATTCGGTCTACCTCTCCCCCTCTGTCCCTCCACCTCGCTCTCGTACACCCTCTTAGTCATTCTCTCGCTTTCCATACGTTCCATATGGCCGAACCATCTCAAGTTGTTCCTTTTCACACTTTCCAGCACATCTACCTCCACACCACACCTCCTTCTTACTTCCTCATTAGTCTGTCTATCCCTCCATGTAACTCCGCACGCACTCCTTAAGTAATTCATTTCCACTGCTCTCACTCTTGGTCTGAGTCTCTCAACCAACGTCCATGCTTCGCTTCCGTAAGTCAGTGTCGGGATTACCACACTGTCATGCAAGGACTTCTTCACTTCCATACTGACCACCCTATTTCTTGTTACTGCTTTTAGCGTTCCTACAACCCTCTTCCCCTGTTGTACCCTCTCCCGCACCTCTTCATCCATAGTCCCATCTTTACTCAACACACTGCCCAGATACTTAAAAGAGTTGACGATCTCCATAGCCTGACCGTTCAGCTTCACCTCACACTCTGTGACTTCACCCCTTTCGAATCCCAGCCTTGAGTGTATCATAATTGATGCGGTTTGTTACGTTTTTTTACCACCATGCACTTCCTGCTCAAGAGCTGGGCTTGGGTGGGTGCCCTGATGGTTCAGAGACTTAAATGGACAGTTGCCACAGATTGCTAGACTGCGCTGTCCACCACACCACTGGTGTCTGCCAGTAACACACACAGGCTGGCCCGAGCCTCGAACCCTTGACCTCTTGGTTTGCAGGTGAGTGCTCTACCAACCGCGCTACAGCATGGGCCGTATTGCTATTATAGTGAACTATCTTCACAGTAACTTGGCAGCTTATTCCATTATTATACATGCAGTTGCTCCTAATTCTCTTTATAGCGTAATGCTTGGTACGCCAAATTTTGGTGCGAGTATCCTAGGTTCAAGTCCTTGGAGTACCACATGTATTCATTAGTTTAATTTATTTCATTATTTAGGTTAATCTGTAAGTTAATTGGTGAGTTTGTGATTAAATATGAGTTAATACATTTTAATTTTTTGGACATAATAAATGCCAATAAATTCTTTAACCCACAAAATCCGGGGGGGCCTCATATGATCCCGATCACTATGTTCGGGGCCCTTTTGGTACAGGCAAACTTCATAATTCAGTAACTACTGATTGAGACCACCCAGAGCAGTCATTTTGTTTTGCAAATTGTAGAACTTTTTGTTGTCTGTAGAATGCCGTTGAGATGACATCGATACAACGCATGGTGGCTGTCTTATGACTATTTTAGCGGCGCATTTTGCCTCATATGAGGCCTCCTCAGGCTATGGAGATTGTCAACTCTTATAAGTATCTGGGCAGTGTGTTGAGTAAAGATGGGACTATGGATGAAGAAGTGCGGGAGAGGGTACAACAGGGGAAGAGGGTTGTAGGAACGCTGAAAGCAGTAACAAGAAATAGGGTGGTCAGTATGAAAGTGAAGAAGTCTTTACATGACAGTGTGGTAATCCCGACACGACATGGACGTTGGTTGAGAGACTCAGACCAAGAGTGAAAGCAGTGGAAATGAATTACTTAAGAAGTGCGTGCGGAGTTACATGGAGGGATAGACAGACTAATGAGGAAGTAAGAAGGTGTGGTGTGGAGGTAGATGTGCTGGAAAGTGTGAAAAGGAACAACTTGAGATGGTTCGGCCATATGGAACGTATGGAAAGCGAGAGAATGACTAAGAGGGTGTATGAGAGCGAGGTGGAGGGACAGAGAGGGAGAGGTAGACCGATAGAGAGGTGGAGGGATGGAGTGAGGAAGTATATGAACGAAGGCGGTGCTGGTTGGGGGGAGGGGCGTCGACTGACTGGGGACGGAGGTGCATGGGGGCGGTTCGTTCGTGGCCACCCTTCGGGGATCACGGCATCAGGCAATAGATAGATAGATAGATAGCTACACTACCCATGAAGCACACACTGTACTTTTTAATAATATACCGTACAACGGAGTAGCTTTGATAATTTACTGTACTGTACAGTATATGTTTTTTTTTAAGGTACCGGTACATCAGGAAAAAAGGTTACATGGTAAACAATTTTGTTTGGATCAATGTTTGGCCAGGGAAAGGGTCAAAGTGTTACTTGTCCCGATCAAAAGGAACAAAAATGGCTTTATATTTCCAAACATATTGTTTTATCTGTTTTACTTTGATAATGTTAGTGCCAGATGATTTTCCTCAGCTTAAGAAGAACCAATGAGAATCAAGGGTAAAAGACTATCTCAATTAACCCTTCAATACTGACAGGTTCTTCCAAAGTTAAATAAGATTTTCTAGAGACAGAATATATACCGGTATACTGTATATATAAAAAAAAAAAAAAAAAATTATCATCTGATTGAAAAGGTGAAAACTTTTTGTAATGCCTTAAGTCACTCTTAAGATAGGGTGACTTCGGACATGCGTGGGGGTGACTTGAAGTTAAAACAACTATCAATTTTCCATATTAACACACATATTGGGGTACATCAAATGAACGGGGAGATTGGACATACTTGGGGTGACTTCGGACATGTAGAAGCTTAAAAAAAATATTATTCAGACCTATTATTCAGGTTCCATACTCTGATCAATACATAAAAGTATAAAAGAGGTACTTTGATTGGAATTAAGCTGATAAACCTATTACTGCACTGTAAAAACTTAATACAAACAAAAGGAGGAATGTATTCCTCTTAAGTATGCCATAATTTACCTTAAATATATTATATACTTTCTATGGACCAAGGTATGATAAATCATATTCCCCTTCTTGTGACAATCCCACAGATGCTTGAATGAACGAGTGAAACTGAACCAATAGATGTATGTATTACATTATAAGCAAATTTAATTTGTTTGTTTTGTTTTCAACTCATATTCCCTTACCATTTCTTTAAGTGGTGAAATGGGCCGCAAGAGAACATACCTACTCTTCACCTTCACAGAATGCTGGGGATGAGAGTTAACTTCCCTCCTCCGTCTCTCTCTCCAGACTCAAAGTTCATCAACGAACACAAGGAATAATAGCTCAAAATAGACTGTTAGATTTATGATGTTAATATACATCCAGCATGAGCTAAGGAAGAAAACAAACAAATGACACTAACGCTTACTGTAAGCATACATCAATTCCACGGACGAGTTTTGCTCAGACATACAGAACTGTATACCTAAATATATTGTACGGACACCAATAAGCTTGGACAAGATGGCAAATGTATCATTCCTTTTTTCCATTTTTCTTTAATCATTATAATTTCTAATATTACAGGTAAAAAAAAAAAAAAAAAAATCAACCACCAGACCATTACCATTCGTGATTTGGCGTAAGTAAAAAGGCCCATAAAGTATATTCATATTTGAAACTTATCATAACATCAATCAGATACCAGGTGGACCACGCATCTAATATTTCAGTTAGGTCTCGGCTTCAATTTACCCGAACCACTCCACAAGTAGTTTTGTAGACTTGTAACTTATTGACTATGTACCCCATAAAATGAACCTCTCCCATTTTAATCTACCCCTTGCAAGTCCCCCTTTCCATTATGTCCAGGCCCCTCTGATATCATATTACAGTATTTTGGTGTATTGTATATTATTTGATGTTAATTGACATGGAGTCAACCCATTATGCATCCGAAGTCACCCCACCAGTTCTGGAAAACACAGAAAGTTCTGAAGTTAGTGCTGTAACCGGAATGTTATGGAAGGTTTGTAAATTCCTTGGGTAAATGTTTTCTACAATACTGTATTACTACGGTACTAACTTATGCAAGATGCATATGTCTCATGCCATCTATTCTGATTGAGGAAAGTGTAGTTAGGTTATTAGTAAAAATAGAGTAAAAAAACATTCACCTTAAATACCGGTACTACAGTATTTTTCTGACAACGTATATTCATCTTACTGTAATTTCCATTTGCTTTACCTGTGCATTAGTTCAAGATCCTTATCAATGCCTACATTTTCTATTATTCACCACAGTTCATTCGCATTTCCATGAAACAGACTTGTTAGGTTAGATCTTTATCATAAAATGTCTGTTGTTATTGTTGTTCTCCAGGCTGTATGACCGAGCAGCCCCAAGTTCCCGAGCAAAGCCAAGGCCATAACCAAGCGCCCCCATAGAACCCTCCCAGCTTTATCACTAAGAAAGCCCAGGAGACCGAAGCCGCTCCCAGGCGAGGGGCTGAGGAGAGTGCGGAAATGCCCGGGACACCAAAGCCGCACCCAGGGACCTGTGCCCCCTAACAATTATGAAGACATACCTATGTCTGAATCCACCCCACTTTGCAGTACAGGTCTCCCTCGTTATAAGATAGGGATACGCTCTGAGCAACCCGATCGCAAATCAAAATATTGTATAGAGAGACCATTATAAAATGGAGTCAAGGGAGATATTTTCCTGAACCGGAGCATCCCCACACGTATACACACTCATGTTTCTTGTCTATCTCCCTCACTAATGGAACAAAAATAATTGTTGATTGGTCTGTGTTTAATATGTGATTAATTTCTTATGTGATGGAATAAAAAACAAAATTTAGGTTTATTGAAAGTGGTGAAAAGGGTAAAACTACAGATTAATAATAATACCGTAACAAAAAAGTGACAAATTCTCCTATACTATATAGCATATGCCGTCCTTGCTCATCGCTTCACACAGTTGTTTGGTTGTTTATCCTGTTTCTTTTTCTATATTCTATTTCTTTTTTTCTATGTTTAAGGAAACAAAAGGTAAAGCTGCCTGTAACGAGTATTCTCACCAAAATTGACCGCCAAATTCACGGTACATTAGAGTCAATATGTCTGGACACAAGGAGCTTGATGAGTTTAAGTCGTAGGATGAGAGAGAGCTAGATTGAGGAAGAGAGTTCTTGAGTTTGCTTGGTAAATAGAAGAATGTAGGAAAATAGGTTCACTCTTGGGTTGTTGGACAGAATAGCTGTGGGAATGTGTTGAAAGACGGGTGCCACCTACTGTCCGTATTATACTGGACATACATACAAACATAAAATTAAATAACTGAGTGCTCCACACGATGTGCGGTTCCAATCCAGATGTGCAGTTCGAGAGAGAGAGAGAGAGAGAGAGAGAGAGAGAGAGAGAGAGAGAGAGAGAGAGAGAGAGAGAGAGAGAGAGAGAGAGAGAGAGAGAGAGAGAGAGAGAGAGAGAGAGAGAGAGAGAGAGAAGAGAGAGATCGAGAGATAGAGAGAGAGAGAGAGAGAGAGAGAGAGAGAGAGAGAGAGAGAGAGAGAGAGAGAGAGAGAGAGAGAGAGAGAGAGAGAGAGAGAGAGAGAGAGAGAGAGAGAGAGAGAGAGAGAGAGAGCGAGCGAGCGAGCGAGCAGAGAGAGAGCGAGCGAGCGAGCGAGCGAGAGCGAGAGATGCAAAATTACGACGAGTAAAGAGAGATTGTAGAGAATTAGTAAGAAGAGGCAAGTTGATGGAGAGAAAATGCTTTTGGCTCCACCCTTTAATAAAAGTGTGGTAAGAGTGGAACCTCCCCAAGCGAGCAGTAGGCTACTCTCTATATGGTCATATATTACCCCAGTACAGAGTAAGAAGCTGTGCAGGGATAAAGAACCCACAGAGACAGTTGAGCACACCTAACTTCTAGGAAGCTGTTTTAGCAATAGTGGTACTATGGTCTTTCCAAGACTGGTCAGAGGAAAAAGAGACTCCAAGAATATTGAGGGAGGACAAAGGGTACCGGTAGATTAGTGTGTTATTGAAGAGTAAGTATGGAATATAATGATGGGTAGATAGATAGAGAAATTGAGTTTTGGAAGCATTAAAAGCAACAAGGTTATCTGTGACCCAATTGGAAATATAGTAAGTGTGGTGTGGCCTCATCACAGGAGTTTTTAATTAACTGCATGGAGGGTCCCTGTGAAAGATAATTGAATAATGTAAGGTAGAGTTATTGGCATAGGAATGGATAGAACTAGAGGTAGGCTACAGTTAAGATCATTAATGAATATTAGAAATAGAACTGGAGATACCGGTAGTACAGAAGCCTGAGGAACACCGGAGTTGATAGGTTAATGAAGTGAGCGATGGCCGTCCACAACCACAACCATGGAACGGTCAGAAAGGAAATGAGAAAAAAAGGCACAGATAGAGGGATAGAACCCGAAGGATGGTAGTTTTGAAACAAGGGATTTGTGCCAGATTTTATCAAAGGCTTTAAATATGTCTAGCACAATAGAAAAAGTCCTGCTGAAGTTTCAAAAGAAGGATGACAAAGAGTTAGTAATATATGAAAGGAGATCACCAGTAGAGCGGCCCTTAAAATCAGAAAGTAGATTATGGGAAGACAAATGCTTAAAAATAATTGAATAAAGAATACATTAAAAAACATTAAAGATGTAAGAAATGGGAAAAAAAGGTTAGTAAAATGTCTCGATTGGCTTAGCGAAATAATCGTATAGGGAGGAATTATAAAGCGCGGGAGACCTGTACTTTATTCAGTGATCTTATGGATGTGTACCGGTAATTCTTTCACCTGTCAATGTTTAGTTAATGAATACTTAAGTACTTAAAATATCTTGCTAGTTAATAACTTATGGCATCATCAGTGATATAACATATCATATCATCGGTTCAAGAAATAATGTGGAAAAAACAAAGGTAAGTGGCGTGGATAATCATGATGCAGTGAGTGTGGTGCCTTGGACATGCACTTTATGTATGAAGGATGTGGGTAGTATCTATTTTTGTGGTACTAAATAACTGAAAACTGGGTGCATAATAACTTGTTGTCATGAGTGATTATACCCGAACTACAGTCGTGGGAACCAGCAGCAAGCTGAGGTTAAGCACGGATAACCTTCGCTATGCAAAGCAACTTTCGCCATGCAGGCTGCTATTCGTCAAGCAAAGCCAAAACTCTCTACTGGTACAATCGGGGACTAAGGTAATACAGGCACTCCTCACTTAAAGTTGGCTTATTTAAGTTGTTTCATTATTACACTGTTCATTAATTGTATGTATGTATATACTGTATATACTCAGGCACATACCAGTACCCCATAGCTGGAGGTGGCCGACTCGTGACAGAGCCCTAACAGAAACAACAAAACATAACAAAAAACAAAATAACACTCACACACATCAATCAAGGTCGCCCAGGAGAAGACCCAGAGACCAAGGATCACTAGGGGCCTCCAGCAATCCACCAGTCCTAGACCTCCCGGAGAGGTTATGGTCTCAGCAGGCACACACGCAGCGGAACCACACCGCAATGCCCGCCCACCTTACTTCCAAGCATGGCCCTGCACAATATAAAACGGCTACCCGGGCCAGACGATTGACGGGCTATTATCTAGTGCATCTAGTGCCTGACCCCCTCTCCCTACGACTGCGTTATCACTCATCTATTCACAAGCATTCTCCATTCATTCCTATTCATTACCACTTCTCTTGCCTGTTCTTCAGTCATCTCTATCTTCCAACTCTTTTATTACACCTTCTCTCCATCTCCTCCAAGGTTTTCCTCTCAATCTATTTCCCCTTGTTTCTGACTCATATATTCTCTTTGTAAGTTTTTCATCTCCCATTCGTTCAACATGTCCATATCACAGTTTTTCCTTTGCCCCTCAACTTTCTCTTCATAATTGCTGAGGGGCACAGGGCCCTGGGTGGGGCTTTGGTTTCCTGGGCGTTTCCGCACCCTCCTCAGCTCCCCGCCATGGAGTGGCTTCGGTCACCCAGGCTTTATTGTGGTCGGCAGTGGGGGTTCTGTGGGGGCGCACGGTTATGGCCTTGGCCTGCTCGGGGCCTTGGGGCTGTTCGGCCAGGAAGCTTGGGGAACAACAACAACCTAATTTAACCAATAAATGGCAACGTTACGCTTGAAATTTTTAATGGGCGATGGCAACGTTACTCTCAGAATCTTACACTTAAAAGGGGAAATGGATGCAATATATGATTACGATCTATGTCTCCATAGGCCCCCCCCCCCCCATTTTACTCCCTCAATTTCTCCCTCCTTCTTTTTTCTATTTCTTCCCACCCCCACTCCTCATACTTCCTTCCAGAGTCATCCCCTATCAAATACCTTCAATTCTCCTCCTCTATCCCTCCACTATTGAGTATTGTTCACATGTGTGGGGAAGATCCTCTTACACTGCACTCCTAGACAAAGTAGATAGGAAAGACTTTCGTATCATTAACTCCAGTCCACTCACCAACCTCCACTGCAACCTCTCTCTCTTCGTCGCAATGTTGCATCTCTCTCACTATTCTATTACTACTACAATAATAAGTGTTCCTCAAAGCGCTCACAGTGTATACCACCTCCTCTACGTCCGTCTTGCAACATGAACCCACACTTACTCAGTGCAGCTCTCCAACTCAAGAGTGAAACGATACTCCCAATCCTTCTATTCAACAGCTGAGCTCTGGAACTCTCTCCCAGCATCAGTCTTTCCCTCATCCTATGACTTAAATTGCTTCAAACTCTATGTGTCCAGGCATTTTGGCTCTGGAACTCTCTCCCAGCATCAGTCTTTCCCTCATCCTATGACTTAAATTGCTTCAAACTCTGTGTCCAGGCATTTTGGCTCTAACGTCCCTTGATTTTTGGCCCTGTCACTCTTTCAATTCTGGGGGAAGCACTCGCTACAGGCAGTTCTGCCTTTTGTTTAAAAAAAAAAAAAAATCCTTATCCACCTATCCAACATGTGCGAGATTGAGTCAGTGTGGCGAGAAAGTATGCCGCTCCGCCGCCCACCTCTCCATTGTTTTCTTTAGGACATAATTGTGTCACATCTCTTATACACTCTATTCTATTAACCCGGCAACGGCTGCAAAGCTCATAAGAAGTTCTAGTGGGCGAGGGTGGCAAAGCTCTTAAGAGGGAGGCCTAAAAAAAACATTTAAATGGCCCCAGTAGCACTAAACAATTTTTGTTTTTTTTTTTTCCCTATACAGTACCTCATATCACTCCTCCACTTCCCCTCCTTCCCCTCCCCCTTCAATTATCACCTATTTTCCCTGTTATTCCCTAATTCGATGGTATATTTTTGTGCTAACATTAGCAAAATGTGTGGAGGATGTGCTTACGTGCCTAGCGAGTGGGTTACATAAGCGAGTAGATTTACATGTGTATGAGTAGACTTAGTGTGGCTTGAGGCCTCGTGGAGGGAGGGGTTGCCTCAATTTTCTCCATAGTTCATGAATGGGCTGGTCCATCTATATTTGCGATTTTGACCAGAAAAATTATATTTTCACTTGTTTTATTGTTGTTACAGGTTACTATCTTCATAGTGAAGGTAAAATAGGCTCATATGAATAAGTAATTACGATATTTATCGTAGAATGATGATTATAGGCCTGAATGGAGCCAATATGCTCGCCCATGGGGAGCTAGTTCAATACCCCCCCCCCTCGACGTTTTCGGGTTAATTATAAGTACTGTACAGTACGGTAATAATTGTGGCTCAGAACAATAGAAGTAAAGCGTTTTGGCTTTATAAATCAGTTTAACAATAGGAGAAATGAGCGCGTGAATACCTCCTGGTTGTGACGTCCCTTCTGGCCTTGTGTCAGGGTGGTCTAGGCCAGATGCCTTGATCTTTGAGGTGGTGGCCATGAATTAATTGCCTCCACTGCCAAATGTTTATTATGGGTCTGGACATACTGTATTTCAGTATAATGAGAGGCTAATGACACCAATAAGGCAGAGGATGGCCAATCTCTGTTTATAAAGGCTCTCTTAACCCAGGAACTGCAGCCAGACTCTCAACCCAAGAACGGCAATGGTCCTCAATTGAGTCTGAACCCTACGAGGGCGAGCGTCCTTATATGAGCCTAGGCCTAACTTCACTAGCGAGACATCAGTCTGGCTTCAGGCCTCGAGAGGGGAGGGTGTATGTCTCGCACGCCTCTCACCTCATGACTGGACAGTCGGCAATAATTAGTTTTTTTCACCCCCCAAATACTATTCACACTTGTTTTATTGTTGTTACATGTTAATATCTTCATATTAAACGTAAAGTAGGGGCATATGAATAAGTAATAACGATATTTATCGTAAAATGACGAAATTCGTCGCGATTTACCCACAGTAGGACGCCCAGTAGGACGTTGTTAAGAGGTTCTACTGGGCGAATGTGGTGATGGGCTGGTCTATCAGAGTGAGAGCTGAGCGATCTCTGCCATACCCATAGCTTACTCTGACTGTTCCTTTTACTTATATATCTTCTAGATCTCAAGTGACGGCGTCTTTACTGTGGATCGACCTCCCTACTGCCAACCTAAAAGTTGGCAGATTGGGAGCCAAAGCGTCACATTTTTCCCTTGCCCCTCAACTTTCCCTTCATAATTGCTGAGGGGCACAGGGCCTTGGGTGGGGCTTTGGTTTCCCGGGCGTTTCCGCGTCCTCCTCAGCTCCCTGCCTTAGAGTGGCTTCAGTCACCTGGGTTTTGTTAGTGGTAAGCAGGGAGGGTTTTGTGGGGCCTATGGCCTTGGCCTTGCTCGGGACCTTGGGGCTGTTCGGCCAGGCAGCCTGGGGAACAACAACAACAACAACTGGGCGAATGTGGCCAGACTCTTAACTCCTTGCGACATATATGACGCGATCGCGTCATATGGAACTTATAACCAAAAACTCATATGACGCGATCGCGTCATATGGACTTATCTCCATGCCTCTCCAATAAGTTTATGACGCGATTTTGCGTCATAAGAGCTCAGTAAGTCCGATAAGTTAGCTTACGATAAAACCGTTGGTGGCAACCTCAGCCTCCTCCGATAATTCTAACGGCCGCAGTGTTGTTGTGAGTGTAGTGCGAGGCAGTGGCAATGATCCTGGGGCTCCCGCCTCCTCGGACTTATTGGAACATAATATGTCTGAAGGAGTTAAGATCCAAGGCCTAATTTTTTTTTTTTTTTAAACACCCCAGTGGCACTCAAAACAAAACAATTTGTGATTAGGTGAGATAATTCCTCTCTATTACTTGCTACCACTCCTACACATGTGTTACCCCCACCTTTTCCCCCTCCTCAATTACAGTATCCGGTATTTTCCTTATTATTCCCGATATTTATCGAGTATTTTCGTGCGAGGACACTTGGGAGGGAGGGGGGAGGATGGAGGAGTGTATCTCCGACCCTCTAAGCCAGTCTGAGAGCTCTCCTTGTCTCTCAGTACCATGCCAGACACAAGAGACAGAGGGTGTTTCTCTCTCGCCGGTCAAGGTCAGATTACGACCGTGGGGCTAAAATATACAATTTTCACCAGCCAATTGCTGTTACCACTTGTTATATTGCTTTCCAATGTTCATGTGTTCATATTAAAAGTAAAATAGGCACATATGGATAAGTATTAATTACATATATGGTAAATTGATTATTTTTGTTAGGAACGTACAGTACCAAATATCTTCGCATGGCGGGCACTTTCGAATACCATAGCTGCGCAGCTTATGAGTTAGGGATGATGGACCGTTTTTCAGGCCCCACTTCTCCCTCATGTTTAGCATATTAGTTTTGAGATTTTAAGGCCTTCGGCCCATTAGTTTGTCAATTTTAAGACCTTACAGCCCATTTATTTGTCAATTTTACGATCTTTCGTGTCATTTAGGTGTCGACTTTTTCCTGGCGAGCGATAGTGAGCCTGTAATTTTAGAAGGAACCGTCCTTCGTCCGGGACATTTTTTTACCGAAAAATGTACTGTACAAATTTATCTAGGGGGTGTTATTTTAAGCTTGATGGAGGTCTAGTGAGGAAACTAAAAAAAAAAATAGTAGAAAGATACATAATCTATCTATCTATAATGCTCAGGCTCCGCAAGGTACCTAGGCTCACCAAATTTGAAAACCTTAAGTCACCAAACACAACTTAAATTCTATTCTTGCTCTTACTGGCAGCCAGTGCAGTTCTATGTGAAGAGATGTAGTAGGAGTTCTTGGTGGAACACCAAAAATTAGTCTTGCGGCCCTGTTAAGAACAGACTGAACTTTCTTTAAAATATAATTTGGAAGACCCACCAACAGGGCATTGCAATAATCAACACGAGAGAAGACCAATGAGTGAACCAACGTCAGGAGGCAACGTCTGGTTATAAACGGCTTCACCAAATAGAGATTTCTGATGTGCAAGTAACAACTTTTAACTATCTGGTTTACATGCTCTTTGAAATCTAATCGGGAGTTCACATATACACCCAGATTTCGAACAGAGTTGGCCGGTCGCACCTGAGATCCACCCACATTGATGGAGAGGGCACCTACTATATCATCAGCTCTTCTATTTCCTCGGATGATGAGAATATCAGTTTTACCATCATTTAGTTTAAGTTTTCTCGCTCTCATCCACTTCTTGATATCAGACATCAACAATTCCATCTTACTCCGTATATCAACTATATTTGTGATTCTCACATAAATCTGGGTGTCATCTGCATAAAAGTGAAAGGTGACATTATGTGCACGAAGCAGAAGAGACAAACTGCTAATATAAATTATAAATAGGATAGGACCTAAAACTGATCCCTGCGGAACACCATACTGCAGGGGTGTCGAGTCCGAGACCACTTGATTTACCATCACACTCTGGGATCTACCTGACAAGTACGACCCAAGAAGCAAGAGAGCGGAGTCACGCACACCACAATCATAAAGATCACTCAATAACAACTCGTGATCCACTGTGTCAAAGGCCGCAGAGAGATCAAGCAAGACCAATAGTGAGGCCACACCATTGCAAATGTTCTCAACTAGATCATTATGTACTCTAATCAATGCTGTTTCAGTTGAATGATGCTGTCGGTAAGCAGACTGAAAAATTGGGATAGTTTCATTCTGCTGAAGTAGTGGTTGTAATTGGTCAAGTATTGCACGCTCTAATATCTTTGATATGAAGGACAGGTTGGAGACAGGACGATAGTTCAACATGTTCTCAACATCAAGTCCAGGTTTCTTTAGAGTAGGTCGGAGTAGTGCATGCTTTTCAGAATGTGGGAAGCTACCTTCAGAGAAGCACTTATTAATTATTTTGGAAATAAACTCAACTGTGTGATCATAGACTCTTGGTAGCTTGGAAACATTTATGGGATCCAACGGGCAAAATGTTTTATTGAGGTTTCTTATGTAGGACGAGATCATGTCCACCTCTACTGAGTGAAAGGATGAGAGGACATTATTAGGAATGTGTCGGGGTTGGAGTACAACTGAAAGTTCTTCACCAACAGAAGCATCATCCAGTTCCTGTCTTATGCGAGTTATCTTGCCAGCAAAAAATGCCACAAAGTTGGCAGCCAACTCGGCATCGGGTACAGAAGGTCTTAAGCTGACTCTTGTTTTTCCAAGTAAACTGTTTACAATTGAAGCCAACCTCCTCTGGTCGTTACCACACGAGTCAACTTTTCCCTGATAATACACTTTCTTTTCATCTTTGATTGTGTGGACCACAGCTCTTCTGGCTGACAGATATTGCAACCATGTAGAGTCTGTTTTATTTTTCCGCCATTCACGTTCAGCTCTTCTACGCGCTCTTCTAAGAAATTTAACTCGAGTGCTATACCAGGGTGAATCATCTCGTACTATGATTTTCTTCTCTACTTCTGGACAGTGATGATCGAACACTAATTTAAGTGCATTTCCATGTACCTCCAACAGCTCATCTGAAGTAAGGTTGGAAGTATCAATACTTCCCAAGTACTGTTTTACTTCACTGCTAGCCAAATTTTGGTCTGCATTTTTATAATTTCTAAATCTGATTACTTTTTCATGTGTGAGTGGCTTAGGGAAATCAAAGCTGAAAGTAATCAAAGCATGATCAGAGGTATTAGGGTCAGCATTCTCAACATCAACATCCAGAACACCACCACAACCCACAGGAGAGAAAACCAAGTCAAGGGTGTGTCCTAAGATGAGAGTTGGGTGGGACACATGGTTTACAAAATTGTTCTGATCAGTCAACTCAAGGAACTCAGGAGAGAATGGCTTCAGATGAGGGCTGTCAACCCAGTAATTAAAAGTCTTCCGGTTTTAGCAGAAAATTCCTCGAGAAACTGCCCAAACTCTTCCATAAAACCCCTATCTGTGCCACGATGGCCAGGCCTATAGACAACTGCCATTCTTAGAATTTGTTGATGGAGTTTTATTTCCACTTCCAACAGTTCATAATAAAGAGGGGCTGGGTTATGGCTTATGACATGCAGCGGAGCCAAAGCCCCAAGCCCGCCCACCACACTTCCAGGCGCACCCTTCATATTAATCGTCTCCCCGGGCTAGGCGCCTGATGGACTATTATCTAGTCCAACTTGCGCCCGACCCCTTCCCCCAAATGACCACGTGTTCACTCAACTATTCACAAGCATTCTCCATTCATTCCTGTTGAGCAAATAAATATGTCCATCTTCCCTTAACCTCTAAGCTGCGCAGCTATGCTATTTGAAAGTGTCCGCCATGCGAAGGTATTCTGATTCATTTCTGACTAAAATCGTCACTTTGCCATACCTTACCTTAGGTTACCTTAGGTTGTGTTCGCCACTCTCCTAGCAGCACCGAGGAGCGCGTATATATATACAGTATAATTAATACTTGACCATATGCATCTATTTTACTTTTCATATGAACATATAAACATTGGAAAGCAATAAAACAAGTGGTAACAGCAATTGGCTGGTGAAAATTTTATATTTTAGCCCCCCGCGGTCGTAATCTCACCTTGAGCGGTGAGAGACATACACCCTCCCTCTCTCTTGTCTCGGATGGTACTGAGACAAGGGGAGCTCTCAGACTGGCTTGGAGGGTTGGAGATACACTCCTCCACCACCCATCTCTCTCCCACCCTTCCTCTCATGAAAATACTCTATAAATATCGGGAATAATAGAGAAAATACCTGATAATTGAGGAGGGGGGAAAAATGGGGGGGGGGGGGGACACATGTGTAGGAGTGGTAGCAAGTAATGGAGGGGATTTATCTCACCTACACACAAATTGCTTTGTTTTGAGTGCCACTGGGGTGTCTTAAAAGTTTTTTTTTAGGCCTTGGTTCTTAAGAGTCTGGCCGCATTCGCCCAGTAGAACCTCCTAAGAGTCTGGCCGCAATCCATAGGTTAACTCCTACATGCTCCACCATCCCATTCACATATTTATACTATTCTTCACCCAGTTAACCACACCCATTATTACGTATTTCAATACTATCACATGCAACAACCATGCAACTAATTATTAGTACTACGCTACCATTAATACTAAAATAATGTTCAGTATCCTACCGGTACTGTAATTCATATTCATTGTATTGTACACCCACAAACCCATACCGGTAGGAAACTTTAAACCTTTACCACTCTGACCATGAACAATTTGGCATTGTTTTACTTTATTAACCAATTTTTCTCTCTGTAGCAAAAGTTAGGGAATGAAAGTACCGTAAGATAAAGGTCCTTAAATTCCAGCTGCAAAACACCAGCAAACTCTACCGTAGCATTATTATCTTAATGTGACGACTATCTGAATCATGAGTCATGTGGTGCTGACTCACCAGATACTACCAGTACTCAAGGGGAATAAGCCAGAACTTAATTTGCATGTTTATTGACATGACTTGAGGCTTCGGAGTTAAAACTAAACCCTTAAGTATTTTGGATATATACAGTACAGTACAGTTTTACAGTACAGTCGGCCCCGCAAGGGTGCGCACTAAAAGGGTGCGATTCTCCAACCGTGCGGCAGATGTCCGTGTGGTGCGTATAATCCAAGGGTGCGAAAAAAGCGCGAAAAAAGCAAAGCGTGCGTTTTTTTCGCCCAATAACACCTGAAAAACATGAACTAAGGAAAGAATACCTGTACAGTATAGAAATGTGATTAGATATTAGATAGAATATGGGTATTACACTCACTTTGGATGGTTTATGTATGCGTGGAGGTTGGGATGTTGGTCTTACTGAGGGTCCGAGGCTGCCCCCATGCCCACATGGGGGCATTTTACACCTGCTGCCCCTAACCCACCGCCCAGGGCGATCGTGTTACCCACCAAAACAAAAGTGAAAGTTCTTGATTTAGAACAGAAAAAACAGTTACTAGACATGTTGGCTAGAGGTGAGAAACAGGCAAATGTGGGTAGACATTTTGGTGTGGGCATGGGGGCAGCCTCGGACCCTCAGTAAGACCAACATCCCAACCTCCACGCATACATAAACCATCCAAAGTGAGTGTAATACCCCTATTCTATCTAATATCTAATCACATTTCTATACTGTGCAGGTATTCTTTCCTTAGTTCATGTTTTTCAGGGGTTATTGGGCGAAAAAAGGGTAAGTTTGAAGAGTCCCCGGACTACATAGTGAATTTCCCATAGGTTCTTAAGCTCCAAGGGTGCGTTTTACAAGGGTGCGCGCATGTCTCGGACTTAGGTAACCGCACCCTTGTGGGGCCCACTGTATATCTCATTTGGGTCTGATACAGATTAGTGTGTACTTATTATGGCCTGTGAGTGTACAATAATCCCAATTAAATTATTATAAAACAAAATAAACAAATAAAATAAAATATAAAAATAAATAATTAAATGGGTAATGTGCCTGAGTAATGTGAGTATATAAATAGATATACATTTTTAGCTACATATTCTGCAAGCTCTTTGTTACCGTACATGCTGAATTCATGCTAATAGGTTCACACTCACCATTAAGAGTATCATCCTCTGGTTTGTCTGATTCCTTGTTGACGGCTGCATCTTTCTTATTCTTTTCTGTGTTGACATTCTCTTCACTTTTCTTCATCTCGGTTTTCTCCAGGGCCTCTTTCACAAGCCCATGAATATCCTCTTCTTCCTTATCCATTGTGACACTTGCAATTATTTCATCGATCTTAATGGCCTTTAACTTCTCGCTTTTAACTCTTTCTTCATCTTCCCTTTCCATCCTTTCCTTTATTACTTTCATGATTTCCTCTTCTTCATTTGCAACATCTGTTTTCTCAAGTTCCTGTTTTTCTTTTACTTCTGCTGTTTGTATGTCACCATTTGTCGTGTCATCTTCTTCCTCTTCACCCCGCACCAAGGCTCTCTTCTCCGCCTCCACTTGGGCTTGTTGGAACACTAAGCTGTCCTTCAAACTTTTTATTATTATAGTTTTGGATTTCCCCTTATCTGCCCCTGTAAGGTAAATTTAAGCCATTACAAAATCTTACAATTAATAATTGATATACCTAAGTACAATATAAGGTAGCTAGGCAAATAACGCTTATACTGTACCTATTCATAATAAGTAACATACAGTATAGTAGTACGGTAGTACAATTTAGTCTGGATTTACAGACTATCGTTAGTGAGTGTTGTATGTATTTTGTACTATTGTTGGTATCTTGTCAAATTGCAAATTTGTTTAAATAGAACATTTTGAGATATATTGTAGTTTCTTTATTCATGCAGAATTTAAGGAATTAACCAGAACGTCCAGAACTTCCCAAATTGACTAATTCCTTGAACATGACGAAAGTGCGATCGATTTGCTTGGGAAACGGATTCACTTGTTAATGTGGTGATGTACATACTATGTGGTGGTTTTGTGTTCTTTTATTTCAAAATTATATTTTACTAATGTGTTATTTCCACATGGCGATTTTGATGGGTTCTTTTGTCTTTGTATTGTGTCGTCCATGTTTTGGCTTGTTTGTTTAGTAAGTTTTACATAATAATTATGTGAACGGCCATTCATATACTGTACCACCTTGCAAAACATCTAAAATTGAATTAAGTGCCAAAATTAGGCTGTATCCGCATCTAGCAGCTGGGCGAGGTATGGTTTTATTATCTATCTTATGTACGTATATTGTGTTTCCCAACTATCTTACTTATTAATGAAAAAAGATAATTGTTGTTTGGTCGGTATTTAATCTATGATGGGGTGGAATTAAAAAAAGTAATTATCCCACCAACTGATGATAACGAAAAAAAAAGTCTCCCTAATAATTTCTCATCCCTGCTCACAGAGGCGTAACAAAAAAAATAAAATAATAATAGACCCCTTGCAACATGTTACCTGCACAAAAAGGGCATGGTTCACAGTTACTTTATGACCATCTACTTTTGCCCACTAGGTGATAAGTAGGGTGGGCGAAAGGGGATGGCCATAAAGGAACCATGAACCATACCCTTCTTGCGCGGAATATTAAAGGGGTATCCTTGGCTGAGTGTTCAGGGACTTTTGCAGGGAACTGTACGTGTCAGAATGGGAAGAGGGGAAAAAATAGTTGTTGACTCTTGCATCATTCTGTATGTATTGTGTTGGTGTTTTTAATCTAATCACAGATTAAATACAGACCAAACAACAATCATTTCTGTTCATTCATAAGGGAGATAACAGAGAAACAGGATAATAAAAATGACTGACCAAATAAGAATGTGAAGCTATTACTGACCAAACAAGAGTGTGAAGCAACAAAAAGGATGCCATTTATAGGAGATGTCTTTTTTTCTCTAATTACAGTATTCTGTTTTAACTCTTTTTATCACTATATTTTATTCTATCACATAAGAAATTAATCACAGATTAAATACAGACCAAATCAAAATTATCTGTGTTCAATAAAAAGGGAGATATATAAGAAACAGAAGTATAACTAACAAACAAGCCAGTGAAAGGTGAACCTGTTAGGAGAACACAGGGGATTATCAGCCTGAGTGAAAGATACATGAAGGGAAAAAGAAGTTACTTTGAAGGTCAGTGCAGTCTCTATTGTAATTATTCCCATAAATTCTGATATTATTTTAACGCGTTCCTGGTATTCCGCGGAAACCGTTGAGTTCAATTACCTTTGTTAATGGAGACTATACTGTATATTAATTATAAAATTATACTTGCCAGAAAAATCTGAATAATTTGAGACAAAAATAGCAATGAGCCATGATCAGCTGAAGACATCCTGTTTATAATACAAACAAACAAATAATTCCTGATCTTTAAGTAAACATTTTTTTTTTCAGATAAATTCATTATGTGTTAGCCCTTGGAACATTGTTAATCAAGGTTAATGTTTACTGTTAGGTGAACATAGGCATTGGGTGTTAGGAGACTTTTGCTCATCTGCATTGTCCTGCCCGGGAATCGAACCCAGATCCTATCAGTTGTGACTTGTAGGCCCACTGCATTACCTATACTGTATTATGCTGCAATTATTAGTTAAACTACGGGAAACAATCAATAACTTACCATCGTCTTGCTTGTTTTTGCTATGATCTTTATCTTTATCTTTGGGGCTTGTGATTTCAGGCTCCTCACAAGCGGTTGTGGCCGGGACAGGGATGGCTCCGAGGTCAACATTAATATTAGGCTCCGAACTAATGGTCACCTCCTCTGTTTTTTCTGCTACCAGTAATACTTTCTGCTGAGGTACCGGTAGTGGGATAGAGCTGGGGTCGGGGGTAGGGACGGGGAGGGGTATGCTCTCTAGGAGGACAATGGCTTTGGTCTCAACGTCACTGTCCTCCTCGTGCCTCTCTGGTGACATTATGTTGATGACAGCTGGTTGGAGTAGATTCCGCTGCTGATGTTGTTGAGCCGTCTGGTGCTTCAGCTCGGCCAGTTTGTTGGCCCGCTCTCGCATGATCTCAAACATGTCAAATCTTTCCTTGGGCGGGGATACAGACTTTCTTGGTGATCTTGACCGTCGTGATCTTAATAATGGGGATCGTGATCTCCTAGATCTTGATCCTGACCTCCTCCTTGACTGTGACCTCGTTCTCAAGCTAGATTTTCCAGATCCTGAGCCAGATCTCCTGCTCGACCTTGAATTTTGACGTGACCTTGACCTAGATCTTGACCTCTGTATCTTAGACCTTGATCTCCGTACTCTCGATCTTGACATGGAGCGTGATTTATGTCTCTTTGAGGATCGTGACCGTGATCGTGAGCCTCGAGGGGAGAACTTCCTCTTACAACTCTCAGGTGACCTCTTACTGTACTCCTCATACCTCAACTTTGATTTTGACCTTGACCTGGAATTTGGTGAATTAGAACGTGAGCGGGATCTTGAGCCTTTGTTTTTATCGGTTTTGTGCGACTTGTGCAAATTTTCTTTGCAGTCACTGCCTACAGAATGTTTTCCTGTCTTATCTCTATTGCTGGACTCGGATTTACACTTCTCAGGTACTTTTTGGCTACTTGGTTTGGCTTTGTGTTTATCCTTGTCTTTGCCCTCTGACATTTGCGCAGCTTTCTTAATTTCTTCCTGAATTATAATTTTCTGTATCAAAGCCTGATTTCTAACCTTCACCTCCTGCAATATATCTGTTGTTAGCTGGTCTTTCTCCACCTCCGGGCTCTCACGTTTCTTTTTCTTCTTGTGCTTGTGTCTCCCACCATCCTCCTTTTTCTTGTGTTTTTTTTTCTTTTTCTTCTTCTCTTTCTTCTTCTTAGGCGCTTTGGTCTTCTCGGCTTTCTCCACTTTGTCTTTATTTACTTCCTCTACGGCCGGCTTTCCAACATCGTCTCCGCTGTCGCTGGATTTGGAGTTGCTGTCGTCATCGTCATCGCTGGTGTCCGAGCCACCAGCCTTTACCTCCCGGTCTTCTTCTTTATCTTGCTCTTCTTCCTGTTTCTTCTCCTTTTCCTTCTTCACTGAGCTCCTTGTGGTGACCTTTGGTGAAAGCGGTACATTAAGAGAACTAAATAGCTCATTTATAATTTCCTCCGACGTTTTGTTATTCTCTGGGTCTTCCATCTGAAAAAAAAATGAACATCCATATTAAATTCAAATTTTATCTTGAATATGTACAGTATTACCGTTACTGTATTTATTATTAAATTATTGAAATCTATTTGATCCCCACTTTGTGCATCTAGGCCTCTCTCAACTAATAAAGAATATATTTGTTTAAATAACCAGTACCGGTACAGTAAGATCTCTGATCTCGCCCACACCAAGGGGCGACGCGCTCCTCGGTGCTGCTAGGAGAGTGGCGAACACAACTTTAGGTGACCTTAGGTAAGTAAGGACCATATTATCAAGGCTAGATATATTTGCTTTTTTAATAACTTCAGCAACTTGTTGGGCAGGTTTTAAATCACGTGTTACACTTAAAGAAGATGAAAAGGAAAAAATAAGCTCTATTTGATCATATAAGTTTGCTGTGGGACACAATATTAGTTGGAGGGGAAACAAAAAGTCCCAAAACTCTCAGAGCTCCCTTGGATATTTCAAGTCATTCCGGCCCTAGTCAATCCAGCCTCCCACCCTAGTTACACCAGCCTGTGATTTTGTTACCAAAGCCCATGTGGCTTCCATAAGACTCTACTTAATATTAAGCTTGTTATTTGGGTTTCTTGCAAATAAAATTTGTTTGTGTAGGTTGTAAACTATACAGTACCTCCATGAATATGGCATGCAGATAGTTCGGACAGCTAATAATGAAGGTTTAGTGTAAAAATACTCTTATTATTCAGTACCGGTATCTACAGTACCACGGATAAAATAATTTATATGAAAGATGATTCGTAAAAGATTCTAACACTTTCACTTTATTAAAATAAATCTTGAAAATTTAAAATAAGTTTACAATAAAAATAATGGGTGGATGGGACTCGTTAGCCTTGGTCGGCAACTCATCTAGGGGAGACAACCTTATACAAATCCGGGTGGATGGGACTCGTCAGCCTTGGTTGGCAACCTGTCTAGGGGAATAAACCTGATACAAATCCGTACTGCTTACCTAAGGGTAAGGCAGGTAAGTGGAAGGATTAGCCAAACACCACTGTAGAAAAAGAGTGCTAACAAGGTACACAGAGGGCCTCGGAGTCGGACGGATCCTAAATTGAGTGGTCAATCCTGTAAGTCCTTCACTAAACTGGCTCGGGTTGTCCCTCTCACAGGGAATAGGTCTGCTTGGGGGCATTCTGTGTATGGCCACCCTCGTAAGGGGAGTAAGGCGTATATGTCACAAGCAGTTTACCCTACAGTAAAATTCAAGCTGTAGGTTCAGACAGTCGAGAGCAAAACCAAATGATCATTCGAGACCAAAGTTAAAACAAAATCCTGTGTCAATTACTGCATTCTTATTTCTATGTTTTGGTAAAATATTATATCCATCTCATTAACCCTCCAGCCCCGGCTATGTATTATATATATATTCCCCGAAACCCGGGTGTTTTGGCCGAAAAACGTCTAGGCTAGGCTACCGTATATTTGTTAATCTGACTGCTTCCCGCATTCCCGCGCATCCCCAAGCGTAGCTGTGTTATTTACCTGTAGAATGGCATTAAGTAGAGCTCTCTAAGTCAACTGGTTGAGTTGTGATGATGATTTCATTGGAGATAACTTTATGGCCAAAACAGCCACTTTACACTACTTTTCGATACTTAACAACAACATACAGGCACACACGAACAAGCGACGCTCTCCTTCTTGTGGCAGGAGATGCGGGGCGTCGGTCCAGCCGGCTGTTGTTTACATGCGTCGGACCGACGCCTCGCACACGAAGCTCACAGGCTTTCAACCACTGGGCGTTCAACAGCCCTTCCGTGGTGAGAGGGTTAAATATAAATAAATTTTATTTTGTTCATTAACCCTTAATTCGCGGTGCCCGTCATATGACGGGTGCCATTCTGAGCACATTAGGAGCTCTGAGAGAGGGTCCGCGCGTTGGGAGGACGATAGGTGGACTCTGACCGCTCGGCACCACCACTGGGCCGTGTCTGGGACCACCGCCGTCTTTCCACCAACACTCGTCCTCGCGCGACAAGGAAAAAAACCGCGGAAACTACCTTATTTTAGGGTATTTTCACCTCCGGTTACGCGATCGCTACAGGATAACCTGTTGTCGTACAAGGATGATTCAGGTGTCATTAGAAAGCTCTATTATCGCCCTTTCACGGATATATAATTGTATTACACTCTGGCTCTTGGTTATGCATGAAAAAGAGCATGGAATGAAGCTCGTTTTCGGTAAATATACCCGCCTGGCAGCTAGGTCATGTCAACAAAAATGCCCGTCCTTAAGGTGTTAATAAGGGATAGCTGGCTAGATACATACATAGCCTACTGTAGATAGATAGGGATTGGGAGATTCCAATATGATCAATTATTATGTTCCTTCCAACAACCAACCATACTCCTAAAATTGATTAATGAAATTTACAAACACATGTGGCAGTCCGTGGACTCGAACCCAGGATGCTCACACCGAAAATCAACACCTTATACATCGCACCACGAAGACAGTTAAAGGTTGGTGGACACTGCCTACGATTTAGTATGCAACTTCGAAACCTGCATATCAATCTAAGCATGTACACACATCCCAACTGCAACTCACGTAGGCTATGCATATGTGAATGGAAAGAGCAATTAATGGGGCCTTAACCACTTAGGGAAGTCCTCTCGATAAATTACTCCTGAACCAATATCAATTATTATGTTCCTTCCAACAACCAACCATACTCCTAAAATTTATTAATGAAATTTACAAACATATGAGAAAATTGGGCAACAATGTAGAGTTCGGGCGTACGTACCTCCCGCCTTGTTTACACTACGCGGAGCGGCAGCGGCTTGCCATCATGTTCCCGTCTATTTTGACTGCTGTTGGATACAATAATATGTTGAGCCCCCCTCACCCCCTCCATGACATATTGTCATCATCATGCGGCGATCGACCATTTAAACATTATGGCGGAGCGGCGGCGGAGCGGCAGCGGCGGACGCTTGCCATCATGTTCCCGTCTATTTTGACTGCCGTTAGATACAATAATATGTTGAGCCCCCCCTCATGACATACAGTATTGTCATCATCATATATATTGCCAGCAGGGGGCAAATAACCGAAAAAATCGCTGTCAAAATAGATGCGAACTTAACCGCAGCGATCGACCATGTAAACATTATGGCGGCGGACACTTGCGATCATGTTCCCATCTATTTTGACTGCCATTGGATACAATAATATGTTGTGCTCACCCCCCCCCCCCCCCCCATGACATATTGTCATCATCATAATAATATATATTGCCAGCAGGGGGCAAATAACCAAAAAAAATCGCCGTCAAAATAGACACAAACTTAACCACAGCGATTGACCTATGTAAACATGACAACCGTACGCCCGGAAACTACATCCATCACAAAAATTGTCACCTGTTTGATGAAACAAAAAGATAAGATAGACCTGACTATAGGAATTCTTATTTTTCACTTCAATTTACTTTGCTTTATGCTGTCGAAGCAAATTCCTGTGTCAATTGCTTCACTCCTACAAATTAATATTTCTATCTATTTATAGTCATCTATCTTATTTATGTTGTCGAAGCAAATTCCTGTGCCACTTACTTCACTTTTTTCTCTTTTTATCTATTTTTACCATAAGGCCGGAGTGACTAGGGCCGGAAGAACTATGTGCCGGAATGACTAGGGCCGGAATAACTATGGGGCAGAGTGACTTGTTTCCCTCTCAGATGTCCTTGCTGTTTACAAACGTCGGATAAGGTTGAGTTTATACTATAATGGAGGTACTGTACCTCGATAATTATGTCATACAGGGGTCCCTCAATATTCGCAGGGGTCACGTTCCCAAAAATGCCGCAAATGATACGTCATGAATGGTACTCTTGACGTCACTTTTTCTTCCCAAAAAACACAAAAATACATATATTTAATTATATAAAATACCAGTCCCCAGCATACTTTAGTATTATACAATATACATAGGGGTATGTTGTACATTAACAATGATAATTCTGAGGATATCTGAATAAGTGAGCTATGCTCTTTAACCCTCCAGCCCCGGCTACGCATTACATAAATATTCCCCGAAACCCGGGTGTTTTGGCCGAAAAACGTCTAGGCTAGGCTACCGTATATTTGTTATTCTTACTGCTTCCCGCATTCCCGCGCATCCCCAAGCGTAGCTGTGTTATTTACCTGTAGAATGGCGTTAAGTAGAGCTCTCTAAGTCAACTGGTTGAGTTGTGATGATGATTTCATTGGAGATAACTTTATGGCAAAAACAGCCACTTTACACTACTTTTCGATATTTAACAACAACATACAGGCACACACGAACAAGCGACGCTCTCCTTCTTGTGGCCGGAGATGCGGGGCTTCGGTCCAGCCGGCTGTTGTTTACATGCGTCGGACCGACGCCTCGCACACGAAGCTCACAGGCTTTCAACCACTGGGCGTTCAAGAGCCCTTCCGGGTACCTGTTATATGCTTTTTTATGGGCGTTCAAGAGCCCTTCCGTGGTGTAGGGGTTAAACATTAACCATTACACCATCAAGACAGTTGGAGGTTAAATACATGACTACGGTTTTATATCCATTTATTGAATACTGGATATCAATCTAATCATGTACTCAAACCCAACTACACACTGAATAGCCTAATGTTTAAGTGAAAGGAAAGCACATTTTATGGGGCACAGATCCCTAAGGACCGACCTCGCTATGAAATGTTCCTGAACCTTTAGAAATAATCTAATACTGTATATTAATTTAACTCTTAACATCAAACACCTCCCAATTACATGAATTAAAGCATGTGATCCTACCAGGATTCGAACCTGGGTTACCACATACAGATCTTAACACTCTAACCATTACACCATCAAGACAGTTCATGTGATCCTGCCGGGATTCGAACCTGGGTTACCACATACAGATCTTACACACTGTAACTCAATTTCCCTATTCTTCATAGCCCTTCCCACTTTCAGGGGCCGTGTTTTTAGATTCTTGGATAATGGGTAAATACTAATTTCCATGAAATAATTTTAGTACGGTATAGAAAGCTTATAAATCATATAAATCACAAACAAACAAAATAAATTTGAAAATAGCCTAGCTGTGGTGCGTCTCGTAAATATTGACCTTAGTTTTGTATCCCACATACTGGGTCTAGGTTAGGTTAGGTTAGGTTAATGACCAGGGAACAGGTGGTAGGTAACAGTGGTATGGAATAAACTAAGTACAGTACTAGGATCACTTATTACCTGGTAGGTAAGGGGGTGTACAGTCGGTCGGGCCGCAGCGTACTTGTTATCTACCTTCCCTGCTGGCAATATACTGTATATGATTATGACAATAAGTCATGGGAGGGTGAGGGGGGGCTTTCACGGCAGTCAAAATAGACAAGAACGTGGGCGATACGCCCGAATACTACATGGGCGGCGGCCCAACCGCCATGAGACCGGTAAGGGTTAGTGTAATTGTAATTGTTAATTGAGGGTTAGCCTTGTATCCAATGTAATAGGTCTATGAAAGCCTACTGGATATTTATGATTTTAATAATTGATACGTTTTTGATAAATCTGGTTAGGCCTATATGGGTTTGACATAAGCTGATTTCCGATATTTGGTTACTGTCTTTTTCAACTCTTAAAACTCGCATAATACGAGCAAAGTTTTGCCAAAACTTGGCTCGGGTTTTCCAAAAACCGGGGGGATGGATGTAGAGTTTGGGCGTACGGTCGTCACGTTTACATAGGGCGATCGCCGCGGTTAACTTCGTGTCTATTTTGACAGAGATTTTTTCAGTTATTTGCCCCCTGCTGGCAATATATATGATGATGACTATGTCATGGGGGGGGGGGGGGGGGTGAGGGGGGCTTTGCCCCCCTTCAACATATTATTGTGACCAATGGCATTCAAAATAGACGGGAACATGATTGCAAAGGTCCGACGCCTCCCCCGCCGCCGTCATGTTTACATTTGTCGATCGCCGCACGTGGTTAAGTTCGCGTCTATTTTGATGGCGATTTTTTTCGGTAATTTGCCCCCTGCTGGCAATATATATGATGATGACAATATGTCATGGGGGTGAGGCCCTCAACATATTATTGTATCCAAAGGCAGTCAAAATAGACGGGAACATGATGGCAAAGGTCCGACACCACTACGCGTAGTGTAAACAAGGCTGGCGGTACGCCCGCACTTAACATTCTTGCCAAACCGGGTTTTAGGGGTTTGCAATTTCGGGAAACCTGAGCCAAATTTCTAAATTAAGTTACTGTATTTTTTTACTCGCAAAAATCCCAGCCAACTTTTGCCAAAACTTGGGTCGGATATTCGATAAATCGGCTTTTATGCTATGGGTTTTTAAATAAAGAAAACCCGAGCTAAATATACAAATTACATCGCTGTCTTTTTTTACTCTACAAACTCGCAAAATCCGAGCCAACTTTTGCCAAAACTTGGCTCGGGTTTTCGAAATCTTGTGTTTTATGCATTTTAAAAACCTTAAAACCCGAGCCAAGTTTTGCTAAAATAGGCTGTTATCGCCGTTTTATGCATTTAATTAACCCCTCATTTTCCATGTTCTTCATAGCCCACTCTACAATCGGGCGGCGTGTCTTAAGATCGTTGTATAATGGCGAAAAGGTTTTTTCCGAGGCTTGTAATTAATTCCAAACACAAATAGGCCTATAGCCTATTGGGTAAATCTACTGTTAGCCTATACAACCCCTATATTTTCAATGTTTTCCTTTCGATACCAAGTCTTTTTTAGTCTTACCATATTCAGGAAGCCCTACTGATGTTCGAATTGTGGAAGTCTGGGGAAAGCAGCCCCAAGTTAAGTAATATGTCATTTAGATCAATGTTTCCATTGAAAATGAGAGTCGGCGAGGCAGACACTCGCGGACTGCAGCGGACGCTGCGTAACGTAAACAAACCAATCACCAGACCTCCGCTGCTCTAAATAATGGAGTACGAGAAGACATAAAATCACTAAAAAGTATTGAGGGAGAGAAAAACACCTTCGAGATCGTGACTCTTGAGTCGTAAGATACTCACAGATGTTTTTCTGGAAGAGGCCTAGCCTAGGCCTGTGGGCTGTGGTTCCAGTTCAGTAGCCTGGTCACCAATTTGACCCTGGCTTCGCCTGTGTGTGGTGGTTATTTGTGCACTATAATTGAATTTTCGATCCTGGACCCTCCACACTTTGTCCAGGCCAGAAATGGGTTTACAGAAAACAGGAATTTCGGGAGTACAGGCGTAAAACCGCGGCGGATTTGTCTCACTTTGCGACTTAAGTGAAAGTTTTTAATACTGTACTTTAATGTAGGCTATCTGGCCTATTTCAAGTCCAATATACATTTCCGAGCATCATCGAACCATACTAGGCCTAAGTCTAGCCTACAGTACTATGAATAATAATAATATTCAAGACCTCTTTCGCCGCCCTATTAGAAATAATTAGGCAAGAATGTTAAGTGCGAGCGTACCGCCAGCCTTGTTTACACTACGCGTAGTGGCGTCGGACCTTTCCCATCATGTTCCCGTCTATTTTGACTGCCTTTGGATATAAAAATACATTAGCCTAACCAAAAACCCTAACCTAACCTAACCTAGTATTCATGTAGTAATGACAAGGGGCAAATAACAGAAAATATAGCGTCGAAATAGACGGGAACGTAACTGCGAGCGCACATGACAACCGTACACCCGGAAACTACATCCTTCCCAATAATTTATTAAGGAAAATAGAGACCAATAGACTCGCCATATTTTTCTCATTATAGGCCTAGTCCGCATGGAGGAATTTTGTTATCGACACTTGAAAAAACCCGATTACACCAAAAGATAACTCGAAAATAATAAGTCCCGACCGTAAACAAAGCATTGCGTCCAATGAATCCTTCGAATTGACTCCCCTTCTTCTTGTTTTGAAAGATGCGGTGAGTGCGATTCACCCAATAAATAGCGTGAGTGTTAGGCCTACTCACAAAAACGAAATACCGGCAACCTGTTTTTGCCCCCTTACAGATCTACATAGGAGAGAGCGGTGATGGTTCGGACAGTGCATTTCCTGAGAAACATATGGGACCTAAGGCCGCGAGAAAGTGCGAGTTTGTTTACGTTAGTCACACGGAATTTTGGGCCTACAAGCGCCACGCTTTTCGATGCATATCAGATTTGGTGTTTTTTTGCACCTCCTAATAGTGTTATATTTTCAGTTTATATCGTAAGCTCTACCTCCATGAGCATGTCAACCAGCGAGTTATGCATTATTATGGCGAATCTGTGTTGCATGCAGAAGATATTGCCGTAAAAAACGAATGCTAAAATCTCTTGTGTGAATGTTGAGCGTACCCAACAATTAACTATTTAGATTCGGGATGGTTCGGCCAGTTGAGGGTGGTGATGGTTCGCCGGTCGAACCATCCCGCTTTACCTATAATATAGGGGGACAATACAGTAGATGTAAATGTATCTATTTATTTTATTTATTGATAAATTATATGCTGTAGTATTTGGTTGAAAGAATAAGGATACATGAGGTAGCAGTACATAAGAACATAAGAAAATGGGAGTCTGCAGAAAGCCGATTGGCCTACACAAGGCAGATCCCTGTCACACCCGACCCTAATTATAAGCCCAGCTTAAAAACACCATTAGGACTGACCTCACCGAAACGGTCAGGTCCGAAAAACCACACCTGGCCCTCACCTGACAGCTCCCCCTCACACCCAACCCATCTCGTCCATGTGCCTATCTAATTTTATCTTAAAGCTCCCTATCGTTCTTGATCCCACTATAGCACTTGGCAGCCTATTCCACCTATCCACAACTCTGTTACCAAACCAATATTTGCCTATATTTTTTTTTTTTTTTTTTATCTAATTTGAAACCATTTGTACGAGTTCTTTCGCTATCACTGAGCTTTAGTACATTTTTCATGTCCCCTTTATTAATCCCACTAACCCACTTGAATACCTCTATCATGTCCCCTCTAACTCTGCGTCTCTCTAACGAATGTAAGCCTAATTTCTTCAAACGGAAGATTTCTAATATTATGGATAATTTTTGTCATTCTACGCTGTACTCTCTCCAATGAATATACAGTATGTCCATTCGGAAAATATAACTGAAACTACCACTAATTTTCCCATGGTTTTTGTTATAGGTTTTAGGTAGTTTTTATCATTATATAGTACAGTAGTTGAAATTAGTTACAATCCCCGGAAAATGTGTTTTCTCCCATTATCCAACGATCTTAAAACACTCATTAATTTTTTTTGTATTTATTTTTTTTAAAGAGACAATGAACGGAGGAAGGAAAAACACAGATAAAACAAAAAGGTCCATGTGCCTAAAGGCATCCTCCATTCATAAAATGTTTGTAACAACTGGATTTAAATTTTTGTAGATTGTAAGTTTGTGGAAAGCAACTCGAGGGAAGTGAATTCCAAAGAGTAGTAGTTCTAGGGATAAATGAATTTTGATAAGCAGAAGTTCTGCATTGTGGAGGAGAAAGTGTAAATTCTAGTTCTACGGGGAAAGATGTGGAGAGGCGGCACAATTGAAGCAAGTTCCTCGGAACAATTGCTGTGAAAATATCTGTAGAATAATGCAAGGGATGCAAAGTTTCTTTGTATGGATAATGTAGGAAGGTCCTGTGTGATTGCAGGGTTATTGATTAATCTAATAGCTTTATTTTGAATTTTGTCCAACTGCCTCAATGCAACCACTCCACTTCCACTCCACAGAGGTGAACAGTAATCCATCTGAGAACGCACATGACTTTTATTTATTACGGCCAACTGCTCGCCAGTGAAGAATTCTCGAACTCTGTACAGGAGTCCCAGTTTTTAGAGGCATTCTTAGCAATGCTTCTAACATAATGTGTCAGCTCAAGTTAGTAGTTAATGTTACACCGAGAATGTCAATACTAGGGGAAGTGGGAATATTTACATCATTAAAAAATATATGGGAGTCAGTGAGATTCTGTCGGTTAGAAAATTGAATGTACTTGGTTTTCTGTGCATTAAAGGAAACTAGATTCTTTTGTCCCCATTCATTAATTCTAGAAAGGTCCTGGTTCAGAGAAATTGCAGTGTTTATTTATGAATTTATAAGATCGGGTTGGGTGAAAGAATTGGTAAATGTGAAGGAACTGTGGAGTGTTGAGTCATCTGCGTAGGAATGTATTGGATTATGAGTGGTAGATATGAGATCATTGATATGAATGAGGAACAGAGTTGGGGCCAAAACTGATCCCTGGGGAACACCAGCATTTATTGAGTGAAATTGAGAATAAAGGCCATCTACCATTACACATATTTTTCTGTTATGAAGATAAGAAGAAATTAGTGGAACTAATGATGCAAGGCCGTAGTGTGATATCTTCGACAATAAGGATTGATGCCAGACTCTATCAAATGACTTTGATATATCCAGTGCTATTGTATGTGTTTCACCATGTTGGTCTGTAGCTTGGTTGATTTGATGCGTAAGAAGGCAAAGAATGTCTGCAGTTGACCGACATCATCTAAAACCATATTGCCTATCACTGATTAATTTATTATTCTCAAGATGCTTAATTATGTGATTATTTAATATAATTTCAAAGACTTTACCAAGAGTGGAAGTTATAGCTATTGGTCTGTAGTTTGATGGATCTGAAGAGGCACCTTTTTTAGGAACTGGATGGATGTTTGCTTCTTTCCAGGGTACTGGGAAGCATGAGGTATGAGTACACAGACGGAAATGTTTTGCCAATACAGGAGCGAGCACCAAGGAGCAATTCTTAAGTACTATTGGAGGAATTTCATCTGGACCAGGAGCCTTATCTACTGAGAGATTCTGCAAAATAGTTTTGACATGTCTAGTGTGGATCTTAAGTGAGGGAATTTCAGGCGAATTAAAATTAAGTACAGGGACATCTTGATTTATTTCATCTAAGGTTGAGTTGGTGGAGAAAATATCCGCAAGAAGGTTAGCTTTACCTCGTGGGTCACTTACAAGATTGCCAGTCGGAGATTTTAATGGTGGAATGGATGAAGCAGTAGTGAAGTTGGATTTGAATGAGCTAAGAGTAGACCAAAATATTTTGTTATCATTTGGATTATTTAGAAGTTTATTTGCCTGCTTGTGGAGAAAGTTTGATTTAGTTAGGTTTAATACAGTTTTGGCATGATTTCTGATGTTTCTAAAGTAATTAAAGGCTTCATGTGTTTTTCATCTTGTGTATGTATTGTACAGTAGGCTATTGCTTTTTGTTCAGTTATTCTAGCACAATTATGGTCAAACCATTTAGGTGAATTAGATCTTTTACTGTACTTTTGATGAGGAATAAAAGTTTCCATTCCAATTTTTACAAAATCTTGTATGTGGCTCAAGGTGGTGTGTGCATCATTAGAAAAGAAAGAGGTCCAGGGAATATCAATAAAGAAACCTTGAAGACCCTCCCAGTCTGCCCTATCGTAATGCCATTTAGTCACCAAAACAGGTTCAGAGTGGGAAGGTGTGGTAGGTGATAGACAGGTGGCCTGTATCAGACCGTGATCAGAAGATCCAAGCGGGGACCTCACTGTAACATAATAATTTTCTGAATTGGTTGTTAAAAATAAGTCCAGTAGGTGGGAATTATGATTAGGATTATCTGGTACACGGGTGGGTTGGTTGACTAGTTGAGTGAGATTAAATGAGTCTGCAAATAGCTCACATTCAAGACCAGCATCATCAGTCCTGGCTGAATGAGTGAGCCATTCAACATTATGGACATTAAAATCACCCAACACAGTGATTTCAGAAGAAGCATTTAAGTTGACGGACACTGAGTTGTGAGGACAGAGAATCAAAAAGACTTTGCTCTGGAGTATTTGGGGAACGGTAGATACAACATATGTATTTAAATTTACCAGCAGAAATTAATTTGTATATAGAATAATCAAAATAGGGACAATTGAAACTAGTAACCTCCTCCAGGGCAATTTCAGATTTTGCGAAGCAACATACACCTCCTTTAGGTCTGAAATTTTGGAGCAGTTGTTAACCTGGAAAATTAAATCTAGACGTGTCAGATGTGGATGTTACTTGAGTCTCTGTCAAAAAAAGGAGAGTAGGGGATTCTGCTTGAAGAAATTGATGTACAGAATTGATGTTAGAGTGAAGTCCCCTTATATTGCTAAAGAAAAAGCTGCACCGACGAGCAGCTTTGGGACGTTGCAATGCTCTTGACACAGTCGCATGATGACGACCGGGAGGGCCCTGTGTCAATGACCCAACCCTGCCGGGGGTGGATATCCGAGGGACCACCAGGTTTGCTCTTAACAATTGTACTGCCATATTTATTTGGTAAAGGCGTATGGTGTTACATGTATGATATGTAGTGGGAAGAGTAGTGTTTTATGGATAGACGATAGCGATGTAGGGCAATGTCGTGAAGTTGGATGTGTATGTTATATAAAGAGGGTTTTCCTGATACCCCTGATGTGTGAGGCAGAAAGATATGTATCCAGCTACCAAGGCCTGGGAGAGAAAATGGAATTCAGGCTATTCCCTGAGTCTCCCGAAACCTTGGCGGTAGTACTTCCCTGGGTGGGGCTGCCTATCCCTACTACCTACAGTAATTTTCGGAGTAAATATACAAATTTTGTTGCCTTTGGATACAGGATGGGTTGAGGGGGGCTTTGCCCCCCTATCACCCCCTCCCATGACCTATTGACATCAGCATCTATTTTAACAGTAAGGGACTTAATAAGAGTTTCACTGCCGCCTATAGGGAGATTTTTTTTTTTTTTACAGTGCTTTATATAGTGCACATAAAATGTTTCTCCGGAGGTTGAAACAAATTGTAATACAAGCTTTGGAACATCCTTATTTTATAATAGCCTTCAAATATTGAGAAATAATTAGTGGTAGTTTCGGTAATAAGTACCGTCCATTCTGTAATAAGGACACCAAAATTGAACAGCATAATCCATGTGGGGTCTCACTAATGACAAGTAAAATTTGAAGATAAAATCAGCAGTTCTGTTACTCACACTCCTAGAGAAGAACCCGAGAATCCTGTTTGCCGTGTTACAAACGCTTATACACTGTTTTCTAGGCTTCAAATAATTGCTAACAAACACACCTAGATCTTTCTCACAATCTGAGTTTTCTAATTCCATATTAGACATTTGTATGCATCTTCCTTATCTTTAATACCTTGCATTTGTCAATGTTAAACTTCATCTGCCAATTTACTGACCATTCGTGTAAGGTATCTAGATCCCTTTGGAGGCACTCTACAGTATATCTCTATCTGAATAAATTTTTCTCCCCATTTTGGTATCGTCTGCAAATTTACTTATCCTACTAGTTACACCTAAATCAAGGTCATTTATGTATATAACAAACAACAGAGGACCTAATACAGATCCCTGGGGCCCTAGGGACACCACATTTGACTGCTCCCCATTCTGACTTGGTACCATTTATGCTGACTCTCTGCTTCCTACCAATTAGCCATGACCTAATCCATCCCAACAATGCCCCACCTATTCCATGCACCTCAACCTTTCTCATCAATCTCTCATGGGGGACTCTGTCGAAAGCTTTACTGAAATCTAAATATATTATATCATATGACTTGTCATTATCTACTGCTTCATATACCGGTACCTCTGAGAAAAAAATAAGCAAATTAGTAAGGCAAGAACGTCCCTGAGTGAATCCATGCTGAGAAGAATTTATTAAATTAAATGTGTCTAAGTGGTTTCTAATTTTACTAGCAATAATTGACTCTAATAGCTTTCCTATGATTGATGTAAGACTAATGGGACGGTAATTGGATGCTATTGATTTATCACCTTTTTTGAAGATCGGAACTACGTTTGCAAGCTTCCAAGCTTCTGGAACTATACCTGTCTCTAATGACTTGTTAAATAGAAATGTTAATGGGTAACTTAACTCATCTCTGCATTCTTTTAATACTCTAGCATATACCTCATCAGGACCAGGCGATTTATGAGGTTTCAGTCTGTCAATTTCCTTAAGCACATCATTTCTACTTATAGTAACCGTAGCCTACTTAACCTATTTTGGGAAGGATGTAGTTACCGGGTGTACCACTACCGACATACAACATAAATCATCTATAAATACTTATAATAAAATAAATACTTATACTTATACTCGCTTCAGAGATGGAGCTGCTTCGAGCCATGATGGATGCTTCACATGTCTCACTCCCCAGACTGGAACAAGACCTCACAGGCTTCACCGTGTTGAGCGGTGGAATGTACAGGCTCTCAGCCTATGCCCGAGAGGGAGTAGTTGGAATATAGAAAAAAAAAAAAAAAAAAAAAAAAAAAATATATATATATATACAGGTATATATATATACCGGTATATATATATAAATCTATAATACTAGGTTAGGTTAGGTTAGGTTGTTTGGTTAGGGTAATGTATTTTTGTATCCAAAGGCAGTCAAAATAGGCGGGACCATGATGGTGAGCGTCCGCGTAGTGTAAACAAGACGGGTGGTACACCCGGTAACTACATTCTCGCCCCTATTTTCTATACTATCGCTATATACCTTACGGACTTCTGAAAACTGTGCCAAATTTTCATTAGTGAAAACGGAAAGAAATTTACTATTTAATGTACTGCACATTTCTAAATAATTTTCTGTCATTTCTCCTATCAAAGTTTTAAGGGGACCAATTACATCTCTAACCTTGGATTTATATACAGTAGTTGGTAAAACGCTTTAGGATTATTTTTTGAGTCATTGGCAACCTTAATTTCATAATTTCTTTTTTTCTTTCCTAATATCCTTTTTTACCTGTCTTGATAGATTCTGATAATAAGCAAGTAGGTGAATTTCGCCTTTCTTAATTTTTCTATATATTCCTCTCTTTTTTCCTAGAAGATCTAATAGTCTATTATTCAGTAGTGGTGGTTTAATGTTATTCCTTCGACTGCTACAATTTAACTGACTAGTAATAATATTGTTCTCTATAAAACAATTATGATAAAGATATGAAACTTAGAGATCAAAGCATATGAACTATTGAAACAGATGAATCTTTGTACTAAAGTCTCGAATCATGATACTACAAAGCATGGGCCTATTGAGTTTTGGTATGAATTATGGTACTGTATATTGTATTATGAAGCAAACATTATCAGCCAAAGTAACAATAATGATAGTCCAGAGTATCGAGACCACGAAGCAATGTATGAAGCAATATACTTACTTACTTACTTTTGATACTTTTGATGTGTTCGCCACTCTTCTAGCGGCACCAAGGAGCGTGGCGCCCCTCGTTATGGGTGGTGATTTTGGTGTAGTAGACTGTTTGAAGCGACAGCTCGCTCCCTCGCGAGGATGGGCTCGTCTGGCACTTTTTGCAGTTCGACATCGAGGGCTCTCTTGAAGTTGTCTAACGAGACGTCCCTATGTCTCTTACTCGCCGTGGGAGTTTGTTAAAGAGACGTGGGCCTCTGTGTGATAACCAGCCCTCTCGCAGAGAGCCCATAGCACCCCTGTTATTCATCCGGGGGATTTCGCATTCCCAGCCTCTCCTATCACTGAATTTCATGACTATCGGAGTACAGTATGTAGGTTTGGTACGAAACCCTCTGCGATTTTCCAAGTGTATATTATTAGGTAACGTTCTCTTCTACGTTCCAGTGAGTACAGATTCAGTGTTCTTAAACGCTCCCAATAGTGTAGATGTTTTATCGAACTTATATGCGAAGTGAAATTTCTTTGTACACTCTCTAAGTCATTTATTTCACATGGTTTGTATGGGGATGTTAATACGCTACAGTATTCAAGCCGCGGTAGCACTAGAGATTTGAAGAGCGTTATCATAGGTAATTCACCGCGTGTTTTAAATGTACGTAGAATCCAACCCGTTAGATGTTTCGCAGCCGCAACTTTGACCTGGTTATGTACTTTGAAACCCATATTTTCAGACATTAATACCCCAAAGTCTTTCACACTGTCTTTCCGTTCTATTATGTGGTTAGATTCTGTTAACTAATTTGTAATTTCTTTAACGCCATTATTATTTCCGTACGGTACCGTATTAAGTGGAATTTTTCTTCATTGAATTGCATGTTGTTTTCCCTGGTCCACTGGAACACTACATTCATATTAAGTATCTATACATAACTTCAAGGGAGTCAAATAAACTTCAAAGTTCAAACTATTAACAAATATTGCACATGCCTATTATGATTTATTACAGATGTTTGAGAGAGAACGAAAGTACAGTACCGATTGAAATGAATATGTGAGAGAGAACTGGTGTATGAATGAGATAATTATAAAGATCGAGTGAATGTGTGTATGACAGATAGGCCTATATATGAGACGAATTATGCATAACTTTATGCAGAGTAAAATGTTAAGTTAATTATCCATCTATCTATCTATCTATTGCCTGACGCTGTGATTCCCCGAAGGGGTGGCCACGAACGAACCGCCCCCATACACCTCTGTCCCCAGTCAGTCGACGCCCCTCCCCCCAACCAGCACCGCCTTCGTTCATATACTTCCTCACTCCATCCTTCCACCTCTCTTTCGGTCTACCTCTCCCTCTCTGTCCCTCCACCTCGCTCTCGTACACCCTCTTAGTCATTCTCTCGCTTTCCATACGTTCCATATGGCCGAACCATCTCAAGTTGTTCCTTTTCACACTTTCCAGCACATCTACCTCCACACCACACCTCCTTCTTATGTCCTCATTAGTCTGTCTATCCCTCCATGTAACTCCGCACACACTTCTTAAGTAATTCATTTCCACTGCTCTCACTCTTGGTCTGAGTCTCTCAACCAACGTCCATGCTTCACTTCCGTAAGTCAGTGTCGGGATTACCACACTGTCATGCAAGGACTTCTTCACTTCCATACTGACCACCCTATTTCTTGTTACTGCTTTCAGCGTTCCTACAACCCTCTTCCCCTGTTGTACCCTCTCCCGCACTTCTTCATCCATAGTCCCATCTTTACTCAACACACTGCCCAGATACTTAAAAGAGTTGACGATCTCCATAGCCTGACCGTTCAGCTTCACCTCACACTCTGTGACTTCACCCCTTTCGAAGACCATAACCTTGCTCTTCCCCGCATTTACCTTCAAATTCCGTTTTTCGCACACTGTTCCAAATGCATTTACCAGACCCTGCAACTCCCATTCATTATCACTCATCAGAACTGTATCACCCGCAAACAGCAGTATAGGTAGCTTCCACTCAATTCCCTCCCTTTTCAGCGATACACCAACATCCACTGCTCTTGATAGTATTTCTTTCACGACTCCATCCATATATACAGTAAACAACCACGGGGACATCACACAACCCTGTTTCAAACCAACATTCAGGTCAAAGAACTCGCTCTGCTCACTCTCCACACGTACTGCCGCCTTTGCACCCTCATACATGCTCTTCACTGCTTTCAGCAACTTGCCATCTACTCCGTATATTCTAAGTACTTTCCACAAACCTTCTCTATCCACTCTGTCATAGGCCTTCTCCAAGTCCATAAAGGCAACATACACCTTTTCTTTCTTCTCCAGATATTTCTCCACAACACAATTCAGGGTAAAAATCTGATCTACAAATCCTCTTCCCTTCCTAAAACCTCCCTGCTCGTTGCCTATCCATTTCTCCGTTCTCACTCTCTCAATCACTACCCTACTGTATACCTTCCCTACTACGCTTAGAAGACATATTCCTCGGTGGTTACCACACTCCTCTTTCCCCTTTGCCCTTATATAGGGGGACTATTATGCCAGTCTTCCAGTCATCGGGTGCACTACCCTTCTCCCATGCTAGTTTGCACATTTTCCATACCCATTCGATCACTATCTCACCACCATACCTCAACATTTCCCCACACACTCCATCTGTTCCTGTGCTTTCCCCAACTTCACTCTTTTCATGGCTTCCCACACTTCTGACCTCCTGATCCCCACCTCCTCCACCACTACATCTCTTCTTCTCCCTCCCATACCATATCCAGCTATGTTTGCTGGCTCTTCATTCCTTACATTTAGCAACTCATTGAAGTACTTCCTCCATCTTTCGACTCTCTCTTGCTTCTCGGCTAGCATTCTCCCATTCCTATCTTTCACACCCTTACTGTTTCCCTTGCTACCTTCCCTAACTTTCTTGACTTCTTTCCAGAACAGTTTCTTACTCTCCTTCTATTTTACACTCAGATTCCTCATCCATAATGTTGATTAATTTTATGATAATTATAGGGAATAGGCTCGCAGCCTTATTATACAGTACATAATTTATTAGGGACAATGTAGGTCTATGGAATCCTTATACTGTACTGTAGTATAATCCACTGTGGGAGAATAATTTTGATCACATTTATAAAACCCGACATTAACCCACCAGACCCGGTTGGGCTCTGAAAAACCCATAACAAATACCCCCCGCGGAACCCAGTAGGGCTCTGAGGCTCCGGCAGCTTGAAAGCCTGTAAGCTTGGTGTGCGAGGCGTCCGTCCGACGCATGTAAACAACAGCCGGTTGGACCGACGCCGCGCATCTCCGACCACAAGAAGGAGAGGCGTCCTTGTTCGTGTGTGGCTGTGTGTTATTGTTAAGTAGTGAAAAGTGGCTGATATCGCCACAAAGTTCTCTCCATGGAAATCGTCATCACAACTGAACCAGTTGACTTAGAGAGCTCTACTCAACGCCATTCTACAGGTACGAAACACATCTACGCTTGGGGATGCGCGGGAATGCGGAAGCAGTCAAAATAACAAAGATACGGTAGCCTAGGCATAGACGTTTTTCGGCCAAAACCCCCGGGTTTCGGGGAAATTATAGAATACAATAGCCGGGGCTGGAGGGTTAATAGAAAAAACGCCTATTCTAATCAATCTCAGAGCTCTTTCGGACATCGTCACTGTTTACAAACGCCTTCTTTACGCAGTATAATCGATATTTTCCCCCTGCTGGCAACATAAATGACGATTTCAATAATTCATGGGGGGGGGGGTGAGACCGTGAGGTGGGCAAAGCCCCCCCTCAACCCATCGTGTATCCCACATTGGAATTATAACTAAGACCATGAAAACACTCATTTCTCAAAATCTGGAGGAAAAAACATGAAAAATAAGGGTGTGAGCCTATTCCCTATAATTACCAATTTTATTTGTTTAAACTTTAAAGTATATATGTTTTGGAACAATTATGAAGATATAATGTTGGAGTCAAATGGTGTGTGTGTGTGTGTGTGTGTGTGTGTGTGTATTTACCTAATTGTATTTACCTAATTGTAGTTTACAGGAGTTGAGCTAAGCTCGTGTTGTCCCGTCTCTCAGTCTACTTTTTATCCAATTTTTTCTTGAAAATATGGATGTTCCTTGCCCCTACCACCTCCTCCTCCAGCCCATTCCATTTGTCAATACATCTATAGGGGAAGCTAAACTTCCTGATATCGTTCTTGCAGGTAGGTCTTTTTACTTTGTAGCTGTGGCCTCTAGTTATTCCTGTATCCATAATTAATATATCCTCCCTATCCAGCCTCTCCAGCCCCCGGGTACATTTGTACATCATTATCATGTCTCCCCTCTCTCTCCTCTCTTTTAGACTCGGTAGATTTAATTTGTCTAGCCTCCCTTCATATGGCAGTTCTCTGAGACTTGGAACCAATCTAGTGACTGCTCTCTGGATTCTTTCTAACTTGTGAATATGCTTCTTTAGATGCGGGGACCACACCACTGCTGCATACTCCAATCTTGGTCTAATCCTACTCTTCATAATTTTCGCTACCATGGTCTCATCCAAATAGTTCAGAGCAACTTTCATATTCCCGGCCATTGCATACATTCCGCTAAAGAGCTTGTTAATATGTTTCTCTGGCGACAAATTATCTTGTATAATCAACCCTAAATCTTTTTCTTTTTCGGCCTTGCTAATTTTATTATCTCCCATCCTGTACTCCCAATTTGGTCTATTCACACTTCTTCCCATATTTAACACATGACATTTACTTATATTAAATTTCATTTTCCACTTGGTGCTCCATTCGTATATTTTATCTAAATCCCCTTGCAGCTCCTCACAACTACTTTTATTTGTTATTTGTCTCATAATTTTTACGTCATCTGCAAACATTGACATGTAAGAGTTTATGCCTATCGGCAGGTCATTCACGTACATAAGGAACATGAGAGGTGCCAACACAGATCCCTGCGGCACACCACTCTCAACTTTCCGCCACGATGAGTAAGTTCCTCTAATGTTGGTCCTCATTTCCCTATCTGTTAAATAGCTCTCCATCCATTTCAGCAAACTCCCCCTGACACATCCTAGCGTCTCAAGCTTAGATAACAATCTCTTATGTGGTACCTTATCGAATGCTTTGGAAAGGTCTAAGTAGACGCAGTCCACCCATCTGCCTCTTTCTTGGAGTACATCTATCACCCTACTGTAATAACATAGCAAACTGGTAACACAAGATGTCCCTTCTCTGAATCCAAATTGCTTTGGGGTTATTATTTTCTTTCTCTCCAACATTTTCATCCATCTCTTCCTAATTAGCTTTTCACAAATCTTGCATACAATACTAGTAAGTGAAACTGGTCTATAGTTTAGAGGGTCCTCAGGGTTTCCATTCTTGTATATCGGAATGATATTAGCTCTTTTCCATTCAACAGGAACCTGTCCTTTATCTATCTTTATGTGTGTGTGTGTGTGTGTGTGTGTGTGTGTGTGTACTCACCTAATTGTACTCACCTAATTGTAGTATACAGGATTTGAGCCTAAGCTCGTGTTGTCCTGTCTCTCTCTCTACATTTATCCAATTTTGCTTTAAAAGTTTGGATATTTCTTACATATAACTTTCCTCAACTTACAATCATGACCCCTGGTTCTTCCCTCGTCCCTCACCACAAAATCTCCCTTGTCGATCTTCTCAAAACCTTTCACACACTTAAACATCATGATCATGTCACCTCTCTCTCTCCTCTCCCTCAGCGTTGGCAGCTTTAGCCTCTCCAATCTCTCCTCATAAGGTAGGTCTCTAAGGCTAGCTATCATCTTAGTGGCAACTCTCTGAACTCTTTCCAGTTTTTTATTATGTTTTATAAGGTGTGGAGACCACACCACTGCTGCATACTCCAGTCTTGGTCGTATTATTGTCCCTATTATTTTTGCTAACATCTCTTCATCTAAATAATTCAGAGCTATTCTCATGTTAGTCAACACTGCATAGGTTTCACCAGTTATTTTATTTATATGCTGTTCAGGTGACAAGCTGTCTGCCACAACTACCCCTAGGTCTTTTGCTTTCACAGCTTTACTAATTATTTCATCTCCTATTTTATATCCCCAAGAAGGTCTATATTTACTTTTTCCCATCTCAAGAACCTGACACTTACTCGTGTTGAATTCCATTTTCCAAGTTTGACTCCACTCATATAACTTATCTAGATCTCTCTGTAATTCTTCACAACTACTCCTAATTGTAATATGCTTCATTAATTTTGCATCATCAGCAAACATAGATATATATGAGCCTATTCCCATTTGAAGGTCGTTGATGAAAACCAAAAACATGATTGGGGCCAACACCGATCCTTGAGGCACTCCGCTTTTTACCCTTTTCCACGAGGAGAACTTTCCTTTTATTACTGTTCGCATTTCCCTCCCAATTAAATAGTTTTCCATCCACTTTAATAACACTCCCTCAACCCGCCCCACAGTCCTGAGCTTCCACAACAATCTCTTATGAGGCACCTTATCAAATGCCTTCTTGAAATCTAAGTAGATACAATCTACCCACCCCTCCCTCCCTTGTACAATGTCAATTACCCTATCATAGTAACTCAACAAATTTGTGGTACACGAATGACCTTTTCTGAACCCGAACTGCTTGCTTGAAATTATTTCCCTCTCCTCCAACATACCCACCCATCTTTTTCTAATAATCTTTTCACAAAGCTTGCATATAACACTCGTTAAGGATACCGGTCGATAATTTAGCGGGTCTTCTTTATTTCCACTTTTATATATTGGAGTTTTATTTGCTTGTTTCCATTCTAAGGGAAGTTCCCCCTTGTTTAATGAGTATTGAACAATATTAAAAATAGGTCTCACTAGTTGTTCAGAACATTCTCTTAATACCCATCCAGCAATGTTATCTGGGCCCATAGATTTTCTCACGTCCAATTCTTCCAACAATGATTTTAGTTCATCCTTGTTGACTTCTATCGACTCTAGTCCCTGTATCTCATTCAATTCCACCACAGGTTCTACATAGTCATCCTCTTCCACAAACACGGATGTTAATGTATCATTCATAATTTCACACATACCCACTGTGTCTTCATATAATTGACCCTCTACCCTAAGCTTTGTTATTTTGTCCTTTATTTTAGTTTTACCGTTGATATAACTATAGAACAGTTTGGGTTCTTTATTACATTTGTTTACTATATCTTTTTCAAAGTTCTTTTTCTCCTCTCTTATAGTCTTGACATAGTTGTTTCTAGCATTCTTATACTCATCCCATTTTTCCTCAGTGTGTCTCCTTCTCACTTTATTCCATGCAGAGTCCTTTTTGTTCTGGGCAATGTGACATCGCATGTTAAACCACTCTTTCTCCTTAACCAGCTTTCTATCCTTAAATGTTGGTACATATTTATCTACCCCCTCCCTGTAAATGTCTAGTAACATGGTGTATTTTACCTGAATATTCTGTTCTTGCTCAATAAATGACCAATCTATATTTGCAAAGTATCCTCGTAATGATTCATAATCCGCCTTACTATAATTTAGTCTATATTCCCTATGTTCCTCCTCTCTGCCTTCCAGAAATTCCACTGTCAATTCAAATTCAATCACAGCATGATCGCTTTTTCCCATGGGACTCAAATATGTTAGGTTCTTTATTTCTTGGGGGTCTTTGGTGAATAATAAGTCAAGTCTTGATGGTTCATCACCTCCTCTAAATCTTGTATTTTCCGTAACGTGTTGTGTTAATAGATACCCCATTGTTAGTTCAAGAAATTTGCTACCCCAAGTATTTTCATTTGAACCCGCAAGCCAACATTCCCAATCCACCTCCCCGCAATTAAAGTCCCCTGCAAGAATAAGCCTATTTTTCCTTTTACAAATAATTTCTAACATACGCAAGGTTTCCAAAATTAATTCATTATATTCATCGTTGCTCCAAGATTTAGTCTTAGGAGGTAAATACATTGATACAATGTCCAATTTTGACCTATCATTATCCCCACTTTCAACTGCTACCACTTCAGCAATGCTATCACCAGGTTTTAATTCTTTAGCAGTAATTTTATTATCTACCATGATCAACACTCCTCCTCCTAGCTTTCCTAACCTGTCTCTTCTCCATGTACTGTATCCTGCACAACTAATTATATTCGTGTCTACCTCCTGGTTAAGCTTAGTTTCAGTCAAACATACTACCCCGGGCCTCTCTCTCTTTACATATTCGTCAAACTCAATATTTTTGGAAATTAACCCATCAATATTTGTATACATGAACTTAGCATTTCCAGTATTTTCCCTATTTTTCTCGTCCCTGCCCGTTCCTTTCTTTTTGTACGTACCCCTCCCAATTTATTTCCTAGCTTGTCTCCTCTCCTCTTGTCTCCACCTGGACTGTTTCTCGCTCCGTTTCCACCTCCCCTCCCTCTGCCTCCACTTGGACTGTTTCTCTCTCTATCTCCACCTCCCCTCTCTCTGCCTTCCCCCGTCACCCGCACCACCATCTTCCCTCCCTACTTCGTCCCTTCGCTTTATATACCATTTCTTTAGTTTTCCCTCCCACTCTCCAGAAAAACTTCTTTTCGTCTTCTTTCGTCCTTTCTCCATTCTTTACATTTGCCTCGGTTTGCAATTCCTTTCTTATGTTTCGATCCTCAATACTCATGTCTTTTCTAATTGTAATTTTCTTAAACTTGCTGGTCAAGTTAAGTCTCCATGTTACGTTCATTATTGCATCCACTGTTACCCTAGACCTAAACTGCACTCTCATTGGCCTTGTGTTTCCCTTACTATATTTACCCATTCTCCTAACTTCTTCAATATCATCTCTCCAGTTGTTTCCTTCTTCATCGACATGCTTGATCAATGTTTTTTACCTTATTAATTTCTTCCTTATCCCTAGCTTTCCTCTCAAATGTGCTCCTCTATATCCCCAAATACAATAATACACTTATTTCTATCTATTGTTTCACGCAGGACCTGTTCATTTCTCCTCATAGCTTTTACTACCACTGATTCTAAATCTTTATTTTCCCTTTCTGATTGTTTCTTTTGTTCCTCCATGATTTCCTTCATTGCCACTTCCTTCACTTTTCCTCCTTCGTCATTAACCCATTTATTGTGTTTCTCCTTAATCTCCTCCACATGTGTTTTCATTTCCTTGGTTTGCCCTTTGTATTCTTCAAGTTGCAATCTTAAAGTGTGTGTGTGTGGAGAGAGAGAGAGAGAGAGAGAGAGAGAGAGAGAGAGAGAGAGAGAGAGAGAGAGAGAGAGAGAGAGAGAGAGAGAGAGAGAGAGAGAGAGAGAGAGAGAGTTGCAAGAGAGAGAGAGAGAGAGAGAGAGGAGAGAGGAGAGAGAGAGAGAGGAAGAGAGAGGAAGAGAGTGAGAGTGACAGAAAGAGAGAGATAGAGAGAGAGAGAGACATAGAGACAGAGAAGAGAGAGAGAGCTAGAGTGAGAAAGAGAGAGAGAGAGGAGAGAGAGGCCAATTATGCATTATTTTAAAGCAGACAGTATGAGGCTAACTAAATTATACATAATTCTGGTGAAGATTAATTCAGTTTTAAATTATTATTTTATTTAGCAAATATGCAGAGGTTGATTTGGATTATGAAGTCTAATTTTATACTTTAGCCTAGCACAATAAAATGTCTTTTAATTGATAAATTCTTGATTTTAGCCAATCCAACTTACATAATTTAACACTCACGTAGCGGCTAGGTCGGTAACTTCTACTACCTAGTAGACGAAGTATCAAAGCTGGCCCCTGCTAATACAATGTACGTCATCCACGTTGGATCCAACGATGTACAGCGAACCCGGTCGGAAGATTTGCTTTTAAAGTACCAGCAGCTGATCAAGTCGTTTAAGGAGAAGTCATCAAGGATCATCGTCTCAGGAATCGTCCCCCGGCTCGGTGTAGAGAGCCGATTTTACAACATAGCCACCAGCACAAATCGTTGTCTAGCAAACCTCTGCAGGAAGGAGAACGTGGGATTCGTCGACACCTGGGACAATTTCTACTACGATGACTATTTGTTTTCGGACGATGGAGTTCATCTGAACCAGGTGGGAGCAGCACGTTTTGGGCGTCTTTCTCAACGATGCGGTGAAGGATTTTCGGAGAAGAAATCGACTCAGCACAGGACAACCAGGAAGGAGGACCGAAGACAGCGAGGACGGCAACCTAAAAAGGAATTAAATACTAATCCGTCAAGAACCGCGAATTTGGATAAAGCTCCACCAACACGACCCAAATTCAAAACCGCCAGGGATAACGACCGAGGACCGAAGACAGCCATGAATGTAAATGTAGATCCGACCAGAACCAAAAATTCAATGAAAGAACGTTCTGTGAGTTCTAAAACCGCAACTTTAAAGGTTTTCTATGCAAACGCTCGTAGCATACGCAATAAATTTTCAGATTTAGAGGAACTAGTGTTTACAGAAAATTATGATGTAATTGGCATAACAGAATCTTGGCTCAATACAGAAGATAGAGACTTTTTAGCAGAGTATTCACTTCCCGGTTATGTAATGTTTGAGAACAGCCGAATAAATAAAAATGGAGGTGGCGTTTTATTTTTTATCAAAGAAAGTCTTAACCCGACCCTCGTGTCAAAACCTCAAATTGTGAACGTCGACACATCTTTTGTGCTAATAAAGAATAATAAAGGTACAAAAATAATACTTGCATTAACCCTCCAGCCCCGGCTATGTATTATATATATATTCCCCGAAACCCGGGTGTTTTGGCCGAAAAACGTCTAGGCTAGGCTACCGTATATTTGTTAATCTGACTGCTTCCCGCATTCCCGCGCATCCCCAAGCGTAGCTGTGTTATTTACCTGTAGAATGGCTTTAAGTAGAGCTCTCTAAGTCAACTGGTTGAGCTGTGATGATGATTTCATTGGAGATAACTTTATGGCAAAAACAGCCACTTTACACTACTTTTGGATACTTAACAACAACATACAGGCACACACGAACAAGCGACGCTCTCCTTCTTGTGGCCGGAGATGCGGGGCGACGGTCCAGCCGGCTGTTGTTTACATGCGTCGGACCGACGCCTCGCACACGAAGCTCACAGGCTTTGACCTCATGGGTGTTTAAGAGCCCTTCCGGGCAGCTCGTGTATGCTTTTTTATGGGCGTTCAAGAGCCCTTCCGGGAACAGAGGGTTAATATACAGACCTCCAGCTCAATCAGTGCAAACTGACCGAGAAATTTACGAACAAATTGCAGATGTAAGTAACTCACAAGATACCGTAATTTTTGGCGACTTTAATTTACCTGTGACCAAGTGGGGCGATACTCTTACTTCACACTCCGGACATGACTTGTATACGAACTTGCAAGAGTTCGCTTTATCAATTTGTTCGAACGCCGACCCGTGGTAATAACGTTCTTGACATTGTACTTGCAACAAAAGAAGAATTGATAGAGAATTTGAATGTTGGTGATGAATTCAGTAACAGCGACCATCGTACGATAACTTTCACTTTAAAGTTTACTAGTAACGAACCAAATAGTAGCATCGAAAAAGTCCCTAATTTCAAGAAAGCAAACTTCCATAAACTTAGAGCTATGCTTAAAGAAACTGACTGGAGCTTTTTAATTAACAATAACGACATAAATACATCTTGGAAGTTATTCGAAACCACTTACCTAAAAGCAGTGCAAGACTGCATACCATCGAAAATACGGCGTCCAGGCCATAATAATAAGCCCAAATGGTGGAATAAAGATATTTCAAACTGCCTGCTTGCTAAAAAATTTGCTAATGATAGATTAAAATCCTTACAAAATGACGAAGAACGGGTGATATTTGTAGAGCTACGACGCAAAGCCAAAAAGTTAATTAAGCAAAGTAAAAAGACCTTAGAGTTACATATTGCGAATCAAAGTAAAACAAACCCGAAAGAATTCTATAGTTATATCAGAAAGAAAAAAGTAGTTACTTCAACTGTTGGACCGTTAGTCGATGAAAATGGAGAATACACCAAAGACGAAGTACAAATGAGTAATGCTCTCAATACCTTCTTTGCATCAGTTTTTACAACAGAAGACCTCAGTGATATCCCTACACCATCGCCGATTCAGATTGATAATTCAGATGTTCTAAGCAATATCACCGTTACAGAGAGAGAAGTATTGAATTGTTTAGATAAACTCAAGGTAAATAAAACGCCAGGACCTGATACAATCTCGCCTAGAGTTCTAAAGGAAGCTAAGGATGAGCTCTCCAAACCACTGACATTACTATTCAATAAATCCTTGCAGTCTGGAACTATGCCTGATCAGTGGAAGCTAGCCAACGTAACACCGATATTCAAAAAAGGCAGCAAATCCCTACCCAGTAACTATCGTCCAATTAGCTTAACCTCAGTTGTATGTAAAATGCTAGAAACGGTCATACGAGACAGACTCGTAAATCACTTAGAGGAAAATAACATACTTAAAGATACTCAACACGGCTTTCGTAAAAAACGTTCCTGTTTAACAAACCTCTTAAACTTCTTCCACGATATCCTCAACCTCTACGATGAGAGTAAAGCTGTAGATATTATATACCTTGATTTTCAAAAGGCCTTTGACAAAGTTCCCCACAAACGTTTACTGCTAAAACTAAAAGCGCATGGAATACAAGACGGTGTGTTGAAATGGATAGAAAATTGGCTCAGCAACAGAAAGCAAAGGGTAGTCATAAACGGTAAGGCATCTAAATGGACCAATGTAAGTAGCGGGGTACCCCAGGGATCGGTACTAGGACCAATTCTCTTTTTAATTTACATCAACGACATAGATGAGGGTCTCACCTGTACAATCTCAAAATTTGCTGAAGATACAAAAATTGCAAATAGCGTACTCTCAAAAGAACAAGTTGACGATATGCAACACAATCTAGATAAATTGTCATGTTGGGCCCAAATTTGGCAAATGAGTTTCAATGCGGATAAATGTAAAGTACTACATGTCGGATACCTAAATGAGAAAGCAAACTATTCGATGAATGGCACTCAGCTTAAGAATGTAAACAGAGAAACCGATCTGGGAGTAACAATATCGAGTAACCTAAAACCGAGTCAACAATGTTCAGAAGTTGTTAAGAAGGCAAACAAAATAATTGGCTTTATAGGCAGGTCATTTGAGCATAAATCCAAAGAAGTTATCCTAACCCTTTACAATTCCTTAGTCCGCCCTCTTCTGGAATACTGCGTTCAATCCTGGTGCCCTTATTACCAAAAAGATATAAACAAGCTAGAACGAGTTCAATGTAGAGTTACCAAAATGATACCTAGCCTAAAGAACAAACCATACGAAGAGCGTATTAGAGAATTAAATCTATTTCCTTTAACCCAGCGCAGATTAAGAGGTGACTTAATTCAAGTGTTCAAAATCATCAAAGGCATCGACAATATGAACTGTAGTAAGTACTTCACTATCGACCAATCTAATTACACGCGGGGAAACGGTTGCAAAATTATTGGTAAATCTTTTAACTCGCACGAATCTAAGAATTTCTTCTTCAATCGAGTTGTCAACTTGTGGAATGGGCTTCCCCGAAACGTTATAGACTGCATCACCGTTGATTCATTTAAACTCCGCCTAGACAAATATCTCTCATCAAACCCGCGACTGACTGCGTTTGTAAATGAATAACTTTAGTTTATCCCCCCCTCAGTTACTAACCCATCTGTCCTCTACTAACTTCCTAATCCTGCCACGGACATTAGTTCCAGGGCAGTAATTCCCTTTCCAATGTTCCCTTACCCACTCTAAACCACTGTTTGGACACTTGATCCTCAGTGTTTTGGAGGACAAGCAACCTAGAAGGGTCACTAGATCTGTTGTTGCTTGATTTCCTTTGTACTCCTTTGTACCTGGCAAGCGGGTGGTTTTACCCTAAACGACCTTGTTTCTGTGCTCTTTTTCATGCATAAACAAGAGCCAGAGCGTAATACAATTATGTATCCCTGAAAGGGTCATAATTGAGCTTTCCAATGACACCAGAACCATCCTTCTACGACCACGGGTTCTCTTGCAACGATCGTGCAAAATCCCTAAAATACGGTAATTTCCTTACATAATTCCCTGTGTAGCAAGGCAGCGAGTGTGGGTATGTGTGGAGTAGACGTCAGTAGTCGCGCGGGGCCCATGCCGAGCGGTCATGAGCCGACCTACGCTCCTCCCATCGCTCGTCTCTCTCTCAGAGCCATTATTGCTCAAAAATTGCACACAGACTTAAGTCGGGCCCCGCCACATAGTCCTTGGTTCTCTAGACCGCCTTAAGTCGGGCCCCGCTAATAAGGGGTTAAATATTAGGCAACATGATGAAGCTGAATTTGAAACGAATACATCAACCTCCACAGACACTACCCCCACCCAAATCGCATCCACCGCAAACACCCCCCACCCCCACCCTCCCTCCCATCTACTTGTACACCGCTACCCACCCAGACGGTCTCCCTTCATCTAATCCCAATATCCCCCACACCATTTTCTACTGCACTACCCATTCATTCCCCTCCCCCCACCACGACCCCTTCCACTCCCCCTACCCATACATGCCAGCCAGAGGGACACACTGTCCAAGCAGAGAGAGAGATGGAGGTATGCCGACATTATCTCATGAAAAACTGCCCATTTGGCCAATTGGGGAAGAGAAATGGGAAGAAGTGCAACTACAAACACCCCAAGATATGCTATAAGGGAATTAAGAGTGGAAAATGCCATCTAGGGAAATCATGCACAGACTATCACCCACCCCTGTGTAAATCCTCTCTAGCAAACCGGACCTGCTATAATTGGTACTGTACGGAATACCACGTGAAAGGTACACTTAGGGTTAAAACACAGAATGAAGATGGGGCCTCATACCATTTTTTAGCCACACACGAACGAGGGAAAGAAAAAAGGCGAGAGCAAGACGAAATGTGGAAGAACAGGGTAGAACAACTAGAAGCACATATACATCATCTAGAATACCTGATGCACAAACAACAAGGAGAAATGGGACACCACCACCACCACCACAGGGGCCGCCCATACCACCAGAGATGGTAAACTCACAAATCACCACACCCAGCCTCTCCCCTCTCATATATGCAAACATACAAGGTCTTAACCCCTTATTGGCGGCGCTCGACTTAAGTCGTGCACCAATTTACAGCAAGTTAGGAGCATTATTAAGGCTTTTAAAGGGTTAAAATCGAGTGCAAATGGCCGGGAGCGCAGCGGGCCAGACAGCCGACTCCCAGGGCTTACCGCCGCCCATTAACTCATGTTCCCTGTGTTCTCGAGAGGCCGGCAGTGTAGCCAGTAGTGAGCATAGCTGGGAAAAATATACCGCTATACGCTAAACTCCCATGTTCGTGGCACCACTGCAAGAGAACCACGAGTGCTACGTAGCTCGTTCTGGTCTCATTTTGAAGCTTTTAGTGCCTAGTTTTTTGCTAAATGATTCTTTTTTCATGCAGATACTTGATTTATCATGCAGGAGGGCCTGAATATGCCCAAATGAGCCCAAAACACCCCGCTAGACAAGGGTTAAAAACAGTAGAACAAATAAGGTCCCTTTCGTCCAAGGACTACTAGAAGAGGGGAATGCAGTGCTTGCTGCCCTTACTGAAACCCACATTAAAGATCACGAAAATAGTGAAGTATGGATCCCAGGTTACAACCTACACAGGGCAGATAGAAAACACAGAACATGTGGAGGAGTAGCTTTGTACATAAAAGACTCTCTTATAAGTAAAGAGTTTTTGAACCACTCCAATGAGGTAGTAGAGATACTGGGGGTAAACATAGAGAGTCTAAAGCTGGCAATTATCCTCACAAACAGACCTCCAGATGCCTCACTTCATGAGTTCAAACCCCAGCTGGATACGATCAAAACGGCTATAGAAGGACTGGGGGCTCCAACCCCTAACATCCTGTGGTTGGGAGACTTCAATTTACCTAATATCAAATGGAGGCAAATAGAACACCAAATATTGCCAAACACCTTAAATGCAGATGGTGATGCACACTCAAAAGCACTACTTAATTTATGTTCTATGTTCAACTTAAACCAACACATCACAGAACCAACTAGAGGTCAAAACATCCTAGACCTGATCTTTTCAAACAATGAGAACATTGTGCACAATACCAGCATATCAGATACTACTTATTCTGACCATAGGATAATCGAGGTGCTAACCAACATCGAGTACCTTCAAACAAACAAAACAAGATCGTATACAGGCCCATTCAGTAAGTACAACTTTAATAACAAACATATAAATTGGCCAAGTATAAACCAGAAAATAGAGGAAAATTTATAGACTGGGAAGTCCAAATGGCAGACAAAACAACCCCGGAATTCCTTAGCCTAGTACTGTAAATGAATTAGTTAAAAACGTATGCTCGAATCATATTCCAGAGAAAAATGAAGCGCAGAAGTAAGCAAGACAGAGAAAGGAGAAGGCTCTACAAACGAAGAAAACTGCTGTCACATCGGCTCTCCCAAGCGGGATTACGGGAAAGGCAAATTAACATAATGAAAAGGGAGATTGAGGATATTGAACACAAGCTGAGAATATCGTATCAAATACAGCAGATAGAAGAAGAAAAAAAGGCGGTTCAAGAAATAAGTGAAAATTCAAAGTACTTCTTCTCATATGCAAAGAAAAAATCACAAACAGCATCAAGCATAGGCCCACTCATCAAACTCGACGGATCATATACAACAGATGACAAAGAAATGAGTGAACTTCTACGAAAACAGTATGAAACAGTGTTCAGTCAACCCGATCTATCTAAAGCTGTTGACAATCCAAACAGTTTCTTTATGGGCGAGAACAGAGCCCCCTCCATATATCGGATATAGAATTTGGGCCAATAGATATAGAAAGGGCAATAAACAGCATGCCGCTCCAATCAGGACCAGATTCATGGAGCTCAGTCCTGCTCAAGAACTGCAAAATATCGCTAGCAAGACCTCTAGCCATAATGTGGAGAAAGAGCCTAGATACAGGAGAAATCCCAGAAAGTCTGAAAAACACAACAATTGCACTACTACATAAAGGAGGAAGTAAAGCTCAGCCAAAAAACTACCGCCCAGTAGCACTAACATCTCACATCATCAAAATCTTTGAAAGCGTACTACGAGGAAAAGTCTCGGAATACAGTACATGGAAGAAAACAGGCTCCACAACTCAGGACAACACGGGTTCAGAGCAGGAAGATCAAGGGAATGGGGAGGGGAAGATAAATTTACACCTTCACAACCCCTGATTGGTGGCTATTATGTTGCTCCTAGCTAGTAGGCTAATCATTCAAGAATCAAGACGGCTAGCCGCTAGAGCCGCCTTACTTAGGCCTAGGCTACCATTTTTTTTTTTTTTTTTTTCAAGGAACAGCGACGCATGGTTTGCGTCCTGGCCGGTCCGGTCCTAATTACTCCGGTCCTATGGCACCCCGAGGGCTCAGATTTGTATGGAAACTGTGTAAGTATCCCACACACCCATGCCGATGGTTGAAAACTCTCAAAGTCCAACCGCGTGAGTGCGCAAAAACATGTTTTTTTTTTGGGAAATTGCCTTCAATTTTTTACTCTTGTAATATCCGTCGTAATTGTTTAATCGAAGTCCTCTTTTTCTAGTTATTAAAAACATATTCTATGGTGTATTATATGATATATAGAAGCAATAGAACTGTTCAAATGACCTGGGAAGTGTATATTAAACCAAATACAAAACTTTTGAATAATGAGGTAAGAGATATGTGTTTTTTATCACTTTTCAACCCAAGACCAGCGGGGGTCTGGGGGCAGCAGCCCCCAGGATGCCCAGGTTACCTTAGGTTAGGTTAGGTTAGGTTAATAACCAGCTATGTAAATACAGTAGTGAACATTTGGTTCAGTCTGTGCTCAAAAATCAATTTGGTTCGAATGTTATTTTAATACCACAAATTTTGTTGATATATTTGAAGATAAATATTGAATCTATATGCTCTAAAGATCATAAGAAAATTTGTTTTAACCCTCGGCAAAACATAATAAAAAAGTATGGTACTAAAATGTCTTTTTCGTAACAAGGTTGTCAATACGGTACTTTCAGTCATCGATAGCTCTAAAGATCATATGAAAATGTGTTAAACCCTCGGAAAAACCTAATATAAAAGTATGGTACTAAAAAATTTAATTTTCGTAACAAGGTTGTCAATACGGTACTTTCCCGTTATCAATGTACAATCAAGCTGAAAATTGCAGAGTAAACACCATAGACTTCATCGACTTTTCTTTCACCTTCGTATAATCGACAGCCAATTTTTTTTTTTTTTTTTATTAAGGGATTAGCATATTTTAAATATATTTATATATGGATTTATATATGGAAGAAATGACACAGAGGATAAAAAGAGTTGGGGAGGGGATTCAGATAAACAAAGAAAGACTGGGGGTACTGCTGTTTGCTGACGACGTAGTTCTGATGGCAGAAACGGGAGGAGGGTTGCAGAGACTACTAGAGGAAGCAACGAGATTCGGGGAGGAACTTGAAGTAAGATTTAGTAAAGAAAAGAGCCAGGTGATGAAAATGAATGGAGAGCTTCAAGAAGACGAGGAATGGACACTGGAAGGAAACAGAATGAAGAAGACAAGGGAGTATAAATATCTGGGGGTAACGATCACGGAGAAAGGGTTTGAGAAGGCGAAAAGTGAAAAGGTGGGACAAATGCAACAATGGAATGGAAGACTATGGAGCGCGACAAGGCTAAGAGCGAATAGCTATGAAATAGTGCGAGGGCTGTGGAAAGGATAAGGAGTACCTGCAATAATGTACGGCTTAGAGGCGGTAGAAACAACAGAGGCGGAAACGAAGAAATTAGAAACGATACAGAATAAAATCGGGAGGACAGGATTGGGGGCAAATAAATACGTAGCTCAAGAAGCAATCCGAGGGGAGATGGGGTGGAGTACGTTTGAGGAAAGGATTGGGAAAGCGAAAGGGAAGTACAAAGTGAGGCTAGAGGGGATGGAGGAAGATAGGTGGCCGGGGAAGGTATACAGATGGGCGAGCGAGCAAAGTAAATGGAACAGAGAGTGCAAGAAAAGATTGGGGAGGATAAATATAAAACAGGACCGGGTGGGGGGGGAATTTAGAAAAAGAAATGAGAGAGAGGAGTGGGTCATACTAGAGAATGGGAGGGGATGTGTCAGAGAGATAGAAAAAGGGATAAAGGAGGAGGGGAGAAGAAGATGGAGGGAGGGGGTAGAAAATAAAGCCACGCTGGCATATTATAGAGAGAAGGAAAAACCAGCTAGAGAACTGTACTATGATGGGGGATGGGGATCGAAACTCCTATTTAAAGCAAGAACAGGATCACTAGAAACGAATGAGAGAACAAGGAGATGGAATGGAGTGGGACCGCACTGCAGTCAATGTGAAATGGGAGGGGACCCAATAGTGGAGGATGTAGAACACATAGTAACCGAATGCACAAGATATAATGAGGAGAGAGAGGAGTTGGAGAGGTACATGAGGAATAGAGTTGGTGAGAGGGGGTGGGAGGAGATTAAGCAGAGGGAAGATAGAGGGGTAGGGGCGCTATTGGGGTTAACACAGGAGATGGAAACACAAGACATGGAGATGATGAAGAGGATATTGGAGAAAATGTGGAGGAAGACAAGTGGGTGAGGGAGGGGGGGGGGAGCGGAGGTGAGGGGGAGGGAGGAGGAAGTGGAGGGGGGGGGGGTTATACAAACAAAAACAAAACTGTCTCTTAAACTATCCTTCTACTCTAAACTTTCCCTCCTACTAACGTTTCTGAGCCAGTACCGATACAAAGGTCAGCCCTGTGGATCTGCACGGTCTGCGGGCGGGTTCTAAATAAGAAGACTCAACCAGCGGGTGTGTGGGGGCGGCAGCCCCCACCCATAATACTAGGTTAGGTTAGGTAAGGTTGGTAGGTTAGGCTAATGTCTTTCCAAATCACTATCGGGGGCGTGTCTCAACATCGATCAATAGGCCTAATGGGGAAAATAGGTTTTCCCGAGATTTCTAATTAATTGCAAACACTATAGCCTATAGTGATGCAAATGAACAATTTCTTTTATAAAAAACACTCGGAAAATTCGTGGTAGGCTATTAAAATAACATTTTTCCCCATTCCTTTCCAGGGCCCAGGCACAAGCTAACCTAGTTACCTTACCTATGGCTAGTAGCCTACCCAAATAGGCTAGGCCTATCTCATCATAGCATACACACTAGTGACTACAGATCACTCAGTCTCTCAGACATTGCTATAGGCTAAGGTAAGGCAAGAGAGGAACATAACAGATACCATGGTAGGTTGGGAGCACGCCGGTTTATAATGGTCACGTCCAGTTGTCAATAATCACTTTGGGGTTGGCATCACAGTTCACACGTTTTCCAGGGGGAAAATACATATTATAGACATTTATATGACTGCAACTACTTCTACATATCTACTCGAACACTCAGCACATACAAAGTTGAACATTAGTTATAAGTATGAAGCGGAAAATACATAAATAAACGGGAAAACAGAAATAACTCACGACCAAAGATTTTGTTGACAACATATAGCTGGCCTCAGCCGCCTCATATACATTTTGCATACAATAAAACGATAAAATAAAATATAATATGAAACATTATGTAATGCAATACTCTATTAAATAATAATATATAATACAAAAATATACAAATGATACATTAATGCATAGGATATGCATGCTGAAAACTGTATCCCCGAATGGCGCGTAATTCAAGCTACGCAGTCATTCTTGCTATACTGTATCTTTAAAAAGTCAAAACCTGGTCAAAACTATGGATATGTTGCTGCCATGGAAATTCTACCTTATTATAAATATTTAGTTATCAGATAAGTTTGCTTTCCATATTTTAAACCGAGGGCTCACTCTTTTAACATATGATCCGGTGTAACTCAAATATAAAATATAGGCCTACTATATTATAACAGAAGTAGCCTACTGAGTAATTGCTGTAACTCTCCTTGTGAGAACGGTTGATTATGAAATTATGTATATAAACTTTTCAGGTTAGCAGTTACTTCCCGACTATAGCTAGATGAAAATGGCGTGAGTAGCTAACATATATATATTTCTTACAGTTCCTCTGGAAAAAGGCAAACTAGGCCTGTGTATCCAGCTCAGTACCAGTACTTGCACTGCTGCGGTCGTTCATGGTGTTGGCGGCGGCGGTAGCAGACGCAACATTTTTACTATTCTGTATTTTTGCTTTATAATCAAACTTCAAATCTTGTCTTCCCCATGCTTTATCAAGATTACTTTCAAACTCCCTTATTGATTCGGAATCGACTACATACTGGGGCAGTGCGTTCCACTTATTTACCACTCTATCACAAAATGAGTTCTTTGCCTTCTCAAGCCTATTTCTTTCTTTGTAAATTTTCTTAGTGTCCTCTCGTTCTTGTTCCCTCCCGCATCAAGAAGATACCTTCACACACATCCTCATCATACTTTCCTGACACTATCTTAAAAGTCTCTATCATATCCCCTCTCTTTCTCCTATATGCCAGTGTCGCAAGCCCCAGTGTCCTCAACTTCCGCTCATAGCCCGCGTTCTTCCATGTTAGTACTAGCTTGCTAGCTCTTCTCTGCACTTTCTCCACTGCTTCTATATCCTTTACCATATATGGAGCCCACACCTGGTTCGCATATTCCAGGTGCGGCCTAACCAGCGCTGTATAAAGATTCCTGAAGATTTCTTCGTCAAGTGACACAAATGTCCTTATCAGCCCTACAATTCTATGGGCTTTGTTTATCTTTTCCGCTAAATGTTCTGAGAAATTTAACTTATTGTCTATCACTACTCCTATATCCTTTTCTGCATTCACTTCCTCCATCGCTTCATACATACTGTATCCTACCTTGTCTATCTTGCTTGTCCCAATCCGCATGTACTTGTATTTTTTTGGATGAAAAGGCATTAACCAATGCTCAGACCATTCCTTCATGCCCTCGACATCTCCTTGAAGCAAACCCACATCTTCCTTACTCCTCACTCTTCTATACAGCTTAGTGTCATCCGCATACAGGTATACCTCACTTCCATTAGTTATAACTTCAGGTAAGTCGTTGATAAATATAACGAACAGTAGTGGTCCCAACACAGATCCCTGAGGTACCCCACTTGTAATTTCGCTCCACCCCGAGCCTATTCCATTCGCCAGTACCCTCTGTCTCCGATCTTTCAGGAAGGCTTCTATCCATTTCACACATTTCTCCCCTATATTATAGCTTCTAACTTTCTCTATTAACCTTTTATGTGGGACCTTATCGAAGGCCTTCATAAAATCGCAATATACCACGTCTATTACATCACCATCCTCTAGAATTTGCATCCAATTATCTACCACCTTAATTAGCTGTAGTACCGTCGACCTCCCCGGCAAGAATCCGAACTGTCTCCCACTGAAAAGTTGGTTTGACTTCATATGATTCATTATTCCTTCTCTAATTACCGTTTCCATTAGTTTACACACAACACTTGTCAAACTGACTGGTCTATAATTTCCTGGGTCATTTCTCTTTCCCTTCTTAAATATAGCTGTTATGTTCGCCTCTCTCCAGTCCATTGGGATTTGTCCTGTATTAAACGATACCTCAAATAACATTTTCAATGGCTCTACCAACATCTCACCTCCTTCCTTTATAATTCTTGGGTGTATCCCATCCGGTCCCGGGGACTTACTTCTGTTAATCTTTTCTATAGCCCTTCTTATTCTAGCATGGGAAAACTCTATTAGTTCTAGTGCCGGTGCCTGTTTGATGGGAATAGTAGGCACTGCATCATCCGACTCCACTGTTAGTACCCCCCCAAAGTATTTCCCCAATACCTCTGCTTTCTCCTTATCAGTCTCCGCTCTACTCCCATCATCCAACCCCCCTCTGCAGCTCTGGGATCCCTACTCTTCTTGTTAACTTTTCCTGAATGTACTTCCAGAATATTTTTGGATTATCCTTCACATTTCTAGCAATCTCTCTCTCCCTCTCCTTCACCCCCCCCCCCCCCCCTCCTTGTCTCCCACCTTATGTTATTGTTTATTTGTCTGCGTTCCAGATCCACTTCTTTAGCTTCTATACTAGACCCCCTGTTCTTTTTTAACAATTTTAGTCTTTCCCACAATAGTTTCTTTCTTCTAATCAATGTCCAAAGCTTTCTTTTCATTGTCAATTCTGGGTTCGTTCTTTTCCTCAATTTTGTGTTATCCTTATATTCCCTTACTGGTGGTACACTTTTGGATACAGCATTCTCCAGTTTGACTCTAATTTTCCTCCACATTCCTTCAGCGTCTTCACCGTTCAAGTATTCCCCCCAGTCAATGTCCAAACACCGTCTCAGCAGCTCATAATCTGCTCTATCATACATGTATATTTTTGTATTGCTTCTATTATCCCTCTCTGTTTTAATATTGCAACTAAAGCTTCTACAGGCATGGTCACTACGACCTATAGGGCTATCCACATTGACATGTTCCACTATATCCTCCTCATTGCTAAAAATCAAATCAAGTACACTCCCCTGAGTCCCATCTCTATATCTTGTCATCTCTGTAATATGTTGCGTTAAAAAACAATCTCTCACTTTCTCTATAAACTTGTTTTTCAGGTTACACTGTCCCGCTGAAGTAGTACAATTTGCCCAGTTGATCCTTGGCAAATTAAAATTTCCAATCAAAATCTTATATTTGTTCTCTCTATTATGTATTTCCTCCATTGCTTTCAGTAGGTTATCATCCTCTTCCCTAGTATTATTTGGGCTTCTATATATAGAGGCAATTAGAATTGATCCTCTTGCACATTTTACTTCAATACACAAATACTCACAATACTGCTGTCTCATATCCACCTCATTAACCTTGAGCTCTTTTCTTACATAAATAAACAGTCCTCTTCCGACCTCTGCTCTAATAGCATTCCTCTCATATAACTCAAAACCCTCCAAACTATACTCCACCAGATCCCTTTCAATTCTAGCATTTTTTGGTCTTACTTCCTGTAAGGCTATGACATCAGATTTTTCATCTTCATCCTGCAACCTACATATCAGTTCTCTTTTCTTGTCCTGGGTAAACACATCCACATTACTAAACATAATCCTTAATCCATCTACCATTCCTTCAGCAACTACACCATCCCGCTCCTCCTGTCCGTACGCTACTCCCCCCTTAGCACTACTGGGTCTGCAACTTTGTCTCCTGTATATATATCACGTTGAAAGCTTTGATCCTATTATAATCATTTCTCCGAACCCACACACATCATGAAATAGGTAAGCTTGAAATATAAACAGGTAAACTAAGAACATCCCGCTACAGATCCCCAAATGGACCTATGGGTGACAAAAAGGTTAATTGAGTTTTTAACTTTGTTGTGACCAGAGGCTCTTCCCAACTTGAATACGATCGTCTATTGAAAATCAGAATAAAAATAAATATAAACAATCAAGATCGAGACCAAAGTTTATGCACCTACAGAGAGGCACTTTACCTTATAGAAACACAGAATTATACGCGAGTGGTGGCACAATATGATTATAATTATAAAGTGTGTCTACTTCACCGTATCTAAATCATCCTCACTCTCATCTGATTCCTCATCCTCATCTGACTCATCCCCATCTGACTCATCCTCTTCTGAATCATCATCTGACTAATCCTCATCTGACTAATCCTCATCTGACTCCTCATCAGAGTTGGTGAACCCTTCCAGTGACCGCTGAAGGTACAGGAGGGAAGGCAGTATGGTAGTCAACCTAGTGATCACTTCGGTAATAGCTGGTCGGTCCTCCTGTTGGTACTCTACCATGTTAGCCACAAGTTCCTCAAGTCCCTCCGGCCAAGCACTCAGTCGTCCAGCCTTCATCTGTTTCACGACCAGTTTTTCAAACATAATACCAAGAGAAAAAATGTCACTAGCAAAAGATACCCCTCTGTTATAGAACAATTCAGGTGCGTACCACTTATAATTAATGTATCTAGTGACATCATTGTTCCATGTACGTTCAACCTGATCTACTAGTGCCCCCAATCCAAAGTCAATCAAGGCAGATTCAACCTCACCAAGATCAGCCATAGGAATCTTGACAAGTACATTGTCGGATTTGATATCATTATGTAGGACCCCTGCTTTGTGTAACTGCTGTAAGCTGCGTGCCAGTGCCAAGAACACTTCTACCAACCCTCGAGCAGTAAGACGGTTATATACACTCCGTAGAGTCTTGCCCTCCACACAAGACAGGAAGAGACAAGGGCGGTCACAGCAGTTGGCATGCAAGACTGGGGAGCCTCCAGCACCCTGCAGATGATCTAGCAATACAGCCTCACGCCAGAAAGCCTGCACCATTGTATGATCTACACTCTTACCCAGTTTGCATACTAGATTATAGATTTGACTCCTGCAAGGAGATAAAGAAAACCTAATATTTAGTAGTGGCCCCTCCATCATTGACGATTATGCCTATTACATAAGGCTACCTCTTCAAACGCTCATATGCGTAGTTTGAATCTACCGCCGCAGAGCTCAGAGGAACCTTCATCATAAGCACACGCAAAATCACTCATGGTTCGTCTTTATGATTGGGTTCTCACTACGAAAAAACTTCGTAACAAATAAAAAATAAAAATAAAATAAGAATAATTATTCATAAGCTTTCCATATTCCGTGGATGTATTTCTGTGGATTCTTGGACCACACGCTGACTGGCGCATCTATCCGCCTTCACTGACATATCAAGTATACCAAAATCCTTAATACATCAACGAATGGGAAGGGGATGGTCGGGAGGGCCCCAGTCGTCAATGATTACGGGGCCACTACTAAATATTAGGTTTTCTTTATCTCCTTGCAGGAGTCAAACCTATAATTTATTAGTGGCCCCTCCATCATTGACGATTATGCTTGATATCTAAGACTGGAGGGGGACATTCGTAATCATATCATAACCATTGCAACTAGAATAGGCAGATAATCAAACAACCACATAGTATTCTTACTTTGTAAACAATAATATATTTATGTATAAACTTTATACAACATATAAAAAGGGGTACAAGCAGGGGCGTGCTTAAAGAAGCCTGCTTGAGGACAAAAGGGTAACTATGAGAATCTGTTCCCAGATCTGAAAGTTAAAGGCACCCCACTTAAATTAAGTGGTGAAGAATAAAACTTTATGTTTATATGTGCACATATAAACCCCATTATTCTAATGTGTATATTCCTTAAAATTAGACACAAAAATAGAATAATTTCTTGTACTATCGCAGATGTACTTACTAAAATGCTACTCGGAGTTGCAACTACCGAGAACTCTTAAAATTAAATTGCTTCAACAGTGTATCCCACTGAAAGAAACCATTGTTGTACTACATCCAGTGTACTTTAACAACATTTCCCGTAGGCATTACTACAGAGAAATTTTAATCACAACACTTATACATTGTATCACAGCTCGCATAGCTGAAAGAAACCATTGTTGTACTACATCCATTGTACTTCAACCACATTTCCCGTAGGCATTACTACAGAGAAATTTTAATCACAACACTTATACATTGTATCACAGCTCGTATACTCTGTAGGCTACATATCCTCCGGCGGGGTCGAGGGTGTCTTATGTTACACTGACTGCCCCCCCCCCCCCCCCTCTTTCTTAACCTAAACAATAAGTGACTTAGAGACCCCTCTAGACCCTTTACCGTAACGCTATACTGTACACAGCATTGATGGTTTGTCTAGTGCTACCGACAGGTATCGAGTTAAAAACGTATGATTTGAAGCCCATAGTTGAGTAGTAGCTATGTCTTCAACAGAATTTTTTTTTAGAAAACGTAAAGATGCTGCCCATTTGCGTAAATCGTGGGCCCTACCCACTACGCCGGGATTACTCTCTTTAATGACTTCGACTAGCAGAGAAGCCTTTTTTTGTTTCATTAACCTTTTACCTGTCCTCAATACCCATAAACCACCTTGTCGGTTAAGAGGTGCCACTCTCATATATTTGGTTAAAGCTTGTACAGGACACATATTATGGTGCACTTTACCCCGTTTCAACGCCGGCACTGTGAACTCTGAGAAAACATGTTCACTATGTTCATTCTTGGCGATGAACCCTGGGGAAGGTGCAATATGAATGCAATCATTGAGTCTACCAAACCTTATGCAATTAGGGGTGTTGCTCATCGCCGCCAGCTCAGAGACCCTGCTACCTGTTGCCAGAGCCATAAGGAACACAGCCTTTTTTAATAGTAATTCAAAATCTGCCGTATTCTGATACAGACGGGAATGAAGCAAAGATAACGCCTTGACAAGAGACCAGGTAGGCATGAGCTGACGGGGAGGTGGGCGGAGTTTGAAGCATGCTCTCATGAAACCTGTTTCTTCCGCCTGTGGTATGGTTAGACCTGTAAGGTCAAAGAATGGCACCCTGATAGCTGTTAAGTGATTTTTTAGAGTCACTACAGATAGACGTTTCTGTTCAAACAAATAGTTTAAATAATGAAAAACTAACGCCACCGAAGGTACTGTCTGTTCTGTTCTAACTATCCAAGAAGTAAAGGACTGCCAATGAGATTGATATTGCCTTTTGGTAGATTGTGTGTACTGATTCATAAATTTATCTGTCACGTTTCTACCATACAGTGTTAGCCACTTGGCCTCCTGAATGTCCACAATGCAAAAGTCAGCAAGGTCTTTAGGTTGCCAATCGTGTCTAAGTGGAAATACCCGACCGGGAGCGACACCGGGTTCGGGCACCACATTCTCAATTGCTGGTACCACAACTGCGCCGGCCACAGGGGCGCGATTAACGAGACTACGCCTCGATAATCCTGTAGTTTGTTGACTACGTGGCACATTAGAGAAGCGTCTGGTGGCGGAAACAGATAAATGGAACTCCACCTGTTCCAATCCGTCGGGCCCCCCCGCCGGCGTTAATGTCCGGCGTGTGAGGTACCGAGGGAGTTTGTGATTCTCCTCTGACGCAAACAGATCCACTTGTGGACGGTAAGGCTCTGCAATCATTTGATCGAAAATGTTTTGCTTGAGTGCCCACTCTACTGTTGTGCTCTGTCTCCGAGACAGCGCGTCTGCCCAGACGTTTGCTACGCCTGGGAGATATGATGCATGAAGATGAATGTTCAGCTTGTTGGCTAGCACAAAAATCTTTTCTGACACGTCTAGCAACTTCCGAGACCTCGCTGACCCTTGTTTCTGAATGCAGTGAACTGCATTGAGATTGTCCATCCTGAAGGCCACCGACTTTTCCCGTAAAGTAGAGCCGTGAACCTGAAGGAAATACAAGGGGACTAGTAACTCTTTGACATTTATGTGAGAGGTTTCTGAAGGGGACCAAAGCCCTTGACCCTGATGCCCGAGGTTTGACTGAAAGCCCCAACCTATCGTCCCTGACGCATCCGTGTCCACCCATACCGTCGGCGGAGGAGAGGTCCATGACATGACTGAGTGCAACATTTCCCTCTTCGCCCAAACCGCTAGTAAGCTGTGTATTAATGCTGGGATAAGCCATAATTTTCCCGCCGGTAAGAGTGGGAAATATTTGTTGCCCTCCAAGATTAAACGTTTGACTTTCAACCGGCCCAACTTCACAGTTAGTTGAACCCAGTTGAGAGAACCGACTAGAGATTCCCAGAGTCTCTGTGTCGTAGTCAGACTGTGGAGAAACATAAACATTTTTTTGCGAAACCTGTTTCGATTGTCCACACTCTGACTCAGAGTGAGAGACGCTGTGTCCCACACCAGCCCTATTCACTGAATTACTCGTGAGGGAATAAGGTTTGACTTTACCAAGTTGACCTTGAATCCTAGAGATTTGACATGGTTTAACGTAATGTTGACATGAGTGTTGCATAACTCTTCTGTCTCTGCCACCACCAGCCAGTTGTCCAGATACCACAAGATCCTGATCCCTTGTTCTAAAATGGGCATCAGGGCTTGCCGGACTAATTTTGTGAAAATGCGTGGCGCTAGGTGTAATCCAAACGGCATCCTTTGAAAGACATAAGTCTGATGCATTATTCTTAAAGCCAGAATTTGTTTAAATCTCTTGTTTACCGGGACGTGCCAATACGCGTCTGTCAGGTCTAATGAACACATCCACCCTCCCGGCGGAAGTGTTAGCCTGATTTGATTCACTGTCAGCATCCTGAAGGACACGTTGTGAATGTGGAGATTCAGATAACACAGGTCTACAACTGGCCTCATCTGAATACTGTCCCTTTTTGGTACTAGAAAGAGTTTGGATGTAAACACCGGGTAAGTCGGGGGGACTGGGATAATGACACTCTTGGTAATCATCTCCTGAACTAGTGACTCCATCTCTAAAGAAACATGAGTGGCCTCTGTCGGCTGACGCAAGCGAAGTCGCCGGAGCCACTGCCAAGTGATGCCTTTGCGTACCACAGTCCTCGCCCATGATCTTAATGGCCATGCCTGATGACACGCCCGGAATGACCCCGTTAGCAGACTGGGGTTCGCCGGCTGGACTACTCTCTGTTCCAACACACCTTTGACTGGCCCCGGGAGTGAGAGAGACCTTAGTTTTTTGCTGGTGGTGGTGTACTCTTGGATGACTGGCTGGGTTTGGCTGGAGGCGGGCCCTGACCTGGTCGTTGGTGAAACCTGTGGCCTTTACATGAGAATTTACCCTGTTTATACCTGACGTGAGCCTGACCCTGGGTGGAAGAGGACTTAGGCTGATGAAAAGGCTTCGACCCACTAGCTTGAGCTTTCGAAACTGGTTTGGGTTTAGGGAAAGTAAAGGTAGGATTCTTAGGTTGAGAGGGACTTTGTTTGAATGCTTGTGCCATATTGAAAACAGTCTTCCAAACTGCTGGAGAAATCAAAGAAGGGGTTAGAACTGGAGACAGAATTACTTGGCTTGCAATACGGTCAGGAAGTTTCTTTACTAAGAACATCCTCAGATCCTGCCTTGCTCGAACCGCCTCTAATAAGGCTGTCCGAATATCTTCTAAAGACTGAATGGAAGTTTGGAGAAGCAAGCGCCGGGAAAGTTCAATGGCCTTCCTGACTTCCGCAGTTTCGATTGCCTGAGAAGAGCGTAACAGAGACTTTGTTACTTGCTGAGTAACAATATATTGTGAAAACAGTCTAAACGCTTTACCTCTTAACCTAAACTCGCGGTCTAGGTGAGTTGGGGAAGGCGTGCTAAATGGATCTTTTAATTCGCACAAATTGATTTTAGGGGCAGCCAAGAAATCAAACAAAGCAGAGGGGACTCCTCCGGCACTAAAAACCGGAAGAGAGAACCAAGAATGGTGCTCTTGAGGGATTTGGTGAGAAGACTTTGTAGTGAAAGTAGTGGCAACATTTTGAGCCTCTGTTTCCCAGTCCACCCAAGGTCCCGTACCCAACTGCCCCACCTGCAAGACTGGATTAAAGGCCGAGTCTGTGATCGGAAACCTATCCAATTCCGGCGTCAAAGCAGAAAGTGCCTTGACGTCGTTAAAGCCATCATTCTTAGTCCAGTCAGAAAAAAGCTTTGAAGCTGAGGCAGGGGGTAGGGCTGGCGCTGATGCATACACAAAAAAGTAATGGTTATAATAACTGGGAATGGCCTTAATATGAACATCTAAAACATCGCCTTGACTATCCAATGCTCTGAGTTTTCTAGACTTATTGCCTTGGATTACCCACTCATGTGGTACAGGGAGCTCCCCCGAAATAGTAGCTTGTGCTGCCTCTGGCTTAGTTGGTAACATTGCTACCCATGAATCATCAGGCCCGTATAAAAGAGGCATAGCTCCTTTTCTGACTGGTGCCTTGTCTAAAGGGGGGGGGGGGGGAGTTATGTCTGATATGACCCACACATTGGAAGTAGTGAGAGCTGCTGTGCCTGGCACAGTGGAAATTGAATCTGACACAAGAGGAGGGTTAGGTATATTAGCTAAAGCAATGGATGTAGCCAGAGGTCGCACATTCGTTGACGTCGCGGGAGCTTCCATACCAACTGTAGGAGTTTCCGGCGTAGGGCCAAAGAACTTATTAAGTGCATTTAATAGTAACCCATCAATCTCTTCTGTAGTTACATACCTAGCAGATGACGAACTCCGTGGAGATTCGACAGTATCCTGAGAGTCTTCTAGGTGGTGACCTGACTCTTCAACTTCCATCTCTGAGACCAGAGAACGCTGTTCTTCATCCCTTAAGTCTGGCCTCTCATGGGAAGATCCCGCCGAAGCCTGGACCTCCACATGCCGCCATGTTAGATCTGGGATAGAAGATGGGACATCGGCATCCCGGTGGACGTCAGCCACTACTTGCGTTACAAAAGGATGTGTGCCGTCCTGCCAGGGCTGTGAGTATCGCCATACACCTTGGCTGTGGCTGTTACTCGCTTGCGAGCCTGGTATACTCCCCAATTGGGAGCCCTCACCCGAGCACCCTAGCGGTTTATAGTTTCCGTAAGATACTTCTAAATCTGAGGCTGACACACGTGACCTGGTAGAGAAAGCATGAATATCAGGTGATGAAATGTCCGCCGGGGCATCCTCCACCACATTCTCTGACTCCACCCCCGACCTGTCAGATTGGACGTTAGACTTGGAGGGGGTAGATGCAGAGAGCGGGGTACCAGGCTCCGGCGACAGCCGTGAGTCCGTTCGCGCCGGAGGATCCCTTTTGGATGATTTATGACTTCTACTAGACTTATGTTTAGTTCTAATAATGTCTTTAGGTCCCCTACTCTCTTCCTTTGTCCTCTTCCGTGGAGGTGAAGAAGAGTGGCCCGAAGCTTTCACCTGCTCCCTCAGGGGTGACCTTGAATTGGACCTCGTCGCCGATGCCGAAGGTGACGGAGAGCGAGGCCTCTTAGATTTGCCAGGGGAGGGTGTGGGAGCCTGTCCCCGCCCAGTCTCGGAGGCCTTACGTGTACGGATCTTACTCTTAGGGGGGCATGTTTAATAATTAACAGTTCCCAAAGCTCAAGGTTGTCACATTGCAATGCTTTATGAGCTACATTTGTTGAATAAGTAGCGAGAAGTTGTTTTACTTCCTGCAAGGCCACCGCCGCAGTATTATCTTTGTGAATCAACAGTTTAACACTTAAGAGGGTACAAATAGTGCAATGCTTTGTCACCCATATCCCCCGTGACCGATCGAGGCATTTAACACATTTAATGCACAGCTTGTGCGCAAAAATAGGGATACCGGAGCATAACGGCGTTGAACATAAAGCAATGAGAGGTTCTATGGCTGACATGACCGAGACTGGCGGAAATCTACCCACCCCCAGGATCTACCTGGTCACCTGGCGCCACGCCGGTACTCCGCCCTGGAAAGAGAAAATTCCCAGGAATTAATGCTCATAAGGTTACCCCAAAATGTTACAAAAACATGTGTCATAAAACTGCTGGTCAACGAACCGTAGTCCTCAACCACTACTTTTCGCTGTCCAGCAGTTTCAAATTAAAGATTTCAGCATATCTTTACCTGTCCAAAAGATTTAAGCATATCTTCTGAGTCTTCATAAAGATGAAGCATATCTTTAATAAAGATAAAGTCCTTCAAGTATCCCGTTACACTTGAAACACTAGTAAGATTCAGGCATCTTCTTATCCCAAAAAAGTCTAAGCCTATCTTAATCTCTAATCCGACTTCTACCAGAAGCCCTCATAGATCGCCGTCTTGAAGGCCGTGATACCTTATTGTATCAACCAATTGTTTGGCAAACCATAGCGAATTGCAAATCCGGTAATGTAACCACCCGAAGGTACCACCGCCGGGTTTCATATAAAATGTCAAACCAATTGTACCTGCCCCAGACCTCTTTGCAAAAAAGGTCGCCGGGAGGAAAAGACCAAACAAACAAACAACATTGTCTTGAAGGCCGTGATACCTGATTGTATCAATCAATTGTTTGGCAAACCATAGCGAATTGCAAATCCGTTAATACAACCACCCGAAGGTACCACCGCCTAGGGTCATATTAAATGTCAAACCAATTGTACCTGCCCCAGACCTCTTTGTAAAAAGGTCGCCGGGAGGGAAAGACCAGACAAACAAACAGCATTGTTTTAATGGCTTTGAAAAGCCGAGAAAACCATATCCAACAGGTGTCAGCATGATCACCTAGATAAATGTGTGGAGCCCACCTCGCCAGGAATAACACAGGAAGCCTGATCACAGGCTCGACCACAGAAAATGCAGTTTCTGATGAGCCCTCAAGCTACCAAACTCGCCGGGGTAACTAATTTTAGCCATCCTGACTAAAACTCGGTAAACAAAACGGCTTTCTCGGAGCAATCGAAAAAAAACGCCGGAAAGGCAACCCACAACAAACAGAACGCAGTCTGATAAACATAATCAGACGCAGTCCGAAGCTCCTGGATCAGCCAATCACAACTAATCCAGGACACACATGACACATGAGTAAATTTTTATAATAATAAACAATGAAAACACTTGCATATGTGAAAAACTACGAGTGGCTGGCTAGGCCTAGTGAAAACGGAAAACACTTAATGACGTCGAAACACAATCGAAAAGCACTTCATCCCACCAAAACTGGAACAGCAGCCACATCAACATCGTAGAAAAAACCCGGTAAGGGTAACACTGACTCGGGACCCAGAAAGAACTCCACTACGTGAAGAAAAAACACCAGGAACGTCAGTAAAAAACAAACAAGGCTACTCCATCTGAAAGATAGCTAGAAGCCCGACATCGCGTAGTTAAAGCCGCCTAACAAGCTAGGACTAAAGATGGCTAAACACGAAAAACGTTTCAGAGCGTCCTCAACCCGGCCACGAGGGTCCGTCCGAAATAGACGCCCCAATAAAACGACCCAAAATACACTTGTTCTGCGAGAAAACCACCCATGACACCCCTGCTACGCCTTACTCAAGACATCCCAGAGTAAACAAATGAGAAAAAACTCACTAGGGACGCAAGAATGCGGAATCAAAGCGGAGCACTGTGGGGGACACGTCCGGGTGGGGTGAACGCAGAGCAAGGAAGGCGGAAGGATGCGCTAGTCAGCGTCTGGTCCAAGAATCCACAGAAGTACATCCACAGAATATGGAAAGCTTATGAATAGTTATTCTTATTTTATTTTTATTTTTTATTTGTTACGGTTTTTTCGTAGTGAGAACCCAATCATAAAGACAAACCATGAGTGATTTTGCGTGTGCTTATGATGAAGGTTCCTCTGAGCTCTGCGGCGGTAGATTCAAACTACGCGTATGAGCGTTTGAAGAGGTAGCCTTATTGTAATAGGCATAATCGTCAATGATGGAGGGTCCACTAATAAATATTTACCTTTGGCTTTGTGACTAAACAGAAATCTTTCACAAGAGCCACCAGAGCTAATAAAACGCTTAGAAACCAGATGTGGTTTTAGTAGTTTATAAGAAAAGGTACAGCTTGGAAGCTGATTCGGCAGTATACGCTTGTGAGAAGATGGTTTCTCAGTAGGGGCAATGAAGAAATCTAGACAGGCTAGGACGTGAGACAAATGAGGCCTGCCACACCCTTGGTACTCTGGAGTGTTGGCAATCCATTGGCAGAATTTCTGGAGTCCAGTAGGGTAGCAGGAAACCAAAGACTTCTGCATCAAAACCTTCCAAGTGTGGAGGAATGCGCGACCAAGTGACCTAACATCAGCATCAGAACGAGTGCATGTGTTGCCGACCTGATCGTTGACAGCGATGGGTACGTGAAATTGTGACCCGCTGTATTAACTACCTCTGAAGTGATATCGTTGAGTAGGTGGCCATTTCGGTGTAGTTCAGCTAGACCCAATACAGTAGCCCGCAGCTCCCGCAGCCAGGGAACCGCCTTATACATAACCTTGTTGGTCATTATAATGCTCAACAATTGTGTAGTAATATATTGTTAATTATTACCTTATATGATTAACTACGAAAAGAAGCTTCTAACTATTACGTTATACGATTAATTAAGAAAAGAAGCTTCGAGCGAACAAATAACGCGTCTAATCACTGCACTTGTAGGCACAGGAATGAGGACTGTCTTTTTGAACGCCGGTGATGTAACCTTATTACTTCTTAGGTATAATATTAAATTTGCTGTTGTGTTTCTTTATTTTTACTATACTCTTCTTCAATTATGTTTTTTCCAAAAACTAATAACCATAAATAACTTTAAAATAGTGATATATATTAAACATTAACAAAAAAAATTATGTTTATATTAAAGTTAGCGGTTTAAAAAGTTTTCTTTATTTATTGTACTTCATAGAACACCACAGTTTAATGGGTAACTTTAACAAAGGATATGAGGTGTACTACGATAACACCCTCACACACCTTCAGTAACAACGAACCCCAAAGTGTTGAGGCTTTCACTAAAGGGTTAATGGTATTCTTTCGAAGCAGAGTTTCAAGCCCCAGAAATCATGTCACAGAACAACGAAAAGGAACAACTTCCGATTCATATTTATTTTAGGTCCGGATTTGAAGTTGTCGATTTTATCACCCATGCTGAATTGTCCGCATCGTATGCTACTTGCCAATATGTATAATTCTTGTTGGAGATACACAATAAATATATAGCAATAAATCACCTGTACCTGATGGTTTGCATCCACGTATAATCAAGGAAGGAATGGACCAAATGGCTACACCATTGAAAATATTATTTGAATATTCCCTGAACACTGGTGAGATACCAGAAGACTGGAAGATTGCAAATATAACTGCAATTACAAGAAGGGAAATATAGCTAGAGCTGACCCAGGAAACTATATAGGCCAATCAATTTAACAAACATCAAGAAACCAAAGTCCTCAAAGTCAAAGACCATCTGGACATGAGAGGCATTCAATTCTTTGCTGCAGCCTCCACAAACCAACACCACACACTACACTACATGGCAACACACCCACAGACGCCAGGAAATATCAAAACAACACCCAGCACACGGTATCACACACAAATACAAGAAACAAAACTCCCCACAACACAAAAAACACCCGCATTTCATAATTTCACCACCATCAGACAAGACCGGGCTGTCAGCAGGGGCGGTGGACTCATCACCCTGGTACACAAAGAAATATCATACATAGTAACCAGTGTACAAACCAAATCCCTCCTCCCCCTAAATGATAACACAACAGAAATACAATCAATTAAAATACGCACTGGCAACAACTCCAACATAACCATCATAAACACATAGATCCCTCCCCAAACATCCCCTACAGTACCAAATGAATACAAACCACACTTACAACACATCACCAACACCCCACACATCATCCTGGGTGGTGACTTAAACGCCAAGACGTCGGCCTGGTTTGTCGACAACCCCGACACAGACAGAGGGCTGGTACTACAAAACCAAACCGATAACCTCATCATCCTTAACGACATCCATCAACATACCCATATTCCTCACCAAGCCCTCTATAACCCATCATCTCCAGACATCACCTTTTGCTCCCCAGAACTCGCCCCCACAACATCCTGGAGGGTGGTCAGAACCTTAGGCTCTGACCACCTCCCGATCATTATCACCACCAAAACCAGACTCACCCCAGCTAGCCACAAACACACATACACCAATTATAAAAGAGCTAACTGGGAAGCATTCACAAATGAGACAGAACAACACTTCACAACTCTAAACAGTACACCCATCACTAACATCAACAATGCTGTACACATACTCAATAAAACTATCCAAAACGCTGACAAGAAACACATTCCAAGAGGTAACAGAAAAAGACACAACCCCAACTTCACACCAGAAATTCAAAACCTCATCAGACAACGCGACATACTGAAACACTCCCCAGCACCCCACACACAAGACATCACACAACAAATTCAAGCACTCAACACCCAAACTAACAACAAAATACAAGAACAACAAAAACTAAATTGGAATAACTTCCTACAAACACTTGATCACAAAACAAACCCCAAAAAACTCTACAAAACACTAAACAGCATCACACTTTCCAACAGCAACACAACACAATCACATGCTGCAATCACAACAACAGACTCTACTCCTTCATGTAAACAACAAGCAAACACTCTCATCAATCACTTCTCACATGTCAGCCACCTAAAACCTCACAAAGACGACCGACGTGTCATCCGACGTAAGAGACAATTCCCCACAGACCCTGACTATACACCCTTCACCAATCACCAGACAGAGCATATCATCAACAATCTCAAGCACTCACCCACCTGTGGCCTAGACAACATAAGCAACATACACCTCAGACCACAAGGCATACAAGCACTCACTAACATATCAAACTACAGCTATTCACACAACACAATACCAGACATTTGGAAGCATGGTATCATCATCACATACCCCAAACCCAACAGACCCCTCGCTACCCTCCTCGCACCGCCCCATCACACTTCTTTGCTCCCCCTCCAAAGTCATGGAACGCCTAGTATTACAACTAATTACACCTGACCTACCCCTAGCTCCAACACAACATGGCTTTAGGCCACTGCACTCCACAAACACTCTTCTCACAGACCTTACACAAAGAGCTTTCGATGGCATCAATTCAGCTAGACCACCACACAGATCACTATTAGCCACACTCGACATTAGTAAAGCCTTCGATGCCATCCCCCGCCACAACCTAACAAACAAAATCTACAACACAAACATGCACAACAACACAAAAAGGTGGCTGGCCAACTTCCTAGCAGGCAGATGTGCACACGTATCTTTTGCCGGTCAGTCATCTAAAATCAGAAACTTTCCAAACGGAGTCCCACAAGGATCCGTCCTATCGCCCGCACTCTTCAATCTGTACATGCACGATATAACTACACCCAATACGCCCCAAATAAACTTAGCCTCCTATGCAGATGACATAACACTCACATGCACACACCATGACCCAAAAAGAGCAACAGATCGCCTTCAACCCTATCTCAACACACTACATGGCTGGTGCACTACAAACAGACTTAATCTAGCCCCAGCCAAATCCACCGCAACCCTGCTCACAAGTTGGACAGGAGAACACGAATACATCCCTCAACTCACCATAAACAACACACACACATACACACACACCCAAAATCCTAGGAGTAACATATGATACTCATATGACATTCAAACAGCACACCACAAACATTAAAAAGAAACTGACACCCAGACTTAACGCCCTCAGGTCACTTGCTCACACAAAATTTGGACACAACAAAGAAACTACCACTACAGTATATAAACATTACATAAGATCAGTGATGGAATACGCAAGCCCAGCCTGGGCTTCTAACCTAGCTGAAACACATCATACGACCTTACAGACTATTCAAAACAAAGCCCTGAAGATCATTACAGGCTGCACAGCTACTGCACCCACAGATCACCTACATCAAGAAACCAAAATCCTCAAAGTCAAAGACCATCTGGACATGAGAGGCACTCAATTCCTGGCAGCAGCCTCCACGAACCAAGACCACCCACTAAACTACATGGCAACACACCCACAGACACCAAGAAATATCAAAACAACATCCAGCACACGGTATCACACACAATTATTGTCCTCTCTCCCTCCCTGCCCACCCCGAACCAACTTCCAGAAGCACATCCATACTCATATCTCTCACCGATCCATCCACTCACTCACAGACAACACGCAGCTGCATGCACGACCTCCCGAAATCCATCCTTCCGAATCCTCCCTTCCTCGCGAGGACAGAGTCCACCTGGCCAGGCTGAGATGCGGACACCATCCAGCTCTCCTGAGCTATCAGAAGAGACTGGATGACTCCGTTGTCGACGCCTGCCCGGGATGTAACACAGCACCCCATACCATTAAACACATCATAGAAGACTGCATTTCACACAACCACTTACGCCAACAACACAATCTACACTCAATGAGAGCTCTGTGGGAAAGCCCGATCGTGGCCATGGCCTTTCTCAGGGACTCGGGGCTGTTCGGCCAGGCAGCTTAGGGAACAACAACAACAACTATAGGATTTAAAATGTAAAACTTGCAAACTAAACAAACCAAAATTGGGACAAGGACAATATAAAGTCAAATTAAATTATCAAAATCGCTATGTGGAAACAACGCTTACTAAAATGAAAATTATTAAATAAAAGAACACAATCTAAAATAACCCCCTAGAAATACTTTCTATAAAGTATCTAATTATTTTATCCTCCCCTTTTTCCCCAGCTAACCTAATCCCACAAGGACCCCAATGGAAATACGCCTAACGGCCTTATTGGGCTATCCTTAGTTGGAATTATGCAAGGCTGGTACATGTAATTTTTGTAACATATTATGTGGTACCTACACTGTAAAATGCTAACTGAATAAATATTATTATTATTATTATTATTATTATTATCCAGTCAGCTCGGCTACATCAACAACCTAAGAGACAAATCAGGTCAGGAGTCTACTACCTAGCCAGCTAAGCCAGGCCAGGGAGACATGAGATATAGGCTGCACGAGGACAATCGTATTGGGACAGATTTTTTTTTTTTTTTTTTTTTTTCTTTTTTTTTTTTTAATTAAAATTTAAAACTTGCAAACTAAACAAACCAAAATTGGGACAAGGACAATATAAAGTCAAATTAAATTATCAAAATCGCTATGTGGAAACAACGCTTACTAAAATGAAAATTATTAAATAAAAGAACACAATCCACCACATAGGGTGTACATTACTACATGAGCAAGTTATAATATTAGTTTAACCAGACCACTGAGCTCCACAAAAGAACTCTCATAGGGATGGCCCAAAGGATTCGATCAAGATATATAACGAAACGAGTCAAGATAGAGAGGGAAGGGCAGTAGGGGAACAAATCGAGGAAGGTGAAGACATGCAGACATTTCTCGCCATTTCAATAGTTCAGCCGGACCACAAGAGCTCCACATCAGAGCTCTTATAGGGCAGGGCCGAAGGATGAGGCAAGAGCTGCTACACCGCAACACCAACCAAGAAGGTATTCAGGGCGAAGAATGAGATCAGGTCGAAGGTAGAAAAAATCACATCGAAAAGCAAAAAATGCATTACCGAAGGGAATCAAGTCAGTCCGGCCACATCAGCAACCAAAGAGACAAATCAGGTCAGGAGTCTGCTACCTAGCCAGGCCAGGGAGACATGAGATATAGGCTGCCCGAGGACAGCCAAATAGGACAGAATAAGAATAGAAGGGGAAAAACATAGAATGACAAAAGAAAAACTACTCAAAATTAGTCAAGCTGAGGACGAAAGCTCGAGGGGAAAGGGAGGGAAACAACCACATCCCTCCCCATCAAGCCCCAGTCGCCGAACCCCGAAGCCCCCCAACTGCGAAAAGGAGAGTAGTACCAGGGGGGAGAATAAGAATAGAAGGGGAAAAACATAGAAAGAGAAATGGAAAAACTACTCAAAATTAGTCAAGCTGACGACGAAAGCTCGAGGGGAGAGAGGAAGGGAAATTACCACAACCATCCCCCATCAAGCCCCAGTCGCCGGCCCCGAAGCCCCCCAACTGCGCCAAGGAGAGTAGTACCAGGGGGGGATAATACCTGTAATATGTGTCATGTACAGTAATACTTACAGTTGATAGCAATTTGATTAGTTATACAGACTAATAACACCCACAACAAAGCCACTCCAACAGCTTCCTCTCTCTCTCCAACACTCCTTTTCCCCTCTCTACACTCTTCAGAAAAAAAGGAAAGTAGAATGTAGCTACGAAATGCCGTTGTAAAGGCTTATCCCTCATTACCTTCACCTGACCTGACCTATTTAAAACACACACACACACACAAACATTGCTTCATTAACCCTTCCAATACGATTACACCTTCTTTATCCCTTTGAGTACCAGCGACGTCTGTTATACTTTATTCTAGCTACATTTAGACAATTTTATGAAGCTTAGGAAGGATATATGGTAGCTATATACATGGCTTATTTGAGATAGTCGGTAGCCTTTTAATTGATAGAGGTCCTTCCTGAGCTGAATAAAATTGTCTAATAGTTGCCCGAATTTAATGAAAAGAACGTCACCGGTAGCCTACTGTACGGGTTAAATGTTTTCTTTGATTCACCATGACCTTTATTTCTTCTCATTATGATTTTGCCATATTGTAAAGGCTACACAATTGCTCGAAAGCTTTTGGAGTATGATGCCAAGCTTTTTATTAGTTTTAGGTTGACCATAGACATATATTTCAGCCTAGTTTTTTTGGTCCATTAATTTATATATTAATATATTTTTAGTTTCTTAGCTAGACCTCCATCAAGCTTAAAAAAAATCCCTAGACCCCCCCATCAAGAAATACATATGTACATTTTTTGGTAGATAAATGTTCCGGCCGAAGGCCGGTTCCCCTTAAAATTGCAGGCTCGCTATCGATCGCCAGGAAAAAATTGATACCTAAATGACACGAAAAGTCTTACTATTGACAAAGAAATGGGGCGAAAGGCTTTAAAATCGGCAAACTAATGAGCCCAACGTCATAAAATCTGAAAACTAATGGGGTTAAACATGAGGAAGAAGGGGGGCCAGTAAAATCGACCCATCTCCCCTTAATAATAAAACACTGAGGTGTTGGCCCTCTATAATAACCTAGTGTATTACATTGCGTTGTCACATGCTCACCGTAATGTAGGAATATGCTAACATTAGTCAAACCTATTTTATCCCAATAAATAGAACTTAAAGGGGACTGGTGATGGGCTGGTCTATCAGAGTGAGAACTGAGCAATCTCTGCCATACCCATAGCTTACTCTGACTGTTCCTTTTACTTATATATTTTCTAGATCTCAAGTGACGGCGTCTCTTCCGTGGATTGACCTCCCAATCTACCAAGATTGGAAGCCAAAGCGTCACATTTTTCCTTTGCCCCTCAACTTTCTCTTCATAATTGCTGAGGTGCACAGGGCCCTGGGTGGGTCTTTGGTTTCCCGGGCGTTTCCGCACCCTCTTCAGCTCCCCGCCATGGAGTGGCTTTGGTCACCCAGGCTTTATTGTGGTCAGCAGGGAGGGTTCTGTGGGGGCGCTCGGTTATGGCCTTGCTCTGGGCCTTGGGGCTGTTCGGCCAGGCAGCTTGGGGAGTCATCTAAAATCAGAAACTTTCCAAACGGAGTCCCACAAGGATCCGTCCTATCGCCCGCACTCTTCAATCTGTACATGCACGATATAACTACACCCAATACGCCCCAAATAAACTTAGCCTCCTATGCAGATGACATAACACTCACATGCACACACCATGACCCAAAAAGAGAAACAGATCTCCTTCAACCCTATCTCAACACAGTACATGGCTGGTGCACTACAAACAGACTTAATCTAGCCCCAGCCAAATCCACCGCAACCCTGCTCACAAGTTGGACAGGAGAACACGAATACATCCCTCAATTCACCATAAACAACACACCCCTAACACATACACACACACCCAAAATCCTAGGAGTAACATATGATACTCATATGACATTCAAACAGCACACCACAAACATTAAAAAGAAACTGACACCCAGACTTAACGCCCTTAGGTTACTTGCTCACACAAAATTTGGACACAACAAAGAAACTACCACCACAGTACAGTAGGGTCCCGCATAAAACGTGTTCGCATAAAACGAGTCTCGATTAAAACGACCGACCTAAAATATTAATATTTAATTTTCGATCAGAACGAATGTGATCACATAAAACGAGTCCGCCGCCAAAGTGGGGCAAATACAAGGAGTTTTCATATAGAGCGCCGAAATATCGTACAAAACGTACAAAATATCGTACGCTTTCATATAAAACGCCGAAATATCGTACAAAACGTACGAAATATCGTTCGCTTTGTACGAAAATTTTCGCTTACAGTGAACATTGACGATATTGCGCCACCAAAATGCTGTGTTCACATAAAACGAATTCACATAAAACGCCCTCGTTTATCGACCATAAACTCGTTTTATGTGAGACCCTACTGTATATAAACAATACATAAGATCAGTGATGGAATACGCAAGCCCAGCCTGGGCTTCTAACCTAGCTGAAACACATCATAAGACTTTACAGACTATTCAAAACAAAGCCCTGAAGATCATTACAGGCTGCACAGCTACTGCACCCACAGATCACCTACATCAAGAAACCAAAATCCTCAAGGTCAAAGACCATCTGGACATTAGAGGCACTCAATTCCTGGCAGCAGCCTCCACGAACCAAGACCACCCACTAAACTACATGGCAACACACCCACAGACACCAAGAAATATCAAAACAACATCCAGCACACGGTATCACACACACAATTATTGTCCTCTCTCTCCCCCCCTCCCCACCCCGACCAACTTCCCAGAAGCACATCCATCCTCATATCTCTCCACGATCCATCCACTCACTCACAGACAACACGCAGCTGCATGCACGACCTCCCGAAATCCATCCTTCCGAATCCTCCCTTCCTCGCGAGGATAGAGTCCACCTGGCCAGGCTGAGATGCGGACACCATCCAGCTCTCCTGAGCTATCAGAAGAGACTGGATGACTCCGTTGTCGACTCCTGCCCGGGATGTAACACAGCACCCCATACCATTAAACACATCATAGAAGACTGCATTTCACACAACCACTTACGCCAACAACACAATCTACACTCAATGAGAGCTCTGTAGGAAAGCCCGATCGTGGCCATGGCCTTCCTCAGGGATTCGGGGCTGTTCGGCCAGGCAGCTTAGGGAACAACAACAACAACAACAACAACAACTTAAAGGGGACTGACCCGCTTTTTTTTTCTTTCTGGGTAGTAGCCATTTGACCCCATTCAGCCTATTTCTTTAAGACATTTATCCTCATCCAGGTGTCGATTTACACCTGGCGAGCGATAGCGAGCCAACATATTTTTGATTGTTTTAGACAGCTGACTTAATATGTAAATTTTTTGGTAGAAAAATTTCTCCGGCAAAGCCGGATTTCTCCATACAATGATGGCTCGCTATCGCTCGTCAAGACAAAATTGATACCTGAATGGGGAGAAACGTCTTAAACAGTAGGCTGAATGGGGGCGAATGGATAAAACCCAGAGAGAAAAAGCAGGTCGGTCCCCTTAATACTAATTAAGCTATCCTAACTTTAATTAGCCTATCCTACCATAATCAAACATATACTAACTTTAATTAGCCTATCCTACCATAATCAAACATATACTAACTTGGTATATAATATTCTATCCTGACCAATCCTATCGTAACTTAAGGGGAGGCAGACCGTGTTTCTGGACCCCCTTCTCCCTAATATTTATCCCCACTAGTTTTGAGATTATAAGACCCATAATATTATAAGGCCCATTAGTTTGGCGATTTTAACACCTTTCACCTCCTTTCGTTGTCAATTTTAAGACCTTTCGTGCCATTTAGGTGTCGATTATTTCCTGGCGAGCGATAGTGAGCCTGCAATTTTAAGAGGCGGGACATTTTTCTACCGAAAAATGTACAAATTTATCTTAAAGGGGGGGTCTAGGGGGTGTTTTTCTAAGCTTGATGGAGGTCTAGCGATGAAACTAAAAAATATATATGAATAAATCAATTAATAGACCAAACAAACGGTCAGTCTCCCCTTAACCTAACTTACCACAACCTATGAACCAATGAAAGGCTTTCATCATAATAATAAACATGCTTCCCCTCTGGCTATTGATAGGCCTACATGTGATGAAAACATAAATTCTTGGATAAATTCAGTTGTTGGTTAGAACTGTGGAATGACATGGACGAAAGAAGCGGAAAGCTGACAAAATAAACATATAGCTATAAAACATATAACTAATGCAACAATGGAAATGGTAAAATATTTGTAATGCCCAGTACCCGCAAAATCCTGTAACCACAAAACTACCCGAGTTGACGACCAATGAAATGCTGGGTGCAAAGGGAATTTTACCCTCCCGAAAATCAATGGGCCTGGCGCGGTTTCGAACCCTGGTCAGTAGGCTTACCATACTCGCGCGCTAACTGACTGTACTACCACGGACAAACAATACGATAGCAACCTTAGTTCTCCTTGAAAGAACCAGGTGAGTGTTGTGGTGATTCACGTGGTGAGTTTTTAGACTTCGCCACCAACGACTATTTGACGCTATCCCAGACGTCAACTCGGGTAGTTTTGTGGTAGCAGGATTTTGCGGGTAGGCTACAGGGCATTACATTATAATTTTAGCTAAAATTCCTCTCTGATGGTACAAATTTTTCACCCTGGCCCATGGACTGCTTGGGACTACAGGGTGGGCTACAAACTGACTGAATTACTTTAAGAAATTCTTCCTAAATTGAATAAAATCATCTGGAGGTAACCAAGTTAAAATAGAAGGTTGTCATCTAACTGAAAAGAATACATTTAACGAGGAATTGCCTCCACAGTGAGGTACAAATCTTCCCCGCCAGAGGGGGGATGAAGGTTCGAGTAGGTTGGGTTGTCAGTGTTGGCCATGCAGAAACCAGAGTGGCTGTAGTGGGTGTCTGCAGAGCCCTGGCGGGACACGGAGGTGTGATTGAAATTGTTAGGTGGCGAGGAAAAACTTGGTGCAATCGAGGTCTCAGGTGTTGGCATGTGACAGACGTTTCCTTTCAAAGTGTTCTCCTTCTGCATTAGTAATACCTCGAAGGGCCTGACGTCATTGGGCGAGATGTAGGACTCTTCGTCGGCAGGTTCGTCTACGTTGGGACGAGCTGGGGAGATGGGGGCCTCCTCCTCTACCCTCTTCGTCGCTTTATCCTTAATCTTTTTCTCCAAATCCAAGATTTTCTGTAAATGGTCAAATAAATAATTAAACATGGACAGCTAGATCACTCTTTATTTCCAAAAGTAAGCACTTTTGTAAAATACCAAACAATTATCTCAATATGGCCACTCATTTCTAAGTTCTCAATCACCCGTTTATCCTCCAAGCATATTAAGAGTTAAATACAAACCTGTATTGTATTTAAATTGTATAAAACGGCTTAGAAACGCTTAATTATTTATATATTTGAACTGCAGAGAACACAAGACACTAAATCATAAGGATGTTATCACACATCCACGAACCACCGACGAGACAACACCTCCGCACCCACGCTCCCGAAAATCAGCTGATCTAGCAAGCTGTTTACAGCGCTCGTCAAATAAACTCACCTAAACTTGAGTATAAGTATTGTGTTGTCCTGTATTAAAATGCAGTATTAAAATAATTTGAGATTAAAAGCAAGTGAGGATATTTCGAGTGATAAAAATAATTCAAGTGATTGTGAATGCGAGTGGATGTAAACAAATATGGCTGACTTTGATGGATTTGAAGTCGGTGAGACCGAGGGCATTCTAGGGAAAATTATACGTGAGCTGAATGACATTAAAAGGTGGAAGGAGGATATGCAGGAGTGGAAGGTGAGTGTTAGTTCACAGATTGAGGCTATATGTTCAATATGTGGTGCTCAGGCTGGGGACATCGAGCCTGGACAAGATTTGAGTCGGGCTAGCCTAAAAGAAATTCAAACTCATATGGGGCAACTCCAGGACGAAAATGAAGCTTTAAGATTGCAACTTGAAGAATACAAAGGGCAAACCAAGGAAATGAAAACACATGTGGAGGAGATTAAGGAGAAACACAATAAATGGGTTAATGACGAAGGAGGAAAAGTGAAGGAAGTGGCAATGAAGGAAATCATGGAGGAACAAAAGAAACAATCAGAAAGGGAAAATAAAGATTTAGAATCAGTGGTAGTAAAAGCTATGAGGAGAAATGAACAGGTCCTGCGTGAAACAATAGATAGAAATAAGTGTATTATTGTATTTGGGGATATAGAGGAGCACATTATTGAGAGGAAAGCTAGGGATAAGGAAGAAATTAATAAGGTAAAAACATTGATCAAGCATGTCGATGAAGAAGGAAACAACTGGAGAGATGATATTGAAGAAGTTAGGAGAATGGGTAAATATAGTAAGGGAAACACAAGGCCAATGAGAGTGCAGTTTAGGTCTAGGGTAACAGTGGATGCAATAATGAACGTAACATGGAGACTTAACTTGACCAGCAAGTTTAAGAAAATTACAATTAGAAAAGACATGAGTATTGAGGATCGAAACATAAGAAAGGAATTGCAAACCGAGGCAAATGTAAAGAATGGAGAAAGGACGAAAGAAGACGAAAAGAAGTTTTTCTGGAGAGTGTGGGAGGGAAAACTCAAGAAATGGTATATAAAGCGAAGGGACGAAGTAGGGAGGGAAAGGGAGATGGTGCGGGTGACGGGGGAGAAGGCAGAGAGAGGGGAGGTGGAGATAGAGAGAGAAACAGTCCAAGTGGAGGCAGAGGGAGGGGAGGTGGAAACGGAGCGAGAAACAGTCCAGGTGGAGACAAGAGGAGAGGAGACAAGCTAGGAAATAAATTGGGAGGGGTACGTACAAAAAAGAAAGGAACGGGCAGGGACGAGAAAAATAGGGAAAATACTGGAAATGCTAAGTTCATGTATACAAATATTGATGGGTTAATTTCCAAAAATATTGAGTTTGACGAATATGTAAAGAGAGAGAGGCCCGGGGTAGTATGTTTGACTGAAACTAAGCTTAACCAGGAGGTAGACACGAATATAATTAGTTGTGCAGGATACAGTACATGGAGAAGAGACAGGTTAGGAAAGCTAAGATGAGGAGTGTTGATCATGGTAGATAATAAAATTACTGCTAAAGAATTAAAACTTGGTGATAGCATTGCTGAAGTGGTAGCAGTTGAAATTGAGGATAATGATAGGTCAAAATTGGACATTGTATCAATGTATTTACCTCCTAAGACTAAATCTTGGAGCAACGATGAATATAATGAATTAATTTTGGAAACCTTGCGTATGTTAGAAATTATTTGTAAAAGGAAAAATAGGCTTATTCTTGCAGGGGACTTTAATTGCGGGGAGGTGGATTGGGAATGTTTGGATGCGGGTTCAAATGAAAATACTTGGGGTAGCAAATTTCTTGAACTAACAATGGGGTATCTATTAACACAACACGTTACGGAAAATACAAGATTTAGAGGAGGTGATGAACCATCAAGACTTGACTTATTATTCACCAAAGACCCCCAAGAAATAAAGAACCTAACATATTTGAGTCCCATGGGAAGAAGCGATCATTCTGTGATTGAATTTGAATTGACAGTGGAATTTCTGGAAGGCAGAGAGGAGGAACATAGGGAATATAGACTAAATTATAGTAAGGCGGATTATGAATCATTACGAGGATACTTTCGCAAATATAGATTGGTCATTTATTGAGCAAGAACAGAATATTCAGGTAAAATACACCATGTTACTAGACATTTACAGGGAGGGGGTAGATAAATATGTACCAACATTTAAGGATAGAAAGCTGGCTAAGGAGAAAGAGTGGTTTAACATGCGATGTCACATTGCCCAGAACAAAAAGGACTCTGCATGGAATAAAGTGAGAAGGAGACACACTGAGGAAAAATGGGATGAGTATAAGAATGCTAGAAACAACTATGTCAAGACTATAAGAGAGGAGAAAAAGAACTTTGAAAAAGATATAGTAAACAAATGTAATAAAGAACCCAAACTGTTCTATAGTTATATCAACGGAAAAACTAAAATAAAGGACAAAATAACAAAGCTTAGGGTAGAGGGTCAATTATATAAAGACACAGTGGGTATGTATGAAATTATGAATGATACATTAACATCCGTGTTTGTGGAGGAGGATGACTATGTAGAACCTGTGGTGGAATTGAACGAGATACAGGGACTAGAGTCGATAGAAGTCAACAAGGATGAACTAAAATCATTGTTGGAAGAATTGGACGTGAGAAAATCTATGGGCCCAGATAACATTGCTGGATGGGTATTAAGAGAATGTTCTGAACAACTAGTGAGACCTATTTTTAATATTGTTCAACACTCATTAAACAAGGGGGAACTTCCCTTAGAATGGAAACAAGCAAATATAACTCCAATATATAAAAGTGGAAATAAAGAAGACCCGCTAAATTATCGACCGGTATCCTTAATGAGTGTTATATGCAAGCTTTGTGAAAAGATTATTAGAAAAAGATGGGTGGGTATGTTGGAGGAGAGGGAAATAATTTCAAGCAAGCAGTTCAGGTTCAGAAAAGGTCATTCGTGTACCACAAATTTATTGAGTTACTATGATAGGGTAATTGACATTGTACAAGGGAGGGAGGGGTGGGTAGATTGTATCTACTTAGATTTCAAGAAGGCATTTGATAAGGTGCCTCATAAGAGATTGTTGTGGAAGCTCAGGACTGTGGGGCGGGTTGAGGGAGTATTATTAAAGTGGATGGAAAACTATTTAATTGGGAGGGAAATGCAAACAGTAATAAAAGGAAAGTTCTCCTCGTGGAAAAGGGTAAAAAGCGGAGTGCCTCAAGGATCGGTGTTGGCCCCAATCATGTTTTTGGTTTTCATCAACGACCTTCAAATGGGAATAGGCTCATATATCTATGTTTGCTGATGATGCAAAATTAATGAAGCATATTACAAGTAGGAGTAGTTGTGAAGAATTACAGAGAGACCTAGATAAGTTATATGAGTGGAGTCAAACTTGGAAAATGGAATTCAACACGAGTAAGTGTCAGGTTCTTGAGATGGGAAAAAGTAAATATAGACCTTCTTGGGGATATAAAATAGGAGATGAAATAATTAGTAAAGCTGTGAAAGCAAAAGACCTAGGGGTAGTTGTGGCAGACAGCTTGTCACCTGAACAGCATATAAATAAAATAACTGGTGAAACCTATGCAGTGTTGACTAACATGAGAATAGCTCTGAATTATTTAGATGAAGAGATGTTAGCAAAAATAATAGGGACAATAATACGACCAAAACTGGAGTATGCAGCAGTGGTGTGGTCTCCACACCTTATAAAACATAATAAAAAACTGGAAAGAGTTCAGAGAGTTGCCACTAAGATGATAGCTAGCCTTAGAGACCTACCTTATGAGGAGAGATTGGAGAGGCTAAAGCTGCCAACGCTGAGGGAGAGGAGAGAGAGAGGTGACATGATCATGATGTTTAAGTGTGTGAAAGGTTTTGAGAAGATCGACAAGGGAGATTTTGTGGTGAGGGACGAGGGAAGAACCAGGGGTCATGATTGTAAGTTGAGGAAAGTTATACAGTATGTAAGTCTGATGTAAGAAAGTTCAGCTTCCCGTATAGAAGCATTGAGTGTTGGAATAAGTTGGATGGGGAGGTGGTGGGAGCAAGAAATATCCAAACTTTTAAAGCAAAATTGGATAAATGTAGAGAGAGAGACAGGACAACACGAGCTTAGGCTCAAATCCTGTATACTACAATTAGGTGAGAATTAGGTGAGTACACAGTCTCTTATAAATATCAGATATTAACCATCTCATTCACTGAAACCACGTTTCTGATATTTGGTGTCCGATTTGTTTGAATGATGGCTAGATACGGGCTAAAGTTACCATCCAAAATCTTGCCAGGGCCCATCATTGTCATATCAAATCCTTATAACTATGCTTCAGAAATGTGGCCAGCTAAACTGAGATTATATCAACAGATTGGAATGTAACAAAATGAGAATGGTGAGATGGATGTGTGGGGCCTAACAGCAAGATTATCTAGCTTAATATGATTATTTGATATTGTACTTGACCCTTTGATTCTTAGAGAATGATCCCAAGCTGAATAAAATAATCTGGTGGTATCTAGAATTACATATAAAATTTTCTAGTTCAATTGAAGAAGTTAATATGATCTCATGCGACGTCTTTGAGTTTATTATGATATTTTATTTATTAGTGGCCCCTCCATCATTGACGATATGCCTTAAACAGTAATGGCACTCTTTGAACCCCAGAGTCAGCTATTCGAAACACCCGCCCCGAAGTGCAAGAGACCAAAAATCGTAAGCGTACGCTCATATTCACTTACGGAATCGTCCTTATGATCGGGAGCTCACTACGAAAAATGTAATAACAAATAATAAAAGAAAAAGATTAGAACTACTAATCTGCTATGCTTCCCATCGTGTGGATGTTGATAGTGTGGGTTTGCCCGCAGACGCTGAAGCGCCAAGTGCCATTCTTCCTTCTCACTTCGGGGCTCGTTGCCGTCGGACGTGCGGTTTTGGACCTCTCTTCATTCTTCATTCTACGGTCTGAGATAGTGAGTCTTTTACTCATTTATATTATCCGAGATGTTTTAGAATAGGTTTAGATTAGATAGGTCGGGCGTCTGATTGGCACGACCCCCAGGAGTGTGTTATCTAGGGGTGCTTAGGTTCTGGCGTCCCCTCGATTTCCCTATGAACGAGGCCGCCATTGTTTTATTGTTCTTATTGCTCTGTTTTTAGCCTAGCTAGTGTTGTGTGAGACTTTCTATTACAGGGCACCGCTTTTTGGCTACCTTTCTGGTGAGTTAAGCGGGTTTTCCTCATCGGCAGATTCTATAGTTTAAGGGTGGCTTCACTTAGTGGAGCGCCTTCTGTAGTTTTCTGCATCGTCTTTTTCCCCTTCGTGCCTGTCGTCGAGATGGTGGTGCTGGCTGGCTGTTCTTCCTGGAGGTAAGAGTGTCGCTGACTCGTCGTGCTTCTTGCCCTAGGCCTCGTGGCCAACCTTTATCGCGAAAAACGAGCATCATGAGCACGTTTTTACCGAATTTGAGGTTCCGGCGCTCAAGAGAGGAGATTCTCACCATAAATAATGCCCGGTGAAATCTTTAATGAATTACTGTATATTGGAGTGTCCCGGCCTAACCAACCTGAAGCTCTATGGGTAAATAGAACAGGTAACCGCCTTACGAAGCGGCACTTCGCAGCTTTTCTATCGATGTGATACGGGAAAGTAACCCGGGAACCGTGGGACGTGCTCATGACATACGGAAATGGGCAGTCTCACTTAGGTTCTTATAGACTTTTTCAGTCACTGATATTCAACAGACACTGCGCAGTTATGGGCGTCCAATCACACCTTCCTAACGCGTTACCTGTCTATTACTCTGGATAAACCAAGTACTGTATGACCTGTGTTGCATTGAGACAACGGGTCTGATGGTCTGGTGCTTTTTATGATAAATTGTTAGTTATAAGAAGAGAGGGGGGGGGGGGGGGGGGCGCATGTGATAGCTAAGACCCTTATATTTTGTTTTTGTATTGTGGATACATCACCAAATATTTTATGTGATACTCATTATCATAAGGTTACTCAGGAACTTGAAATATAGTTATAAGTTGGAGAATATTTTTGAATATGGTATAAGAATATACTGTATATTCATAAACAAAGATTTTATTTATAACAGTTACAATGTTGCATACAATTAAGTGATCTGTTTTATACATATAATCAATAGGTTTATATGTCAAGCAACATTTCTACAATCCCTATCCTATGATTTCAGAAATTGGTTGCACACAGGTATTTCTTTAAGTACGCTACCTGTACATACTTTTACGTTTTTTATGTACAGTATTGTGTATACAAAATAAAGAAAAGTTAGAGCTCTATATCTGGGTTTAGTTTCATCCTATTGTTGATTTGTTAGTGGTTTGATATTTGTCACGAATGTCCCCCTCCAGACTTGAGATATCAGGCATATCGTCAATGATGGAGGGGCTACTAATAAATCATAGGTTTGAGTCCCGGAGGTAAGAAGGAAAACCTAATATTTAGTAGTGGCCCCGGAATCATTGACGATTCCGGCCCTCCCTTCCATCCACTTCCCATTCGTTTCTGATGTTTCTAAGTTATCTTGATATGTCAGTTAAGGAAGAATGGCACTTCAGCGTCTGCGAGCAAACCCACGCTATCAACATCCACACGATGGGAAACATAGCAGATTAGTAGTTCTAATCTTTTTCTTTTTATTATTTTTATTACGTTTTTTCGTAGTGACCTCCAGATCATAAGGACGATTCCGTAAGTGAATATGAGCGTACGCTTACGATGTTTGGTCTCTTGCATTTCGGGGCGGGTGTTTCGAACAGCTGACTCTGGGGTTCAAAGAGTGCCATTACTGTTTAAGGCATAATGTCAATGATTCCAGGGCCACTGCTAAATACTAGGTTTTCCTTCTTCCCTCCGGACTCAAAACTATAATATAATTATTATCAACGGTTTTGATTGATTTTGCCATTTTCAAGCAATGTATTTCAAGTTTGTCCCCTAGACTAGAGAAAATTGCCTCCCCAGATCAATTTCAAATTAATGAACGCTTCCCAGACCCCTTTCCAGCTAAATATGTAGGCCTAGTCAAGAGCATACATGTGGTGACGCACCCATTTGAATTAGTAATGAGTGTAAACGAGATGATACAATACATTATTACAGTCCAAATGCTTTGGAACTTGGCTTTAACACCCTTTTTTCTATTCTAGCATACATTTGTGCTTTAGTTTATCCCAGAATTGTATTCAAATTTTGCTCTCTTTTTCCACAAGACTTCCTACATTGTATAATATACTGTTTTAGTGATAATGCTTAAAATCACCAACCTACAAATAAACTTACAAATAATATACTGTATATACTGTATATAATAAATTAGTGATAATATATTATTATATATGGCTATTATAAGTTGGCTGATAACTATGAAGCAGTAATGCTGGTTGATGGGAGTACTGTACTGTAGACCACATTTCTGGGATATCACAGATACATTTTATGTATTATCTGTCACAAGCCTTAATAGATTATTAGTGGGGGTGTTAGAAAACGCAGCTTATGTATTGAGTGCAAACAAGATGATATAATACATTATTATAGTCCAAATGCTTTGGAACTTGGTTTAAATAATAAAACTGGAGTAACCTTATATTATTATGCTGAAGAACTGTAACGTACAGTAGAAAAATGTCGTCGCTAATGGCCGGTTTCTCCTAAATTGTAGGCTTGCTATTGCTTGCAATAGTGTCCTATAATCACCAAACTAATGAGGTGAAATGTCTTAAAATAGGGAGGGTCCAAAAAGACACTACATAGGGTTAAAGATACTGTATATCATACTAGAGCTTTTATTGTCAATTTTCAATGCCTACCATTTTTCCAGCAACATTTCTAGATTATTTTGTTTTGGTAGCTTATCGGAAACCAGATTGTAGATAAGTTATATTTTGGGGACTCTTTAAAATCAACTCCATGCTCCTCTGTCACCCATCAGCATACACCTCTCCTCCCATCCAATACCACTTTCACTCCTGCATCTCTCAACTCCAACCCCCCACTCACTCTCTGTCTTTGTCTCCCTCTCTGCCCTTCCACCTTACTCCCATACACTCTTGTTGTTGTTGACTCTTTTTGTCATTTGCTATCATTAATGCTACCATTAGATATTTTAATCTAATTGGGAAGGACCTGTAGGGATCAGATCGATAAATAAGATAGCTTTTACTCGTTTGACTGCTATAGCTAATTTCTAAGCTGGATAAAATTGTCTACCAACAGCCAGAATTTAATGATTAAAGCGTCATGGTGCTGAAGAAGTTAAAGAAACCAAAAAGAACAGCAGTAAATCAATATATTTTACCTTTTCAAGGCCAGAGCGTTCCCGCGAATTGTTGACAAGGGCAGCGATGTTGAGAAGCAAGCAGACCAGAGTTGCCACTAAGGCTCCGGTCAGGCCACCCACAGTTGCAAACATGGCTGTTCATAGGAACAAGAAATGTTAAAACAATTGTTTTATAGTTTGTACATATATTAGCAGAGAAATGGGCTGGTTTCTCATAAACTGCACGCTCGATATCGCTTGCCAGGGAGAAATTGACACCTGAATGAGGTAAAACGTATTTAACCTATAAATAGAGGCATTCCTTCTGGAAGGTTTTACTAGGCGAATGTGATGTTCCTTCCGGTATCTTACACTTAAAAACAACAGCAAATAAGCACTAGTGCTGGGGAAATGAATGCAAAATATGATCAGGTGGCATGCCTCCATAACACCACCTCCTCTCTTTTCCTTACATGTGTCTCACCCACTCCTTCCTTCTCCTCCCCCCCTTTCTCCCTCAACTTCCCCCCTCCTCCTTATTTCTACTTTTTCCCTCAAATACTTTCAGTTACCATCCTCTACCCTTCCACTACCTCCCCACTCCGTCATACAATTGCGAGATAACCGCGAGACCAGTCAGTGTCACAAGAGGCTCGGGAGAGGGAGATTTTATGCCGCACCGCCGCCCACCCACTCGATAAGCTCCTGTCACTATAATTGCAACTCTTGGCCATTGACATTATGGGCCCCCTCCAATTCCACCACTCTCTTCATTTCATAATTACTTTCGTAGATACCCATTTTAAGTTTGTCATACCTACCTCCGTCAAAGAACACTCTTCTGCTCATGGTTAGAATTAGCAGCAGTTCTCTAAACTCTCCCAAGCCATAACCAATTCTAGTGATAGTGGTGGCCTTGGCCCAACCAATGGCAGAATGGTATCTGCCAAGTAGCAAAACTTGTCCACCATCTCCAGCGACTCATTGCCAAAGTTCACACTCTCGACCCGGTCATTCAACACGAGCTCACCTTTGCATACAAATGTCTTAACTTTGGACTTCTTCCTTGGTAGAGGTCTTTCTATTCTAGTAAACGCTTCTTCCCATGGTGTACCCAGCAAACGACAGATGCTACACTGAGTGACTGAACGGAGTTCATGCCCACACTTTTTCTGCATACTGCACATGGGATTACACCACTTTTTTCTACATTTCCATGCCCTTATCTACTGTGCAAAACTTTGGTTTTATATATACTAACTCTTGATACTTTACTTGCCATGCCCTCTCTATATCTTCTGATATTTCTTCAGGAAGTGTCATCAAATAAAGGGTTCCACTTTGTTCTAATTAGCTTTTGAATTTTCCTCTATAAGCTACCGTAAAAGCACATTAATCTATAGTCTACCTTGTGGTTAGTAATGGTAGGAGTGGTGGGTCAATAGTTTATACCTTGTGGTTAGTAATGGTAGGAGTGATGGGTCAATAGTCTCTATACCTTGTGGTTAGTAATGGTAGGAGTGGTGGGTCAATAGTTTATACCTTCTGGTTAGTAATGGTAGGAGTGGTGGGTCAATAGTTTATACCTTGTGGTTAGTAATGGTAGGAGTGGTGGGTCAATAGTTTATACCTTGTGGTTAGTAATGGTAGGAGTGGTGGGTCAATAGTTTATACCTTGTGGTTAGTAATGGTAGGAGTGGTGGGTCAATAGTTTATACCTTGTGGTTAGTAATGGTAGGAGTGGTGGGTCAATAGTTTATACCTTGTGGTTAGTAATGGTAGGAGTGGTGGGTCAATAGTTTATACCTTGTGGTTAGTAATGGTAGGAGTGGTGGGTCAATAGTTTATACCTTGTGGTTAGTAATGGTAGGAGTGGTGGGTCAATAGTTTATACCTTGTGGTTAGTAATGGTAGGAGTGGTGGGTCAATAGTTTATACCTTGTGGTTAGTAATGGTAGGAGTGGTGGGTCAATAGTTTATACCTTGTGGTTAGTAATGGTAGGAGTGGTGGGTCAATAGTTTATACCTTGTGGTTAGTAATGGTAGGAGTGGTGGGTCAATAGTTTATACCTTGTGGTTAGTAATGGTAGGAGTGGTGGGTCAATAGTTTATACCTTGTGGTTAGTAATGGTAGGAGTGGTGGGTCAATAGTTTATACCTTGTGGTTAGTAATGGTAGGAGTGGTGGGTCAATACAGTAGTTTATACCTTGTGGTTAGTAATGGTAGGAGTGGTGGGTGGTCAATAGTTTATACCTTGTGGTTAGTAATGGTAGGAGTGGTGGGTTAATAGTTTATACCTTGTGGTTAGTAATGGTAGGAGTGATGGGTCAATAGTCTCTATACCTTGTGGATAGGCTGGGTAGGTGGTTGAGGAGGGAGGAGGTGGGGAATTTACCGGCTTCATTACGATGGTCAAGCGGTCCTGAATCCCATTTGTCCATGTTTCCTGCCGCAAACTCTCGTTCTCCCATAATATCTGAAAGTGGGAAGTTGAGAAAGCTGAAATGGTAAGGCAATTTCTCAACTAAAAACAAGTAAAGTACCAACCAGAATATAATATACACAGTATATTTCCCTATGTGAAATAAAGAGCAAAGCTGCCTGTAGCTAGTTCCCCTTCAGATTAAAAGTTAAAGCCAAATTCAAGGTACATTAAGATTCAAAATGTCTGGACACATTGAAGAAGATGGAAGAAATAGAAACTGAGGCAGAAAGTTCCATAATATACTGGTTGGATGGTTATTAAGAGTCATCTTACACATGCTACAATTTTAAAGTGGAGTTGGAATAGGCAGTGTCAATAATAAAGAAACCAATCATAGAGAGAAGATTACTACTGACATTGTAAATCGAATTGTTACGGGAAAACTTGAGAGTAAGCGGCTCAGTGGACTGGTAGATAGAGTTGCTCCCAGGCTCTCCCACTTTAGCCTTGTTGCCATCCCAGGCTATGGGGAGTTCAACCTGGCCTAGTCGGATACTGATCTCCCTTTCCGTGTTGTCTGAGCTGTTAAAAGTCACTTCACTCATCTGAGTCATGTTCATATCAAGGGGCACGGTTACTTCCAGAGTGTCGTTGGACAATTTGCCACATTCTGGAATAAATTAAAAATTAAAGAAAAATAATAAACATGGCAAATTGAAAGCAAAAGTTATTGCTACTAAAAGTATGAGAAAAATTACAACCCAAAAAGCATATAAATATATAAAAATAATAAGAGATATATGTTACACCAGGAATTTTACTGGGGTTGAGTGATACTGCAAGTGGGCTCTTCTTTACTGTGCAAGTAATGAAACTAACAATATATATATATATATATATATATATATATATATATATATATATATACTGTAAGCATGCAACAGGACAAGTAGCCTACAACACAGAGTAACATTTACGTGGTAGTTTATTGCACATAAGCCAAATAATATGGCTTCAAGTGCTTGGTTAATATGCACAGAAACAACACATAGATAATTACATACAAGAATGGTGATATCTTACCTACAATAGAAATAGCTCCCCCAAAATTCAAGTCCTGGCTACGGGCCTGGTTTGATTTAATATTTACTCTAAAAGTAAATATTAAATCAAACCAGGTCCGTAGCCAGGACTTGAATTTTGGGGGAGCTATTTCTATTGTAGGGGCGGCTTTACAGGGGCGAATCCTGAGAAAAGGGGGGGATGGGGGTGGCGAGCGTAGCGACCCATAACGTCAGAATTGATTTGATAATTTAACCATTTTAGGGGCATTTTTGTGGCCTGTGAAGATATAAAGTTTTGATAATTTAACCATTTGAGGGGCATTTTTGAGGCCTGTGAAGAGATATATTAGACATGATATGCAATATAGTGAAAATTATGATTGAACAAGATAACAATATTTGCTATGACAAATTTCTTTAAAAGTTTATTAACCCGGGAACTGCGGGAAGACTCTTAAGAGTTCCCCCGGCGGACTGCGGGAAGACTCTTAAGAGTCAGAAAAAAAAAAATCAACTTTAACCCTTCCTACCCGGGCTGTCTCAGCCAATGACGGTCGCCCCTACCCGGGCGATATGGCCGAAAAACGTCTAGGCCTAGGCTACCGTATTTATGTTTATTTTAACTGCTAGAACTTTCCCACTCATCTATAATCGTAGTGCGGTTTTCAATCTGTATTTTGGCATTGAGTAGAGCTCTGTAAGTCAACTGGTTCAGTTGTGATGACGATTTCAGTGGAGCCAATATTGCAGAGATGTTGCCAATATGGGGGCTTTTTAGACACTAATTTCGTCATGACGTCAGAACAATAACATTGAGGAGTCTTCTCCTTCTTGTTTTCGGAGGTGCGGTGACGAACGCTTGGGTTTGTTGACATACGTCGACGCACGGCGTTCGGACCAAGCTTAATTAGGCTATTAACTCCCCCAGACATATTATGTTCCAGTAAGTCCAAGGAGGCGGGAGACCCAGGATCATTGCCACTGCCTCGCACTACACTCACAACAACACTGCGGCCGTTAGAATTATCGCAGGAGGCTGAGGTTGCCACCAACGGTTTTATCGTATGGTAACTTATCGGACTTACTGAGCTCATATGACGCAAAATTGCGTCATAAACTTATTGGAGGTATAGAGATAAGTCCATATGACGCGATCGCGTTATATGAGTTTTTGGTGGACTTATTCATATGACGCGATCGCGTCATATATGTCGCAAGGAGTTAAGCTCATGCCTTAGATAAGGCATACCGGGTATTGGCCCTTCTTTCGTGCTGTCATTACCTAAGGCAGCCCGGGTAGGAAGGGTTAAACATCGAAAAAAAAAAAAAAAAAAAAAAAAAAAAAAAAAATTGCCCCTGGGCCATGCAAAATATCACTCCTCTACCTCCCCTCCTTTCCTCCCCTCATCAGTTATCACCTATTTTCCCTGTTATTCCCTTATTCTGAGGTATATTTTCGTGCTAACATTAGCGAGTTGCAAGCAGGGCCTTGTCATCACTGTTAGCAAGCGAGTGCAAGAGAGAGAGAGAGAGTATCGATCGACTGTGCTCAGTGGCCTTGGGGGAAATTGGCGAGAAAGCCTCACCCATACATTATATAACTCGCGGCCTGTATCTCCGATTTTGACCATCCAAACGCTGTTTTCACTCGTTTTATTGTTGTTTCAGGTTAATACCTTTATAATCAACCCATAATAGGCGCGTATGGATAAGTATTAATGCTATATATGGTAAAATTAATATTTTAGTGATGGAAACAGCTCAAATACGTCAGCACAGGCAGACGTTTCTAATTACCCCCATGCGCACTTCTTAGGTTAAGGAAGACAATGTGAAAAATAATCCTCTCTGAAAAAATAGTTTTCTAAAAGTTTCATTAGGATCAATAAAATAAAAATGCTACCGAGTCTCAGATACATTTTCCTTGCATTTGAGAGTACAGTAAAGTATAATTTAACATTAGATGGACATGAGCAAAAAATCAAATTTTACAATTCAATCATATTAATGATGCAATCATCCCCTGAACTATCGACCGGTGAGTCTAACCTCCGCCCCATGCAAAATACTGGAAAAAATAGCCAAGAAAAGAATAGTTGACCATCTTGAAGACAACATAATCAGCTCCCAACAACATGAGTTCAGGGCAAAAAGATCCTGCCTCACTCAGCTGCTTGAATACTTAGAGGAGCTTGAAACTGACATTGATGAACAAGAACAGGTGGATGTCATTATCCGGGCTGTAGAAAAGCCTTCGACACTGTACCACATAAGCGACTAATGAGCTCCATGCAGGCAGTCAGGATCCAAAACAACTACCTCAAGTGGATTCAGGCCTTCTTACAGGACAGGAGACAGAGAGTGGTGGTAAAAGGAGCTTTCTCTAACTACAGGGAAGTATGGAGTGGAGTGCCACAGGGTAGTATCCTAGGACCATCGTTTTCCTAGTCTTTGTAAATGGCATCCTAGATTACCTGGAATCGTCTGGAAAACTGTATGCTGATGATCCAAACATTTTCAGAAGGCTTACATCATCTAGTGACAGGAAAACTCTACAATCCGACCTTGAAAAACAACTCCACAGTCCAACCTTGGAATACTTCAGGAATGGAGCAAACAAATGGCTACTGGAGTTCAATAACAGTAAGTGCACATTGGGAGAGATAACCCCAGGCACAGATACATCATGGGGAAGAAACTGGACTCAACACAGGAGGAAAAAGACCTTGGGGTAATTATCACAGACAACTTGAAGCCTGGAGTACATGCTGCCAGGGCAAATTCTATGCTAGGTAGGATAAAGAGCATCTTCACGTACATTGACGCGGATATGTTTCTGGCTTTGTACAAAAGCCTTATCAAACCCTCAATGGAATATGTTGCCCAGGACTGGTCTCCCTAAAATAGGGGCGATATAGACAAGCTGGAAAAAGTCCAGCGAAGAGCTACGAAGCTAGTCCTGGACCTCAGAGAGCTTCCCTACGCAGACCAGCTGACAAGATTAGGTCCAACAATGCTTGAGAACCAGAGAACGAGAGGGGATGTGATTGACGTGTTCAAGATCGTGAAAGGATATGAATTAAGACATCAACCCAAATCCGTTCTTTTATCTCGCTCCAAGGATACATCAAATTGACACCAGAGGGCACAGTTTCAAGCTCCAGAAACCACACCACAGAACAATAAAAAGGAACACATTTGACGCCAGAATAGTAAATAAATGGAACAGACTCCCAGAAAATGTGCAGTACAGTACTAGTATTAACGCCTTCAAAAAAGTTATAACAACTACATCAAAGAATCCCTAAGAATTGAGGTAACCCCATGAGCATAGCTCGATATCCCATAGCCTCTTATCCATCACTAAAGGTAAGCAATCATTAACCCCTTCTGTACCGACGACTTCTTGTTGTATTTATTACAGCTGCAATTAGACAATTTTATGAAACTTAGGAAGGCTCTGTGGTAGATAAATGGGTTGATGAGATAGTTCGAAGCCATATAATAGCTAAATATACTTCCTGAACTGAGTAAAATGGGTTAATAGTAGCCAAAATACAATAAAAAGACATCGGCTGTACAGAAGGGGTTAAAGGTAAGCTAACTGAAGTGAAACCATGCATTTCTGTATTATATCAATGATACTTCAGAACTTGACTATAATTAAATAATCTAATGGGTAAATGCTTAATTTTGGCTTGTGAGTATACATAGAGAATATATAAAGATAACTTACCGGTACTGCCACCAGAGGCACCGACGATGGCCCACAATGCTAAGAAGCACAGCAACAATTTCTGGTCCATCACTCCCTTTATATATTAATATACGCCAATTGAAATATAAAATTGATATTTAAATAATAATTTAGCCTTTACAAACTTAGCTATTCAATTCCCACTGATATAAACTGACTTACACAAATGTTAAGGCCCAATAAGTTAAGGGATAGAGTAAATAGTGGTGGTAAATCCACAAAAGTAAGCAAATAATCTGGTAGAAAAATAAATTCAACCAGAGATGAAGATAATATTAGTGAGGTGAGTGGGGGGGGGGGAAAGCTGGCAAGATTTATACAAACTTTAAGGTACAGGAAGTTTAGGGATTGTCTACAGAGGTAAATATACAAACATAAGCAAATAAACTGATAATTAAGGCGAGAAAATTACTATATCTAGAGCCCAATAAAATAGCAGTGGGACAAGGAGGGTGTGAGAGCGAACGACTGACAACACAGAAGCTCCAGCAGTGATAAGATTTCCTGTCCCGGCTGATCTTACAACATACCACTTGCACCAACAACACATATTATATTTAATTTTCAAATAATACATAATTGCAGGTATCATAAATATCACCCTGATAACACTTAAGTTGATTAAACTTAGGATCGAAGGTAGACCTACTTTATTATTCAGAGTTAAACAAGAGCTTGAGGTGTTTCTTTAATACATTTTCTTTGAATTTGATGAAGCTAATAATTAATTTAAATAAACCGAACACAATTCTTTCATCACATTCAGTGGATCACATCATGTGAAGGTATATAAACCCGGCAAGCGCGATAAGCCTCACGGAAGTATCTGTATAGCGTACGAGATGGGCCTCACGGTAGCAAATATAGACCATGAAAAAACCCTTCCAAAATGCCCCAGGGGCTCTCAAAACAAAGGAATACGTGATTTGGTGAGATAATTCCCCTCTAGTACCTCCTAACACTCATCCACATGTGTTCCCCTTCTTCCCCTCATTTTTCCCTCTTCCACAATTCTCAGCGATTTTTCCTCTTATTTCTCTCATTTATCGGTTGTTTTCCGTGCCAATTATCATCAGGCGGGCTCGGAGTCAGGGTTAAGTCATATAGAGACCCTCTAGCAGTGTGAAATCTCTCACGGGTCACTCAGTACCTTGCAAGATGTTGCAGAGGGAAGATATGTGTCTAGGCCGGCCGACCCAGAATACCACCGGGCGGCGAAAATATACATTTTCCACCACCCAATTGCTATTCTCACTTCTTTTATCACTCTTCATTGTTCATATGTTCATCATAAGTAAAATAAATGCACATGGATAAGAAATAATGCTTTACGTGGTAAATATTTGAAGGATTTAATTGCACATACTGGGCACTTTTGACTACCTAATTTTTGCACTCCTCGGGTTAATATCTACTATCTTTTTTCCCAGCTTTCAGAGTGAAAAATACAGAACATAGATTAATAGAAGTATTATCTCAGATTTACGTTATCTGTGTAAATGTCGGTTCATTTATTGATTTATAAAAAAAAAAAAATCTTTATTTCGCATTTTGTTCGTGGGCCTTAATTGTTGCTCACGTGCTGTAACACAGTTAACATACTACACACATTATGTATATACAGTATATATATATATATATATATATATATATATATATATATATATATATATATATGTGTTTCTCTGCATGTTTGATACCCACGAGTTGAGATTAAGGGGAGATTTTAACTTGAGGTATTTTTTTCTGGATTCCCTTCTTCCTCGTGTTTAGCCCCTTTAGTTTTGAGATTTGTAGACGTTTGCCCCATTAGTTTGTCAATTTTAAGACCATTCAGCTCAAGACTTTTTGTATGATTTCTGAGTTGATGCTTTCCTGGCGAGCGGCAACAAGCCTGCAATTTAAGCGGAATCAGCCTTCGGCCAGGATATTTTTCTACCGAAGAAATTTACAAATTTATCTGGAAAAGGGTTCTTGGGGGGTATTATTTTTAAGCTAGATGGCGGTCTAGGGAGCAAATTAAAAATCTCCCCTTAAGGCAGGATATGGGTTTCCTGTGAACTTTAGCATTAGTCTTGGTTTCCCATGATTACACATACTTACTTACTTTACATTCACACTTATAGTATTTACTGCATCTACTTACAATACAAATGCAGTACACACTTTTACTTCACCATTACACTTACTTAATTATTTACAGTTACACTTACTAAAATATTACACTTACTTAACCAATGCACTTGCTTAACCATTACATTTACTTAACCATTACTTGTACTGTACTTAACCATTACATTTACTTAACATTACATACTTAACCATTACATTTACTTAACCATTACATTTACTTAACCATTGCATTTACTTAAACATTACACATACTTAACCATTACACTTACTTAACAGTTACACTATCTTAACCATTACACTACTTACCTAATTATTACAATACAATACAATTACTTAACAATTATACTTACTTACTTAACATCTTAACCAATACAATTACTTAACATAAAATATGAGAAGACACCAAGAAGAGGAAGAGATAGAAGAACAAGAGAAAGAGACAGCCACGCATGGCCTCCATTCGAGAGGGTCCTAAGTGCGCTCCTACGACAGGTCCTTCTGTCACCCAAGCCACCGGCCCAGGTCGTGCTCGGGCAGGCGGGGTCCTCTCACAACGCCCTTTATAAGGTAAAGTCACCAACTGCCTTTCTTACCTCAAATGGTCCACCAGTGACAACTCAACTAAAGCTGAGACTACCTCACTGGAGGTCAGGCAAGGGGTGGAGACGTGTACTGACCGTTCCTGAAAATAGACTGTTGTGAACTGGCCACGGCTATTCCCTTCACTTTCTCCAAACTACCACACAAGACTGTGTTGTGCACTGGCCAGACAGTTTATGAAGTAGTGCAGATACCACAACTGTTCGTGTAATTTACTGTGTTGTGCACTGGCCAGGCATTGTAGAGATAAGCATGACAGAAAGTCCTAACAGAGGCTGACCACTGTCTAAAAGTAATGTTGTACACTGGCCAGATGATTCTCTTATACACGGCAGAATACTATTCTACCCGAGTAGCCTACTTGTGTTGTGCACTGGCCAGACAACGAAAGGGTGGTCTCGGTTGTTTATACAGGAGAGGCGTTTAGTAAGTTGTGTTGAGCACTGGCTAGACGACTTTCTAAAAATCATCTCCAGTGCATTACTCCCAAACTGTGTGCATCTCCCAGGACCTGTAGGCCAGGGCCCCAGCCAAGGGCTTTTACCTGGACACCGTCTACCACACCGTGAAGCCAGGCCAAGATCAAGCCACCAACCCAGACGTTAGGGCCATTCGGCTCTCTGCAGACTCCTGTTTTCTTATGTTGATCTCTGACCATTTTGGTAAGGTCAGTCCTCATAGTATTAGTGAGTTGGGCCTATAATTGACTTATAATTAGGGTTGGGTGTGGGAGGGATCTGCCTTGTGTGGGCCAATCGGCTTTCGGCAGACTCCCATTTTCTTATGTCGATGCCGGTCGCCGGATCCCAAGAAGAAAAGTGTTAACTTTGCTCGAAGGCTGTCCTGAAGACCTCCCTTCTCACTGTGTAGGCCTCTTTGAATGAGGACACAATCCACATACACTATCCTCGGCTCTGATAAATATTCTGTACACCGTTCCTTTCGAAGTAACAGTATATGGTAATATTTCACAGAACCAGACGTCACATACATCAGTGCTGCACGTAGAATCACAGCCGAACGACACCCTTTCTCTCTTTAAGTGACCCCTGTAATTATTGTTCTCTACGGAGTGAGCTTGTATTCATAATTGATCCGTCCTTGTGCTACTGATTTGAACTGCAGACTCCGCGTAAGGAGTATTTATGTTAATGATAAACAGTATTAATAAGGGTTTAATGTACTCGTAGTGATTCCTGTGTGTTTAACTTAATTATTGCTTTTTATGGAAACATCACCAGTATTGTATGTATTCATTTGTGTACTGTTTTTGTGTGTATTTGCCAAACATTATAGCCATTGTATTTATTTATGTGTGTTATAGGCCTACCAGGATTTTTACTGGGTTTGAATGACACTGTAAGCGGGCTCTTCTTAACTGGGCAAGGAATAATGAAACTAACACAAGGTACATATACAGGCATGTAGCAGGACAATTACAACACACTACAATGTAACATTCTGTGGGGGCGCTTGGTTATGGCCTTGGCCTTGCTCGGGGCCTTGGGGCTGTTCGGCCAGGCAGCTTGGGGAAAAACAACAACAACAACAACAATGTAACATTTAAATTATAGTTTATTACACATAACTAAATAAAATGGCCTCAACGCTTGGCTAATACACACTGGAACAATACTCAAATAAACACATACATTACTGATGATTATTCCCTTAGATATAAATTAATACAATCAACACATGGGAAAATGATGAGTACCTTGAACACTTTTAACACTTGTTAAACAATAACACAAATACTCTTCACATGGATTCTCACTTCAAATCGGGCATACAAGGACGGATCAAATACAAAACACAAGCTCGCACTAAAGAGAACGTCAATTATAGAGGTCACTTATTAAAGAAAGAAGGGTGTTGGTCACTTTAATTTTATGTGTAGCACTGATTTAAGGGGTTCATTCCTTACGAAAATAGTCATATTTTCATATTTGTTTTCACGAACTCACCAATAAATTTACAAATTAACCTAACTAGTGAAATCAATGAAAGTAATGAATACATGTGGTACTCCAAGGACTCGAACCTAGGATGCTCACACCGAAATTCCACACACTAAGCACTAGGCTATCAACACAGTTTACCATATATATAATTATTACTTATCCATGTGCGCCTATTTTACGTTTAATATGAAGATATTAACATTTAAGAGCAATAAAATAAGTGGGAATAGCATTTGGGGGGTGAAAAAAACAAAACGTATTATTTCCGCCCGGTCGTATCAGGAGGCGAGAGCCGGGGCGGCGTATATCCTCCCTGTCCAAGCTCCAAAGCGGCACTGATGCCTTGCAATACAAGTCTCTGTTTTACAAGGATCTCTAGCTGCCTCGCCCGTGTTATAGAGACCGCGTAAGGGAAATTACCCGATAAAAGGGGGAATAAGAGGAAAAATAGGTGATAATTGAGGGGGGAAAAGGAGGGGAAGGGGGGGACACATGTAAGAGTGGTAGCAAGTAATGGAGAGGAATTATCTCACCTAATCACATATTGCTTTGTGTTGAGTGCCAGTGGGGTGTTTTGAAAGTTTTTTTTTTAGGCCTTTGCTTTTAAGGAGACCTTCGCCTTTGCCTACCAAACCTCTTATGAGGTAGTTCGTCTTTCCTGGGTGAAGGATGAGTGTGCAGTACTATATGCAGTCTAAATTCAGCTTGAGGTGCTTGTTTCTCTAGACTCTAGAGGGTCCTGTAGAACTGTTGGAAACTTCAAATGCAAGGTCCTTTCATCAACTGCTAAATGTATCTAAGCAAAGCCAATGTGAATTATTTTATTTTATTTTCTGGAGACGCTAGACTTTGTAGAAGCCATACAGTCAGATTGACTGGAGATTGGTTTTGACACAGGGCTGTCTCAGCCAATGTAAACTAATACAGAAGAATTCTTGGTCTATTTGCAGGTTTTGAAAAGCATAAGTTTTCTTTTCTGCAAAAGTACAAACTGGACATTGTATTTCCTCAAAAGGCAAGTAAATAAACCAAGCACAGATGCAGTTTTTAATACTGTACACTCCCCTGATCGACAGGGCTAGGGCATGCCCTTGATACAGGAACTTTTACTAGACATTGCCCATGAATCGCTAGACCCGAGTGCCCAAACTCTTGATGTCTACTAATGGCACGGCCTGGGATCGAACTGCCGACCCTTTGATCAACAGTCAGACGCACTACCGACCATGCCCGCGGCAAGGTTAATGATGTTCAAGAATTCAGTAACGTATTATAATTTACTTTCAACCTAAATGCCAATATCAAATCAAATCAAAGGAAGATTTTCAAAATCATGCAAGAATTGATTTTTCAAACTTGTCAATCATAAACTACCTATCCCCTAACAAAAATTATTAATTATTAATAAATTATAGAAGGCAATTCTAAACAAGTATCCATTTATTCCATATCTATTTAATTCTAATAATGATAAGGGTAATAATTGTAAGGAGCTTTAGTAACAAACTCTTTTATTGAACCAGTGGACCACTCAGTGGGAATGTTTTTTCTTCTTTTTCTTTCCCTTTGTGTCAAAATCATCAGTCTCTGCCTCTTGATTAGCATGCTTCTTTTTTCCTTTATTTTTCCTTAAATTGCCATCCTCCATCTCTTCTCCATCATTATCGCCACTTGCCATATCCTTAGTATCATGACATGCACCCTTCTTTCTCTTGACTACTTTCTTTCTCTCATCAATGTAATCCTCCATTCCATTCCCAGACTTCAAATCAGCATGCACGTCGCCAGAATTCACAACCTCCTCCTCTTGTACTTCCCCTTCGCCCTCTTTACGCCGCACAAACTTGGCCACGAAGAAACCCTGGCACCTATCCACCACTGGGTCTGTCCGCAGAACCCTACTGCTAAGGCCAGATTCGTCACTGGCGAAGTGCTTCCAACCAGGTAGCTTCGACTTGAGCTTCCGAAGCTTGAACTGGTCACCAAAACGCTCCAAGGCCTTCACAACCACGTCCTCATTTTCTTCTCGGTTGACGGAGCAGGTGGAGTAGATGACCTCATGCACAGAAGGGAAGGAGAGGGCGTGCAGGAGAAGATGAAGTTGAAAGGCTGCTAGGCTGTGTACCCTCTCTTTGCTCACTTCATCCTCATGCATGTCTGTACCTGGGAGCAACAGTAACAAATTTATTTAGGAGAAAAATAAGAAAAAATTGCATACCGTTATGCGATGGCAAAGTTGTTATCCATAGATTGTTTTTTCTATTAACGAAAAAAATAAGAAAATATAGATGGAAAGTTGTTCTATCTTCTATCTATCTACATACTCAGGCCCAATCCTCACCTTTCCTTATTTTTTTTGGGGGGGGGGGGGGGGGGAGACGACGACGACGACGACGACTCAAGACGGAGCCAGAATAGGGACAACACAGAAAACAATGAACACACAAAAACAAAATACAAATTCACACACATCTAGGTCACCCAGAAGACCCAGAGACCAGGATCACAAAAGGTCCCTCCAGCACTCCCCTGGCCCCCAACCACCCGGAGACGTTCCGATCTCGGCAGGCAGACATGCAGCAGAGTGAAACCACAAGCCCGCCTGCCAACCACACTTCCAGGCGCACCCTTCATATAAACCGTCTCCCCGGGCCAGGCGGCTGATGGACTATTATCTAGTCCAACTTGCGCCCGACCCCTTCCCCCGAATGACCACGTGTTCACTCATCTATTCACAAGCATTCTCCATTTATTCCTGTTTATTACCACTTCCCTTGCCTGATCTATAGTCATTCCTCTATCATCCAAAGCTTGTCTTACACAGTCTCTCCATCTCAATGGGGGTCTTCCTGCCCTTCTTTCTCCCCTTGTATCTGACTCGCATATTCTCTTTGTAAGCCTTTCATCTTCCATTCGTTCAATGTGACCATACCAGCTCAGCACCCTTCTGTCATATATTCTGGCCATATTTTTTTTTTCAAGCCCAAATTTTGTATGTAAATACCCAGGCACACCCCCCACAGCTGAGGGGCGGCCAACTCGAGACAGAGCCCAGACAGAGCACAAATTTTTACTATAGATATAATTTTATGGGCCCATCATAAAACCACTGTCACAACTTTTGTTATTGGACAGGCACCATGTTAGTCCAAGCAAGCGCTTCCGTGCAGACTCCCTAGGCAAACTCTTTCGTCTCTGTCTCTCCTCTAACGTCTTCCCTTCTTGCTGGAAGTTTGCTCTCATTCAAACTGTCCCAAAGAAGGGTGACCGCTCTCAACCCTCCAACTATCGTCCAATTGCTCTCATCTCTCGTATCTTTAAATTTTTTTAAACTATTCTTGCTTCCAAATTTCTTAAGTATTTCTCTTATAATCTACTCTCAGATCGCCAGCATGGCTTCCTTAAGGGTTGCTCTACTGGTGATCTTCTTTCATATCTTACTAACTCTTGGTCATCCTCCTTTCGGGACTTCGGTGAAACCTTTTCTATTGCACTAGACATATCGAAGGCCTTCGATAGAGTCTGGCACAAATCTTTAATTTCTAAACTACCCTCCTTCGGTTTCTATCCCTCGATCTGTGCCTTTGTCTCTAATTTCCTTTCCGGCCGTTCCATAGCTGCGGTTGTGGGCGGCCATCATGCACTTCCTCATCCTATCAACTCCGGTGTTCCTCAGGGTTCTGTCCTATCTCCCATTCTCTTTCTAATTTTCATAAATGATCTTCTCAACTTTACACTCGACCAAAAAACAATCTTTACACTAACGCTCTAAACATTCTGGAAGTGGGTCAAAATCTTATTATAATACAGTACGAGGCGACTAAAGAGGTTGGGTCGGTGGGCTTGCGACCCCCACCCGGAAAAAATATCTAAGCAAAGAAAAACGAACGAACAGCCTCGGATGCGGACGGAACCAACGTTGACGAACCACGACCGACTAAGGACATGCCTTCGGACATTCTGAGAATGGCTACGTGGAATGTTAGTGGCATGAATGATGGCACAAAAGAGAGAGAGGTTCTGGAAGTGTTAGTGAATGCCAGGCTGGATGTATGTGGAATGACAGAGACCAAATGGAAAGGTTCAGATGTGAGAGAATGGGAATGTGGAATGGGTGTGTGTGCTGGAGTGAGTGAAGGAACAGCGAGAGAAGGTGCATGTTTGTTTGTAAGTAGCAAATGGAAGGAATGTGTAAGAGAGTATGGGTCTGTGGGTTCAAGGATTGTGTGGGTGAGAATGAAAGTAGGAATACAAACGTGGGTGATTGTATGCGTGTATGCCCCGACAGAGGATATACTTGAAAGAAAGAAAGAGGAGTTCTGGATGAATGTGGAGGCGTGCCTGGAGAAGTTTGACAAGAACGAAAGAATATTTCTGATTGGGGATATGAATGGTAAGGTGGGTGATAGGAAAGTTGAGGGAGTGGTGGGAGGGTGGGGGGTACCATCAGAGGTGAATGGGAATGGTAGTGCACTTGTGGACGTATGTGTGGGGAGGAGGCTGTGGATAGCCAACACCTTCTTCCGACACAGAATGATCCACAGGTACACGTGGAAACGGATGTTGACGATGAAGGATAAGACAGTGGTGGAACGAAAGTCATTGATTGATTATGTATGTGTGGATGAACGAATGAAGAAATCTGTGATGGATGCTAGGGTGTATAGGGGTATTGGAGGGGGTCTGTCTGATCATTATGTAGTGGTAGCTAAGGTTAGGATACAAAAGAAGTGGGTGAGGAGAGCGGGAGGGAGGCGAGAGGAGGGTGGAATGGTGAGGAGGGTGGAGAGGTTGCAGGAGGAGGAAGTCAGGGAGGAGTACAGGAGAGCAGTGGAAAGACGACTAGGTGGGTTCGACCTGGAAGTTATGGAGGAAGTGGAGGAGATGAGCAAGGTGTTTAAGGATGAGATCTGTGCAGCATGTGAGGAGGTGTGTGGAGTGAGGAGAAGAGGGAGGGGAGTGAAAGGTACAGCATGGTGGACAGAAGAGGTAAGAATAGCTGTGGAAGAAAAGAAGAAAGCATATAGAGAGTGGTTGGGTAGTAGAGGGAATGAAGATTCCGAGAGACAGAAACGAGCGAGGTACGTGGAGAGTAAGAGGGTGGTGAAGAGAGTAGTGAAGGAAAGTAAGAGAAGAGTAGATGAGGAATTTGGAAGGAATCTGAATGTAAAATGGAGGGAGAGTAAGAAACTGTTCTGGAAAGAAGTCAAGAAAGTTAGGGAAGGTAGCAAGGGAAACAGTAAGGGTGTGAAAGATAAGAATGGGAGAATGCTAGCCGAGAAGCAAGAGAGAGTCGAAAGATGGAGGGAGTACTTCAGTGAGTTGCTAAATGAAAGGAATGAAGAGCCAGCAAACATAGCTGGATATGGTATGGGAGGGAGAAGAAGAGAAGTAGTGGAGGAGGAGGTGGGGATCAGGAGGTCAGAAGTGTGGGAAGCCATGAAAAGAGTGAAGTTGGGGAAAGCACCAGGAACAGATGGAGTGTGTGGGGAAATGTTGAGGTATGGTGGTGAGATAGTGATAGAATGGGTATGGAAAATGTGCAAACTAGCATGGGAGAAGGGGAGTGCACCCGATGACTGGAAGACTGGCATAATAGTCCCCCTATATAAGGGCAAAGGGGAAAGAGGAGTGTGTGGTAACCACCGAGGAATATGTCTTCTAAGCGTAGTAAGGAAGGTATACAGTAGGGTAGTGATTGAGAGAGTGAGAGTGAGAACGGAGAAATGGATAGGCGACGAGCAGGGAGGTTTTAGGAAGGGAAGAGGATGTGTAGATCAGATTTTTACCCTGAATTGTGTTGTGGAGAAGTATCTGGAGAAGAAACAAAAGGTGTATGTTGCCTTTATGGACTTGGAGAAGGCCTATGACAGAGTGGATAGAGAAGGTTTGTGGAAAGTACTTAGAATATACGGAGTAGAGGGCAAGTTGCTGAAAGCAGTGAAGAGCATGTATGAGGGTGCAAAGGCGGCAGTACGTGTGGAGAGTGAGCAGAGCGAGTTCTTTGACCTGAATGTTGGTTTGAAACAGGGGTGTGTGATGTCCCCCGTGGTTGTTTACTGTATATATGGATGGAGTCATGAAAGAAATACTATCAAGAGCAGTGGATGTTGGTGTATCGCTGAAAAGGGAGGGAATTGAGTGGAAGCTACCTATACTGCTGTTTGCGGATGATACAGTTCTGATGAGTGATAATGAATGGGAGTTGCAGGGTCTGGTAAATGAGTTTGGAACAGTGTGCGAAAAACGGAATTTGAAGGTAAATACGGGGAAGAGCAAGGTTATGGTCTTCGAAAGGGGTGAAGTCACAGAGTGTGAGGTGAAGCTGAACGGTCAGGCTATGGAGATCGTCAACTCTTTTAAGTATCTGGGCAGTGTGTTGAGTAAAGATGGGACTATGGATGAAGAGGTGCGGGAGAGGGTACAACAGGGGAAGAGGGTTGTAGGAACGCTAAAAGCAGTAACAAGAAATAGGGTGGTCAGTATGGAAGTGAAGAAGTCCTTGCATGACAGTGTGGTAATCCCGACACTGACTTACGGAAGCGAAGCATGGACGTTGGTTGAGAGACTCAGACCAAGAGTGAGAGCAGTAGAAATGAATTACTTAAGGAGTGCGTGCGGAGTTACATGGAGGGATAGACAGACTAATGAGGAAGTAAGAAGGAGGTGTGGTGTGGAGGTAGATGTGCTGGAAAGTGTGAAAAGGAACAACTTGAGATGGTTCGGCCATATGGAACGTATGGAAAGCGAGAGAATGACTAAGAGGGTGTACGAGAGCGAGGTGGAGGGACAGAGGGGGAGAGGTAGACCGAATATGAGGTGGAAGGATGGAGTGAGGAACTACATGAACGAAGGCGGTGCTGGTTGGGGGGAGGGGCGTCGACTGACTGGGGACAGAGGTGCATGGGGGCGGTTCGTTCGTGGCCACCCCTTCGGGGATCGCGGCGTCAGGCAATAGATAGATAGATAGACTTCACAGACGTATGTTTCACCCGATTCATTCTGTTCACACTAGATTATTTACAACTCACCAGTGTAAAGATTGTTTTTTTGGTCGAGTGTACCTCCAGTCCCATCCATTCATTCATAGACGAATCTACCTTACACTACTCAATTAGTTTACCTGAACGCCCCAGCCAGCAATCCCTCAAAAACAAACTTAATAAAGCCATGCAACACTTATCTTTTGATCTAACTACTATGTCCAATTGGGGCAGAGAAAACCTGGTTGCCTTTAATGCTTCCAAAACCTAATTTCTTCATCTTACCAGGGGCGGGTCCAGGATTTTATATGGGGGGGATGGGGGGGGTCTAAAGTCAGTTACTCATACAGTATGTGGGTGTGGGTTGGGTGGCGAGTGTAGCGAGCCTTTGCAGCTGGGGGTTTGGATTTTTTTTTTAAATGTGGCTCAGTTAGGGCATTCTACCCGTCTGGAACTCCCAGAGGACTATCACTTACACTTCAACAATACAAAAATCAAACCTTCATCTTCTCTCAATATTCTCGGCGTCTCTTTTTCTTCTGCTCTCACTTGGTATAATAATAATAAAAACTATTTGTCTACAGCCTACTGGGCAAAAACCCTCATAAGGCTGGGGAGAGGTTAAAAGCGGAAATGGGTAAAAGAATAGAAAAATAGGGGTCTATCTATCTATCTATTGCCTGACGCCGTGATCCCCGAAGGGGTGGCCACGAACGAACCGCCCCCATGCACCTCTGTCCCCAGTCAGTCGACGCCCCTCCCCCCAACCAGCACCGCCTTCGTTCATGTAGTTCCTCACTCCATCCTTCCACCTCATATTCGGTCTACCTCTCCCCCTCTGTCCCTCCACCTCGCTCTCGTACACCCTCTTAGTCATTCTCTCGCTTTCCATACGTTCCATATGGCCGAACCATCTCAAGTTGTTCCTTTTCACACTTTCCAGCACATCTACCTCCACACCACACCTCCTTCTTACTTCCTCATTAGTCTGTCTATCCCTCCATGTAACTCCGCACGCACTCCTTAAGTAATTCATTTCCACTGCTCTCACTCTTGGTCTGAGTCTCTCAACCAACGTCCATGCTTCGCTTCCGTAAGTCAGTGTCGGGATTACCACACTGTCATGCAAGGACTTCTTCACTTCCATACTGACCACCCTATTTCTTGTTACTGCTTTTAGCGTTCCTACAACCCTCTTCCCCTGTTGTACCCTCTCCCGCACCTCTTCATCCATAGTCCCATCTTTACTCAACACACTGCCCAGATACTTAAAAGAGTTGACGATCTCCATAGCCTGACCGTTCAGCTTCACCTCACACTCTGTGACTTCACCCCTTTCGAAGACCATAACCTTGCTCTTCCCCGTATTTACCTTCAAATTCCGTTTTTCGCACACTGTTCCAAACTCATTTACCAGACCCTGCAACTCCCATTCATTATCACTCATCAGAACTGTATCATCCGCAAACAGCAGTATAGGTAGCTTCCACTCAATTCCCTCCCTTTTCAGCGATACACCAACATTCACTGCTCTTGATAGTATTTCTTTCATGACTCCATCCATATATACAGTAAACAACCACGGGGACATCACACACCCCTGTTTCAAACCAACATTCAGGTCAAAGAACTCGCTCTGCTCACTCTCCACACGTACTGCCGCCTTTGCACCCTCATACATGCTCTTCACTGCTTTCAGCAACTTGCCCTCTACTCCGTATATTCTAAGTACTTTCCACAAACCTTCTCTATCCACTCTGTCATAGGCCTTCTCCAAGTCCATAAAGGCAACATACACCTTTTGTTTCTTCTCCAGATACTTCTCCACAACACAATTCAGGGTAAAAATCTGATCTACACATCCTCTTCCCTTCCTAAAACCTCCCTGCTCGTCGCCTATCCATTTCTCCGTTCTCACTCTCACTCTCTCAATCACTACCCTACTGTATACCTTCCCTACTACGCTTAGAAGACATATTCCTCGGTGGTTACCACACACTCCTCTTTCCCCTTTGCCCTTATATAGGGGGACTATTATGCCAGTCTTCCAGTCATCGGGTGCACTCCCCTTCTCCCATGCTAGTTTGCACATTTTCCATACCCATTCTATCACTATCTCACCACCATACCTCAACATTTCCCCACACACTCCATCTGTTCCTGGTGCTTTCCCCAACTTCACTCTTTTCATGGCTTCCCACACTTCTGACCTCCTGATCCCCACCTCCTCCTCCACTACTTCTCTTCTTCTCCCTCCCATACCATATCCAGCTATGTTTGCTGGCTCTTCATTCCTTTCATTTAGCAACTCACTGAAGTACTCCCTCCATCTTTCGACTCTCTCTTGCTTCTCGGCTAGCATTCTCCCATTCTTATCTTTCACACCCTTACTGTTTCCCTTGCTACCTTCCCTAACTTTCTTGACTTCTTTCCAGAACAGTTTCTTACTCTCCCTCCATTTTACACTCAGATTCCTTCCAAATTCCTCATCTACTCTTCTCTTACTTTCCTTCACTACTCTCTTCACCACCCTCTTACTCTCCACGTACCTCGCTCGTTTCTGTCTCTCGGAATCTTCATTCCCTCTACTACCCAACCACACTCTATATGCTTTCTTCTTTTCTTCCACAGCTATTCTTACCTCTTCTGTCCACCATGCTGTACCTTTCACTCCCCTCCCTCTTCTCCTCACTCCACACACCTCCTCACATGCTGCACAGATCTCATCCTTAAACACCTTGCTCATCTCCTCCACTTCCTCCATAACTTCCAGGTCGAACCCACCTAGTCGTCTTTCCACTGCTCTCCTGTACTCCTCCCTGACTTCCTCCTCCTGCAACCTCTCCACCCTCCTCACCATTCCACCCTCCTCTCGCCTCCCTCCCGCTCTCCTCACCCACTTCTTTTGTATCCTAACCTTAGCTACCACTACATAATGATCAGACAGACCCCCTCCAATACCCCTATACACCCTAGCATCCATCACAGATTTCTTCATTCGTTCATCCACACATACATAATCAATCAATGACTTTCGTTCCACCACTGTCTTATCTTTCATCGTCAACATCCGTTTCCACGTGTACCTGTGGATCATTCTGTGTCGGAAGAAGGTGTTGGCTATCCACAGCCTCCTTCCCACACATACGTCCACAAGTGCACTACCATTCCCATTCACCTCTGATGGTACCCCATCCCCCATGATGGGGTAAAATCAATAAAACTTGTTCATCCTAAAAAGAAAGAAAAGAAACAACATTAAAAAAGATATGACTAGAAGAAAGTATAAGATATTAGATCAGATGAAAGATGTTAATTTCCTTAAGGAAAGCAAATAAGTTGGCAATATCAAAGGAAGGAGTGTCAGACAGGATAGACTGAAGAGAAGGCCGAGAAAAGTAACGCTGCTGCTGTCGACCATATAGTGGGCATTCGACGAGAAAGTGCCGCACAGTAATGCTTGTGTCACAAGTAGCGCACCACGGGGGAGGAGCATGTGGAGTGGCCATTAAGTGTCCATGTGTGTAGCGGGTATGACTAATTCGGAGACGAGTGAGTATGACTTGGTCCCTGCGCCTGTCCTGAAAAGAGGAAGGCCACACGGAAACCGCATCCTTGATAGCACGAAGATGGATGGTAAGGGGCTGTGAAGACCATTCATGTTGCCATGCACGATAGATGATTTCTCGAACTACGGCCTTCATGTCAGACAGGCGCAAGAGAGGCCGATCTGCTCTCTCATTACCCGCAATGCCCACATGTGCAGGAACCCATCAAAACTGGATTTTCCAATTGGCCAAGGAAAGGTCATGTATTCGGCGGAGAATAGTGGAAATAAGTGGATCTCTCGTAGAAAGATCTTGTAACGCCAGAAGGGCACTCAGGCAGTCACTATAAATAACCACCCGAGGGGTGTTGACTGGAAAGGAAGGGACCATATCAACCGCCCCCAACAATGCACGCAATTCAGCAGTAAAAACAGATGAATATGGGGATAAAGCCAAGCTAAAAACGGAAGCCTCTCAAACTGCAGCACAACCAACTTTCCCATCCCTCTTAGACCCATCAGTATATATGACACGGGCAGGGTCATGACTTAGCATATGCTGAAGGGCGACACACCTCTGAACAGCAGGGAGCGAGGACTTAGAACCTTGAGCAAGGAACGTACAAACCATAGGTGATGATAAAAGCCAATACGGGATGGAGGGGTCAGCCGCCTGCAGAAGGGGCATGGGTAAATCATGGTGCGTAAAGAGTCTGTGGGCCAAAACCGGAAAAGACGGTAACAATGCTAGAGGGAAGTCATCCTCCCCCACCTGGTCAAACAAGTTGCTCGCAGGTGACTCAGTAGACAGCAACTGCAGAGCAGAATTCATAATTACACGCTCTCGATGGAGGGGGAGAGGAAGCTGGCCACTTTCTACGAGAAGGCTCGTAATGCGAGACGACTTGAAAGCTCCAGTGCAAAGCCTGATACCAAGATGATGGACAGGATCCAAGGTTTTGAGCGTGGTCTGGGAAGCCGTGCCATAAATAGCACACCCATAATCTAAGACGGACAAAACAGTGGCCATATATAACATAAGGAGGGTCCGACAATCAGCACCCCAGGTAACATGGTGACATTTCTTCAAGACGTTAAGACGTCTTAGGCACCGCGCCTTAAGGTCTTTTACATGGGCAGACCAGTTAAGATGTGTGTCAAGGATGAGTCCCAAGAACTTAACCTGATCAGAAAATAGTAGCCAATGTCCAGACATTGAGAGGGAGATAGTCTGACCATGTAGGTGACGTTTGTCACGATAAAAGAGAATCGCCTTGGTTTTCTCGCTGGAAAATGTAAACCCCGTAGATGACGCCCAACGGGTAACGTCCCTCAAGACAGTATTAAGGCATCGCTGTATATGAGATAAACTGGGTGAGGTATAGTAAACTGCGAAATCGTCCACATAAAGGCTGTGGGAGACTTGAGGAGGGAGGCAGGACACCACCACGTTGATGGCGATTGCAAACAGCGTGCTACTAAGAACGCTCCCCTGAGGGATGCCCATCTGAAGAGAGTGTAGGCGAGACAGGGTTCCATTGACAATCACTTGGAAAGTCCTATCCGAGAGGAAACCCTTAAAAAATCGGAGAAGTGAGCCACGCATGCCAGACTCATATAAGATTCGTAGAATTCGATAGCGCCAAGTCGTGTCATAGGCCTTAGTGATGTCAAATAAAATAGCCACGGTGGGGTGACCCAACACGAACCCACGCCGGACTTGATCCTCCAAACAGGCCAAAGAATGAAGCGTGGAGCGTTGAGGGCGGGACCCAGACTGTGATTGAGAGATGAGGTTATGGTTCAAAGCAAAGTATAAGAGCCGAGGGTGCACCATCTTCTCAAATAATTTGCTTATGCAGGATGTCAATGAAATCGGGCGGGAGTTGATGGGTAAACTAGGGTCCTTGCCTGGCTTCGGAATGGGGACTGTATAAGCATGTTTCCAATCAGGAGGGAAGTACCCATGCTGCCATATTTGGTTAAAAACACCAGATAAAAAAGTAAGAGCCTCACCGTCCAGGTGTTGAAGCATACTATAGGAAATTCCATCTGGGCCAGGGGTAGCATCCTTGCAATCCCGCAAGGCAACCTTGAGGACATCGATGGTAAAAGCACTGTTGTAAGGGGAGGACGTACCCCCACGAAAGTCCAAGGAACGTGCCTCAGAACGACGTTTCTGAGAAACAAACGCTCGGGGTAAATTAGCGTCACTACCTACATCCGCCAGATGACTAGCATGAGCCATCGAGATGGAATACTCATCAAACAACAGAGAGGCGGAAGCATGATCAAAAACCGAATGAACAGGAGATCGGTTGTTTTTACCAGTAATCTTGTGAAATTTCTTCCAAACTAAAGACAGAGACGTACGGGGGGCCAATCCGGAGACATATGACTGCCACGACTGTTTCTTCTGTGAGATAACAGTACGTTTGAAAAGTGCACACAGTTTATTATAGTAGGGTTTCACCTCGCTGATAAAATACATAGCAGTAACAAACTTCACCCAAACATGTAATGTCGCATCAGCTGCCAGCGATGCTCGAGCATCCCGTAGGTGACGGGTGGAATGAGCAAGGCGACGCTCCAAATAATGTTTTAATCGAACCAGCTTGGACAGTTCAGGGGACCACCATGGGACCCGTCGAGGGTGAGGGGTACTGGATGACCGAGGGATTGTGCTATCAGCAACGGAACAAATAAAATCTTTGAAAAACATATAATTATCATGTGGAGAATCATCATCACAAAACCCCAATGTCAGCTGAAAGAGAACTAAAAGAGTCCCAATCAGCTTTAGCAAGGTTATACCTGGCTAACTGACTTGACGCATTAGGGGATGTGGGAGTCAATAGTATAGGGTGATGGTCACTAGTAAAACGGTCAGCAACAACAGACCAAGTAAAAAGGGATGCCGCCTCAGCCGATGCCAAAGTAAGATCAACTGCAGAGGAAGTAGAGTGAGCTAAAGAATAAAATGTGTGGGGACCTTCATTAAGACAGCATAGGGGAGAGTTTAAAAGCAGATCCTCAATGAGACGTCCTGGTGCATCAGCAGAAGAACAACCCCATACCGGAGTAATAATAATAATAAAAACTATTTGTCTACAGCCTACTGGGCAAAAGCCCTCATAAGGCTGGGGAGAGGCTAAAAACGGAAATGGGTAAAAGAATAGAAAAAATCGGGGTAAAATCAATAAAACTCGTTCATCCTAAAAAGAAAGAAAAGAAACAACAGTAAAAAAGATATGACTAGAAGAAAGTATAAGATATTAGATCAGATGAAAGATGTTAATTTCCTTAAGGAAAGCAAATAAGTTGGCAATATCAAAGGAAGGAGTGTCAGACAGGATAGACTGAAGAGAAGGCTGAGAAAAGTAACGCTGCCGCTGTCGACCATATAGTGGGCATTCGACGAGAAAGTGCCGCACAGTAATGCCTGTGTCACAAGTAGCGCACCACGGGGGAGGAGCATGTGGAGTGGCCATTAAGTGTCCATGTGTGTAGCGGGTATGACTAATTCGGAGACGAGTGAGGACGACTTGGTCCCTGCGCCTGGCCCGAAAAGAGGAAGGCCACACGGAAACCGCATCCTTGATAGCACGAAGATGGATGGTAAGGGGCTGTGAAGACCATTCATGTTGCCATGCACGATAGATGAGTTCTCGAACTACGGCCTTCATGTCAGACAGGCGCAAGAGAGGACCTGCTCCTGGACCGATACAGGCTGTTTTAGCGAGCCGATCTGCTCTCTCATTACCCGCAATGCCCACATGTGCAAGAACCCAGCAAAACTGGATTTTCCAATTGGCCAAGGAAAGGTCATGTATTCGGCGGAGAATAGTGGAAATAAGTGGATCTCTCGTAGAAAGATCTTGTAACGCCAGAAGGGCACTCAGGCAGTCACTATAAATAACCACCCGAGGGGTGTTGACTGGAAAGGAAGGGACCATATCAACCGCCCCCAACAATGCACGCAATTCAGCAGTAAAAACAGATGAATATGGGGATAAAGCCAAGCTAAAAACGGAAGCCTCTGAAACTGCAGCACAACCAACTGTCCCATCCCTCTTAGACCCATCAGTATATATGACACGGGCAGGGGCATGACTTAGCATATGCTGAAGGGCGACACACCTCTGAACAGCAGGGAGCGAGGACTTAGAACCTTGAGCAAGGAACGTACAAACCATAGGTGATGATAAAAGCCAATACGGGATGGAGGGGTCAGCCGCCTGCAGAAGGGGCATGGGTAAATCATGGTGCGTAAAGAGTCTGTGGGCCAAAACCGGAAAAGACGGTAACAATGCTAGAGGGAAGTCATCCTCCCCCACCTGGTCAAACAAGTTGCTCGCAGGTGACTCAGTAGACAGCAACTGCAGAGCAGAATTCATAATTACACGCTCTCGATGGAGGGGGAGAGGAAGCTGGCCACTTTCTACGAGAAGGCTCGTAATGCGAGACGACTTGAAAGCTCCAGTGCAAAGCCTGATACCAAGATGATGGACAGGATCCAAGGTTTTGAGTGTGGTCTGGGAAGCCGTGCCATAAATAGCACACCCATAATCTAAGACGGACAAAACCGTGGCCGTATATAACATAAGGAGGGTCCGACGATCAGCACCCCAGGTAACATGGTGACATTTCTTCAAGACGTTAAGACGTCTTAGGCACCGCGCCTTAAGGTCTATTACATGGGCAGACCAGTTAAGATGTGTGTCAAGGATGAGTCCCAAGAACTTAACCTGATCAGAAAATAGTAGCCGATGTCCAGACATTGAGAGGGAGATAGTCTGACCATGTAGGTAACGTTTGTCACGATAAAAGAGAATCGCCTTGGTTTTCTCGCTGGAAAATGTAAACCCCGTAGAAGACGCCCAACGGGTAACGTCCCTCAAGACAGTATTAAGGCATCGCTGTATATGAGATAAACTGGGTGAGGTATAGTAAACTGCGAAATCGTCCACATAAAGGCTGTGGGAGACTTGAGGAGGGAGGCAGGACACCACCCCGTTGATGGCGATTGCAAACAGCGTGCTACTAAGAACGCTCCCCTGAGGGATGCCCATCTGAAGAGAGTGTAGGCGAGACAGGGTTCCATTGACAATCACTTGGAAAGTCCTATCAGAGAGGAAACCCTTCAAAAATCGGAGAAGTGAGCCACGCATGCCAGACTCATATAAGATTCGTAGAATTCGATAGCGCCAAGTCGTGTCATAGGCCTTAGTGATGTCAAATAAAATAGCCACGGTGGGGTGACCCAACACGAACCCACGCCGGACTTGATCCTCCAAACAGGCCAAAGAATGAAGCGTGGAGCGTTGAGGGCGGGACCCAGACTGTAATTGAGAGATGAGATTATAGTTCAAAGCAAAGTATAAGAGCCGAGGGTGCACCATCTTCTCAAATAATTTGCTTATGCAGGACGTCAATGAAATCGGGCGGGAGTTGGTGGGTAAACTAGGGTCCTTGCCCGGCTTCGGAATGGGGACTGTATAAGCATGTTTCCAATCAGGAGGGAAGTACCCATGCTGCCATATTTGGTTAAAAACACCAGATAAAAAAGTAAGAGCCTCACCGTCCAGGTGTTGAAGCATACTATAGGAAATTCCATCTGGGCCAGGGGTAGCATCCTTGCAATCCCGCAAGGCAACCTTGAGGACATCGATGGTAAAAGCACTGTTGTAAGGGGAGGACGCACCCCCACGAAAGTCCAAGGAACGTGCCTCAGAACGACGTTTCTGAGAAACAAACGCTCGGGGTAAATTAGCGTCACTACCTACATCCGCCAGATGACTAGCATGAGCCATCGAGATGGAATAATCGTCAAACAACAGAGAGGCGGAAGCATGATCAAAAACCGAATGAACACGAGATCGGTTGTTTTTACCAGTAATCTTGTGAAATTTCTTCCAAACTAAAGACAGAGACGTACGGGGGGCCAATCCGGAGACATATGACTGCCACGACTGTTTCTTCTGTGAGATAACAGTACGTTTGAAAAGTGCACACAGTTTATTATAGTAGGGTTTCACCTCGCTGATAAAATACATAGCAGTAACAAACGTCACCCAAACATGTAATGGCGCATCAGCTGCCAGCGATGCTCGAGCATCCCGTAGGTGACGGGTGGAATGAGCAAGGCGACGCTCCAAATAATGTTTTAATCGAACCAGCTTGGACAGTTCAGGGGACCACCATGGGACCCGTCGAGGGTGAGGGGTACTGGATGACCGAGGGATTGTGCTATCAGCAACGGAACAAATAAAATCTTTGAAAAACATATAATTATCATGTGGAGAATCATCATCACAAAAAACCCCAATGTCAGCTGAAAGAGAACTAAAAGAGTCCCAATCAGCTTTAGCAAGGTTATACCTGGCTAACTGACTTGACGCATTAGGGGATGTGGGAGTCAATAGTATAGGGTGATGGTCACTAGTAAAACGGTCAGCAACAACAGACCAAGTAAAAAGGGATGCCGCCTCAGCCGATGCCAAAGTAAGATCAACTGCAGAGGAAGTAGAGTGAGCTAAAGAATAAAATGTGTGGGGACCTTCATTATGACAGCATAGGGGAGAGTTTAAAAGCAGATCCTCAATGAGACGTCCTGGTGCATCAGCAGAAGAACAACCCCATACCGGAGAGTGGGGTTAAAATCACCTAAAATTAAAAATGGAGGAGGAAGACACCGTAAAAGATAGGGCAACCTAGACATGTTATAATTACAACTAGGTTGATTATATACACTACAGATGGTAAGAGCTGTACCATTAGGAAAGGATACCCTAACAGCAACAGCTTGGAATGGGGGATCTAACAATGGAACAGGTTGAAAAGCACAAGAGCGATGTAAAAGGATGGCCGTCCGAAGATGACCATCACGCACAGGTGACTCTGCTGCAACATAATAAGCACCTATTGAGTCAAGGACAGGGCCTACATGCTGGAGACAGACACACAGAGGAGTATGCAAGCGAAGTAAACGTTGAGTTTCGCCAAGGCGACAGTGGCGAAACCGTTCATGTTCCACTGAAGTATACTATGATGGTTCATGAGTAATCACTGATTTTAAATGACTGTGATTTTGAGCCCGCTGAATACGGGCAACATTGGGGAGGGGTACAGGCAGAGGGTGAGGGGGAGGACGACCAGGCACGTCCCCAGTAGCGTCGTGTAACACACACTGGGAAGGCGGGACCTGGAGCACAGGCAATTGTTCGGGGGGAGAAGAAACCTCGCGTTGAATCCTTTCCACTAATGCTGTTGGTTGAACAGCCAGGTGACCAATACAATTAACACATATACAATGGGCATCATGAGACCCTGCAAAGTCAGAAGGAAGGTGGCAGGAGGCAATAAAGTGATCAACCTTTACACGTAAGTCATGCACATTATCATTAATAGCGGGGCCAATATAGTCTATAAAGCATTTATCACAGCCACACTGGGAAACATATTTAGCAGGAGGCAGGGAGGTATCTATTTCCATAAGTGGACCATCGATGTCTGCAAGTTGGGCTTCTATATAATCATGGGAAGGAGTCAGAGGAGCTGATGAGACCTGCAGAGATGTCAGAAGGCGAGGTCTCCTCCTATCCTGACATGCTTGGGATACAAGGCAGATCTATCCGTAGGAGGAGAGTCATAACCTTTCCTCTTCTTAGTTGCAGGATCAAAGGGAGGAGAGAAGTCCTTACTGCGCACGGAAGAAATATCAGTTCGGGCCAGAATAACACTGGAATTACTCCTAGTAGTCACCTTAGATGAGGAAGTCAAAGCAGTAGGAGAGATGGAGGGAGGACACTGAACAGGGTCCCCTGCTACCTCAGGAGGGGGATTCGGCTCTGGCAGTAGGTCCCGGAGTGGCGAAAAGCGATTGGTTGGAAGAGGGCGAGTCACTGAAAGCGGAGGATGCGTAAGAGTAGGTTGTAAACCAGACCTAGCCACCCTAGCATACGTCAAGGAAGGTAACAGACCCTGTTCCTTCAAATGGGAGATAGCCGCTCTGTGAGAGAAGCCCCGACTCAGTTTCAAATCAAGGATAGCACTATGATAATGAAAATGTGGGCAAGTGTCGGAAAAGACAGCATGGGGATCACCGCAGTTGAGGCAGATACGGGAGGTTGCATTGCAGGCCTCCCGAAGATGAGCTGAACTTCCACACAGGGGGCATAATTTCGGGTTCTCTTGGCAATACTTGGCCGGGTGACCAAACTTCCAGCAACTCTGGCATTGTCTAGGGCGGGGGACATGTTTTCGTACAGCCAGCCGCCGGCCCGCTATCCGAACAAAAGGGGGCAAGCCACGTCCCTCGAAAGTCAGTTTAGCGATACGGAGGGGGCCATCACGCTGGGAACCGCGCCGAGACAGGTATGTCTCAACCTTCAGTGCTGGAGTATCAGATGGGCCCATGTTCTCCAGGATGCGAGATGCAGAGTCCTCTAATGGTGTATCAATACGGATCTCATGAGGGATAACAACTGTCCCAACACAGTTATTAAGAGTCTTGTGCCTCGTGATGGAAACTTGGGACGGCGGATCGACCAACCGCTCCTGAAGAGAACGAGACTGAGCCTCAGTCCGAGCTTCAAGGAGGCGACAGCCATCCGTACCCGTACGGATTTCAACATCACCGATGTCATGGCGTAGTATGGAATCAAGCTCAAGATCATCACCTATGTCATAATTAATATTACAAAATTTAGGCCACTTACTGGAGCCAAAAATAGTCTGAAATAGCTGGACAGAAGTTGGCGGGGTAGGACGACGTGGACGAGGTTTGGATTTGGGAGGAACATATGGCTTCAATGTAACAGGGCCATTAGAACTAGATGAAGGAGGCAAGTGTGGCTTGGGGGAGGGAGGAGTCTCTCCTACTATTGCAGCCGAGGAGGCTACCGAAAGCCCCTTGACAGGGTGGGAAGGATCCAGGGAAATGTCAGAAGTTGCGCCAGAGGTCGTAGTCAGTGTCAAAGTCGGAACCAGGGGAGGAGTTTCAGTAACACCAGCCATAAATACCAAGCCATGCTGTTCCAGGAGTGTACTAAGCAGACCAGGCGGAGAGAAGGTATGACGGGAGGGATACCAGTAAGCCAACCTTTACGAATCATGGAGCCCTAAACCTTCACCAACGACACAAGTGGGGACAGAGTCCCAAGTGTCAGCTTCCTATCCTACCCCTTGGAAGGGGATGGCATTAAAATGTAAAGAGAGGCTCAAGTGTAAGCATAACCCGCTTGATGAGACTGAGGGCATGAAACGATGCAAACATCTCCAGTCGTTACATAATTATGGGCTACCGGTCAGAAAGCCAAGAGTCCCACCTCCAAGGAACGGCACCCCTGGATCCGGAGCCGCACTACGGAGATGGTCCCGCCTAGGAACCATAACATTAGGCATGTTACCGAACCACAGGTCCTAAAACTCTCGGGTGAGCCGACATGTCACCACTGTCACCACAATTGGTTCCGGGTCAAAGCTCCAATCCCAGCAAAGACCAGCTCTCTCACCCAACCGAACATAATTTGAACAAAGAGGAAAAGTCCACAAAATGAAACCAAAAGGGACAGAATAAGAACAGAAGGGGAAAAACATAGAAAGAGAAAATAAAAACTACACAAAATTAGTTAAGCCGACAACTAGAGCTCGAGGGGAGAAGGCAAAAAGCATCCCCCATCAAGCTCTAGTTGCCGGCCCGAAGCCCCCCAACCGCGACAAGGGATGTAGTAACAGGGGGGTGCTCTCACTTGGAAGGACCATATTTCCAGTGTTGCTAAGGCAGCCTCCAAGAAGCTGGGTGTGCTCAGCCGCCTCAAGAAGTGCTTTACCCCTGCACAGGGGCACAGTGCATCCTTGTATTGAGTATTGTTCACAGAGGATCCTCTCACACCGCACTCCTTGACAAAGTAGAAAGGTAAGCCTTTTGTATAATTAACTCCCGTCCACTCACCAACTCTTTGCAATCTCTCTCTCTTTGCCGCAGTGTTGCATCTCTCTCGCTATTCTATTGCTACTAGAATAATCAATGTTCCTCAGAACTTTCCCAGTGTATACCACCTCCTCTACGTAGGGTACGTAGTACGTTGAACTCCAGTTTCATTTGCTTGGCCTCTCTTACTGATTTTCTTTGTGCCTCATTTACACTGAGAGCAATCCAGCTAGCTCTCACAAACACCTCCTCCTCCTATCCACTTCACTACACTAAACATGCACACCACACTTCATTCCTCCACACCAAAATTAAAAAAAAAAAAAAATGATGAATTCTAGCCCAGCCTCGGAGTCCCCGGGGGGGGAGGGGGGGGGGGGGGGACCATAAATGCCCCCACTCCCGACCGACCATCCCCTGACGACCCCACACAATTACCTGGACCTCGGCCTGTTACTCTTTCTATTAATTTCTGCAACATTCGCGGACTTTCCTCTAACTTTCACTCTGTTGAGCACCATCTCTCCTCCTACAAACCTGATCTTCTCTTCCTCACCGAAACTCAGGTGTCTGTAGCAACATCCAGCAGCCCCTTCTCTGTATCCTCCTACTTTCTCTATCCTAGTTTCAAAGCCAGAGGCGGATGTTGTGCATATGTGCACAACAAACTCACTTGCTCTCGTGTTCCCGATTTCAGACTCCTTTGAATTCTCAACTTTATGGCTCAAACTTTCCTGTCATTCTCTTACTAAATATTTCTGTGCTGTCTATCTTTCCCCTAACTCTACCAACTTTCCCAAATTCTTTGACTATCTAAACTCTACAGTGGAACACATTCTATCCATTTCTCCTTTCTCAGAAATCTCCATCTTAGGAGATTTCAACGTTCACCACCGCCAATGGCTCTCCTCTCACACTACTGATCCACCTGGTGAACAAGCCTCCGTCTTTTCTATCCTAAATGACCTAGAGCAGTTAGTTCAGCAACCCACCCGTATCCCGGATCGCATCGGAGATCGGCCCAACATTCTTGACCTGTTTCTAACTTCTAACCCTTCTTCTTATACTGTCGATCTTTTCTCTCCTTTGGACTCCTCCGACCATGAACTTATCTCTGTCACCTGTCCTATCTCTCCAGTACGGACACCCGATCCTCCTAGTCGGCGGCGCCTGTGGCACTTTGGCGCTGCCGACTGGGAGGCTCTTCGGCAGTACTGTACTTCTTTGATTTCCCATGGAATAATTTCTGCTTCCGTGGCCGGGGACCCTCGGAGAGTGCTCAACGCATTACCGAGGTAATCCTATCGGGCATGGAAGCATACATTCCATTCTCTTTCTCTCAGACTAATGCTAAAAAATCTTGGTTTACTCACGCCTGTTCTACTGATGTCCGCAATAAGGAGGAAGCATTCAAACGGTACCGACGCCTTAAAACTCAAGACTCTCATTCTTCATATGTTTCTGCCCGGAATCAAGCCAAATCTGTTCTTCGACTTGCCAAACACTCTTTCATCAATAATAAATGCACTGAACTATCCAACTCTAGCTCTTCCCAAGCTTTCTGGCATCTAGCCAAAAACCTCTCCAACAATTTCTCTTCCTCGTCTTTCCCTCCCCTTTCCCACTCTGATGGCACAACCATCACTTCTTCCTCTGACAAAGCTAAACTCTTCGCTCAAACTTTTGCTAGAAACTCCACCTTGGATGATTCCGGTGCTATTCCTCCCTCTCCGCCCTCCTCTCTCTTACTTATGCCTAATATCCTAATCTCTTCTAAAGATGTACTTTCTATCCTCTCTGGGCTCAACTCTAATAAGGCGTACGGTCCGGACGGTGTTCCTCCTGTTGTTCTAAAAAACTGTGCTTCCGTGCTAACTCCCTGCCTAGGCAAACTCTTTCGTCTCTGTCTATCCTCTAACGTCTTCCCTTCATGCTGGAAGTTTGCTCACATTCAACCTGCCCCAAAGAAGGGTGACCGCTCTCAACCCTCCAACTATCGTCCAATTGCTCTCATCTCTTGTCTTTCTAAAGTTTTTGAAACTATTCTTGCTTCCAAATTTCTTAAGCATTTCTCTTCTCATAATCTGCTCTCAGATCGCCAGTATGGCTTCCTTAAGGGTCGCTCTACTGGTGATCTTCTTTCATATCTTACTAACTCTTGGTCATCCTCCTTTCGGGACTTCGGTGAGACTTTTTCTATTGCACTAGACATATCGAAAGCCTTCGATAGAGTCTGGCATAAATCTTTAATTTCTAAAATACCCTCCTTCGGTTTCTATCCCTCCATATGTGCCTTTGTCTCCAATTTCCTTTCCGGCCGTTCCATAGCCGCGGTTGTGGACGGCCATTGTTCACTTCCTCACCCTATAAACTCTGGTGTTCCTCAGGGCTCTGTCCTATCTCCTATTCTCTTTCTAATTGTTATAAATGATCTCCTTAACTGTACCTTAATTCCTATCCATTCATACGCAGACAACTCAACCTTGCACTACTCCATTAGTTTTTCAGAACGCCCCAGCCAGCAATCCCTCAACGACAAACGTAATGAAGCCATAGTACTCTTAAATTCTGATCTAAATACTATTTCCAATTGGGGCAGAGAAAACCTTGTTAACTTTAATGCTTCCAAAACCCAATTTCTCCATCTATCTACCCGTCAGGATCTCCCAGCGGACTATCCCTTATTCTTCAACAATACAAAAATCAACCCTTCATCTTCTCTCAATATTCTTGGTGTCTCTTTTTCTTCTGCTCTCATTTGGAAGGACCATATTACCAGTCTTGCTAAGGCAGCCTCCCAGAAGCTGGGTGAGCTCAACCGCCTTAGGGGGTTCTTTTCCCCTGCACAGCTTCTTGCTCTGTACAGGGGCATAGTGCGCCCTTGTATTGAGTATTGTTCACATGTGTGGGGAGGTTCCTCTCACACCGCTCTCCTAGACAAAGTTGAAAGGAAGGCCTTTCGTATCATTAACTCCCGTCCACTCACCAACTCTCTGCAATCGAGCTCAACCACCTTAGGGGGTTCTTTTCCCCTGCACAGCTTCTTGCTCTGTACAGGGGCATAGTGCGTCCTTGTATTGAGTATTGTTCACATGTGTGGGGAGGTTCCTCTCACACCGCTCTCCTAGACAAAGTTGAAAGGAAGGCCTTTCGTATCATTAACTCCCATCCACTCACCAACTCTCTGCAATCTCTCTCTCTCCGCCGCAATGTTGCATCTCTCTCGCTATTCTATCACTACTATAATAATCAGTGTTCCTCAGAGCTATCCCAGTGCATACCACCTCCTTTACGTAGGGCACGTGGTACCCGTCTTGCAACTCAATCCCACCCCTACTCTGTGCAACTCTCCAACCCAAGAGTGAAACGTTACTCTCAAACTTTCTTCTACTCAACAGCTGAGCTCTGGAACTCTCTCGCAGAATCAGTCTTTCCCTCTTCCTATGACTTAAATTGTTTCAAACTCCGTGTGTCCAGGCATTTTGGCTCGAACGTCCCTTGATTTTGGCCCTGTCACTCTTTCAACTATGAGGGAGGCACTCACTATAAGCATTTCTGCCTTTTGTCTCCCTCACTCACATAGAAAAAAAAAAAAAATTAGTATCTTAACAAAAGTCAAGAAGATTACTGGTACTGTATATTATTGTTATATAAACAAACAAGTTTTAATAAATCGGTACAGTGTTAAATAACAACCATGATGATGATGCTGATGCAGTATTTAACACGGTGCACTCCATTGATTAACAGAGCTTGGGCGTAACCTTGTTACAGGGACTTAAATAGATATTTGCCACAAATCACTTGACCGAGCTGTCTAAATTCTTGACATCTACCAATGTCACGGCCTGGGATCGAACAGCCGACCCTTTGATCACCATATGGGCGAGATGTTTCTGGTTGCTATCAACCCAGCTCCAGAGTAATATTGCTTAACCCTTAGAGCACGGCAAGTTTGAATGTTCCCGTCATCCTGGATCTGGATGAATTTTCGTAAGTTCGTCAATTTCACTTACATATAACGGCATATAAAAGGCCTAACTCAAGTTAGTTATAACCTAACCTAGAATGTCCCGGACTTCCCAAATTGACTAAACAGATTAACTTGCTCATGTAGTAATGTACACCCTATGAGGTGGATTGTGTTCTTTTATTTCATAAATTATATTTCACTAAGCGTTATTTCCGCATAGCGATTTTGATAAGTTATTTTACCTTTATCTTGTATCGTCCCAGTTTTGGTTTGTTTAGTTTGCAAGTTTTACATTTTAATTACTTGAATGTGACGATAGTGCGGTGTTACATGTGCGATTAGTTTGCTCATGTAGTTATATTTATTAGTGGCCCCTCCATCATTGACGATTATGCCTATTACATAAGGCTACCTCTTCAAACACTCATACGCGTAGTTTGAATCTACCGCCGCAGAGCTCAGAGGAACCTTCATCATAAGCACACGCAAAATCACTCATGGTTCGTCTTTATGATTGGGTTCTCACTACGAAAAAACTTCGTAACAAATAAAAAATAAAAATAAAATAAGAATAACTATTCTTAAGCTTTCCATATTCCGTGGATGTACTTCTGTGGATTCTTGGACCAGACGCTGACTAGCGCATCTATCCGCCTTCCTTGCTCTGCGCTCACCCCACCCGGACGTGTCCCCCTCAGTGCTCCGCTTTGATTCCGCATTCTTGCATCCCTAGTGAGTTTTTTCTCATTTGTTTACTCTGGGATGTCTTGAGTAAGGTTAGGATTAGCTTAGCAGGGGTGTCATGGGTGGTTTTCTCGCAGAACAAGTGTATTTTGGGTCGTTTTGTTGGAGCGTCTATTTCGGACGGACCCTCGTGGCCGAGTTGAGGACACTCTGAAGCGTTTTTCGTGTTTAGCCATCTTTAGTCCTAGCTTGTTAGGCGGCTTTAACTACGCGATGTCGGGCTTCTAGCTATCTTTCAGATGGAGTAGCCTTGTTTGTTTCTTACTGACGTTCCTGGTGTTTTTTCTTCACGTAGTGGAGTTCTTTCTGGGGCCTGAGTCAGTGTTACCCTTACCGGGTTTTTTCTACGATGTTGATGTGGCAGCTGTTCCAGTTTTGGTGGATGGAGTGCTTTTCGATTGTGTTTCGACGTCATTAAGTGTTTTCCGTTTTCACTAGGCCTAGCCAGCCACTCGTAGTTTTTCACATATGCAAGTGTTTTCATTATTTATTATTATAAAAATGTCTTCATGTGTCATGTGTGTCCTGGATTAGTTGTGATTGGCTGATCCAGGAGCTTCGGACTGTGTCTGATTATGTTTATCAGATTGCGTTCCGATTGTTGTGGGTTGCCTTTCCGGCGGTTTTTCTCGATTGCTCCGAGAAAGCCGTTTTGTTTACCGGGTTTTAGTCAAGTTGGTTAAAATCGGTAGTTTCCCCGGCGAGTTTGGTAGCTTGAGGGATCATCAGAAACTGCGTTCTCTGTGGTCGAGCCTGTGATCAGGCTTCCTGTGTTCTCCCGGCGAGGTGGGCCCCACACATCTATCTAGGTGATCATGCTGACACCTGTTGGATTTGGTTTTCTAGGCTTTTCAAAGCCAGTGAAACAATGTTGTTTGTTTGTTTGGTCTTTTCCTCCCGGCGACCTTTTTACAAAGAGGTCTGGGGCAGGTACAATTGGTTTGACATTTAATATGAAACCCGGCGGTGGTACCTTCGGGTGGTTATATTAACGGATTTGCAATTCGCTATGGTTTGCCAAACAATTGATTGATACAATAAGGTATCACAGCCTTCAAGACAATGCTGTTTGTTTGTTTGGTATTTTCCTCCCGGCGACCTTTTTGCAAAGAGGTCTGGGGCAGGTACAATTGGTTTGACATTTAATATGATACCCGGCGGTGGTACCTTCGGGTGGTTATATTAACGGATTTGCAATTCGCTATGGTTTGCCAAACAATTGATTGATACAATAAGGTATCACGGCCTTCAAGACGGCGATCTATGAGGGCTTCTGGTAGAAGTCGGATTAGAGATTAAGATAGGCTTAGACTTTTTATGGGATAAAAAGATGCCTGAATCTTACTAGTGTTTCAAGTGTAAAGGGATACTTGAAGGACTTCATTTTTATTAAAGATATGCTTCATCTTTATGAAGACTCAGAAGATATGCTTAAATCTTTTGGACAGGTAAAGATATGCTGAAATCTTTAATATGAAACTGCAGGCCAGCGAAAAGTAGTGGTTGAGGGCTACGGGTCGTTGACCAGCAGTTTTATGACACATGTTTTTGAAACATTTTGGGGTAACCTTATGAGCATTAATTCCTGGGAATTTTCTTTTTCCAGGGCGAAGTACCGGCGTGGCGCCAGGTGACCAGGTAGATCCCGGGGGTGGGTAGATTTCCGCCAGTCTCGGTCATGTCGGCCATAGAACCTCTCATTGCTTTATGTTCAACGCCGTTATGCTCCGGTATCCCTATTTTTGCGCACAAGCTGTGCATTAAATGTGTTAAATGCCTCGATCGGTCACGGGGGATATGGGTGACAAAGAATTGCACTATTTGTACCCTCTTAGTGTTAACATTTTAATTCAAAAAGATAATACTGCGGCAGTGGCATTGCAAGAAGTGAAACAACTTCTCGCTACTTATTCAACAAATGTAGCTCATAAAGCATTGCAATGTGATAACCTTGAGCTTTGCGAACTGTTAATTATTAAACATGCCCCCCCTAAGAGTAAGATACGTGCACGTAAGACCTCCGAGACTGGGCGGGGACAGGCTCCCACACCCTCCCCTGGCAAATCTAAGAGGCCTCGCTCTCCGTCACCCTCGGCATCGGCGACGAGGTCCAAGTCAAGGTCACCCCTGAGGGAGCAGGTGAAAGCTTCGGGCCACTCTTCTTCACCTCCATGGAAGAGGACAAAGGAAGAGAGTAGGGGACCTAAAGACATTATTAAAACTAAACATAAGTCTAGTAGGAGTCATAAATCATCCAAAAGGGATCCTCCGGCGCGAACGGACTCACGGCTGTCACCGGAGCCTGGTATCCCGCTCTCTGCATCTACCCCCTCCAAGTCTAACGTCCAATCTGACAGGTCGGGGGTGGAGTCAGAGAATGTGGTGGAGGATGCCCTGGCGGACATTTCATCACCTGATATTCATGCTTTCTCTACCAGGTCACGTGTGTCAGCCTCAGATTTAGAAGTATCTTACGGAAACTATAAACCGCTAGGGTGCTCGGGTGAGGGCTCCCAATTGGGGAGTATACCAGGCTCGCAAGCGAGTAACAGCCACAGCCAAGGTGTATGGCGATACTCACAGCCCTGGCAGGACAGCACACATCCTTTTGTGACGCAAGTAGTGGCTGACGTCCACCGGGATGCCGATGTACCATCTTCTATCCCAGATCTAACATAGCGGCATGTGGAGGTCCCGGCTTCGGCGGGATCTTCCCATGAGAGGCCAGACTTAAGGGATGAAGAACAGCGTTCTCTGGTCTCAGAGATGGAAGTTGAAGAGTCAGGTCACCACCTAGAAGACTCTCAGGGTACTGTCGAATCTCCACGGAGTTCGTCATCTGCTAGGTATGTAACTACGGAAGAGATCGATGGGTTACTATTAATTAATAAGTTCTTTGGCCCTACGCCGGAAACTCCTACAGTTGGTATGGGAGCTCCCGCGACGTCAACGAATGTGCGATCTCTGGCTACATCCATTGCTTTAGCTAAAATACCTAACCCTCCTCTTGTGTCAGATTCAATTTCCAATGTGCCAGGCACAACAGCTCTCACTACTTCCAATGTGCGGGTCATATCAGACATAACTCCCCCCCCCATTTAGACAAGGCACCAGTCAGAAAAGGAGCTATGCCTCTTTTATACGGGCCTGATGAGTCATGGGTAGCAATGTTACCAACTAAGCCAGAGGCAGCATAAGCTACTATTTTGGGGGAGCTCCCTGTACCACATGAGTGGGTAATCCAAGGCAATAAGTCTAGAAAACTCAGAGCATTGGATAGTCAAGATGTTTTAGATGTTCATATTAAGGCCATTCCCAGTTATTATAACCATGACTTTTTTGTGTATGCATCAACACCAGCCCTACCCCCTGCCTCAGCTTCAAAGCTTTTTTCTGACTGGACTAAGAGTGATGGCTTTAACGACGTCAAGGCACTTTCTGCTTTGACGCCGGAGTTGGATATGTTTCCGATCACAGACTCGGCCTCTAATCCAGTCTTGCAGGTGGGGCAGTTGGGTACGGGACCTTGGGTGGACTGGGAAACAGAGGCTCAAAATTTTGCCACTACTTTCACTACAAAGTCTTCTCACCAAATCCCTCAAGACCACCATTCTTGGTTCTCTCTTCCGGTTTTTAGTGCCGGAGGAGTCCCCTCTGCTTTGTTTGATTTCTTGGCTGCCCCTAAAATCAATATGTGCGAATTAAAAGATCCATTTAGCACGCCTTCCCCAGCTCACCTAGACCGCGAGTTTAGGTTAAGAGGAAAAGCGTTTAGACTGTTTTCACAATATATTGTTACCCAGCAAGTAACAAAGTCTATGTTACGCTCTTCTCAGGCAATCGAAACTGCAGAAGTCAGGAAGGCCATTGAACTTTCCCGGCGCTTGCTTCTCCAAACTTCCATTCAGTCTTTAGAAGATATTCGGACGGCCTTATTAGAGGCGGTACGAGCAAGGCAGGATCTGAGGATGTTCTTAGTAAAGAAACTTCCTGACCGTATTGCACGCCAAGTAGTTCTGTCTCCAGTTCTAACCCCTTCTTTGATTTCTCCAGCAGTTTGGAAGACTGTTTTCAATATGGCACAAGCATTCAAACAAAGTCCCTCTCAACCTAAGAAGCCCACCTTTACTTTCCCTAAACCCAAACCAGTTTCGAAAGCTCAAGCTAGTGGGTCGAAGCCTTTTCATCAGCCTAAGTCCCCTTCCACCCAGGGTCAGGCTCAAGTCAGGTATAAACAGGGTAAATTCTCAGGTAAAGGCCACAGGTTTCACCAACGACCAGGTCAGGGCCCGCCTCCAGCCAAACCCAGCCAGTCATCCAAGAGTACACCACCACCAGCAAAAAACTAAGGTCTCTCTCACTCCCGGGGCCAGTCAAAGGCGTGTTGGATCAGAGAGTAGTCCAGCCGGCGAACCCCAGTCTGCTAACTGGGTCATTCCGGGCGTGTCATCAGACATGGCCATTAAGATCATGGGCGAGGACTGTGGTACGCAAAGGCATCACTTGGCAGTGGCTCCGGCGACCTCGATTACGTCAGCCGACAAAGGCCAATCATGTTTCTTTAGAGGTGGAGTAACTAGTTCAGGAGATGATTACCAAGAGTGTCATTATTCCAGTCCCCCCGACTTACCCGGTGTTTACATCCAAACTATTTCTAGTACCAAAAAGGGACAGTATTCAGATGAGACTGGTCGTAGACCTGTCTTATTTGAATCTCCACATTCACAACGTGTCCTTCAGGATGCTGACAGTGAATCAAATCAGGCTAACACTTCCGCCGGGAGGGTGGATGTGTTCATTAGACCTGACAGACGCGTATTGGCACGTCCCGGTAAACAAGAGATTTCAAAAATTTCTGGCTTTAAGAATAATGTATCAGACTTATGTCTTTCAAAGGATGCCGTTTGGATTGAACCTAGCGCCACGCATTTTCACAAAATTAGTCCGGCAAGCCCTGATGCCCATTTTAGAACAGGGGATCAGGATCTTGTGGTATCTGGACGACTGGCTGGTGGTGGCAGAGACAGAAAAGTTATGCAACACTCATGTCAACATTACGTTAAACCATGTCAAATCTCTAGGATTCAAGGTCAACTTGGTAAAGTCAAACCTTGTTCCCTCACAAGTAATTCAGTGGATAGGGCTGGTCTGGGACACAGCGTCTCTCACTCTGAGTCAGAGTGTGGACAATCGAAACAGATTTCGCAAAAAAATGTTTATGTTTCTCCACAGTCTGACTACGACACAGAGACTCTGGGAATCTCTAGTCGGTTCTCTCAACTGGGTTCAACTAACTGTGAAGTTGGGCCGGTTGAAAGTCAAACGTTTAATCTTGGAGGGCAACAAATATTTCCCACTATTACCGGCGGGAACATTATGGCCTATCCCAACATTAATACACAGCTTACTAGCGGTCTGGGCAAAGAGGGAAGTGTTGCACTCAGTCATGCCATGGACCTCTCCTCCGCCGACGGTATGGGTGGACACGGATGCGTCAGGGACGATAGGTTGGGGCTTTCAGTCAAACCTCGGGCATCAGGGTCAAGGGCTTTGGTCCCATTCAGAAACCTCCCACATAAATGTAAAAGAGTTACTAGTCCCCTTGTATTTCCTTCAGGTTCACGGCTCTATTTTACGGGAAAAATCGGTGGCTTTCAGAATGGATCATCTCACTGCATTCAGAAACAAGGGTCAACGAGGTCTCGGAAGTTGCTAGACGTGTCAGAAAAGATTTTTGTTCTAGCCGACAAGCTGAACATTCATCTTCATGCATCATATCTCCCAGGCGTAGCAAACGTCTGGGCAGACGCTCTGTCTCGGAGACAGAGCACAACGGTAGAGTGGGCACTCAAGCAGAACATTTTCGATCAAATGATTGCAGAGCCTTACCGTCCACAAGTGGATCTGTTTGCATCAGAGGAGAATCACAAACTCCCTCGGTACCTCACACGCCGGACATTAACGCCGGCGGGGGGGCCCGACGCATTGGTGACGGATTGGAACATGTGGAGTTCCATTTATCTGTTTCCTCCACCAGACGCTTCGCTAATGTGCCACGTAGTCAACAAACTACAAGATTATCAAGGCGTAGTCTCGTTAATCGCGCCCCTGTGGCCGGCGCAGTTGTGGTACCAGCAATTGATAACGTGGTGCCCGAACCCGGTGTCGCTCCCGGTCGGGTATTTCCACTTAGACATGATTGGCAACCTAAAGACCTCGCTGACTTTTGCATTGTGGGCATTCAGGAGGCCAAGTGGTTAACGCCGTATGGTAGAACCGTGACAGATAAATTTATGAATCAGTACACACAATCTACCAAGAGGCAATATCAATCTCATTGGCAGTCCTTTACTTCTTGGATAGTTAGAACAGAACAGACAGTACCTTCGGTGGCATTAGTTTTTAATTATTTAAACTATTTGTTTGAACAGAAACGTCTATCTGTAGTGACTCTAAAAAATCACTTAACAGCTATCAGGGTGCCATTCTTTGACCTTACAGGTCTAACCATACCACAAGCTGAATGTGATATCTGCATATGCCCCACAGGCTGGTTTACAGAAAGAGATAAAAGAGGACTTCTGGAATGACACCGTCAGTGTCATTTCAGGCCTCTCGGAGAACGAAATAACTATCGTGGGGGGGGACCTCAATGGTCACGTGGGAGCATCTGCAGATGGATACGAGGGGGTACATGGAGGAATTGGTTACGGAAGGAGAAATCTAGAAGGCGAATATATATTGGAGTCCTGCGTTGCACTCAACATGGTTGTGTGTAACACAAAGTTCAAGAAAAGACAGAGCCACCTGATCACATATAAATCTGGGGTCTCCAGTAGCCAGATAGATTACTTCTTGGTTAACAGGAAAGACTGGAAACTAGTTCGAGATGTAAAGGTCATCCCGAGCGAAGAATGTATCCCCCAGCATAAGCTACTTGTGTGCGACATGAGCTTATGCAGAGATCCTAAGCGCAAGAAGGTTTACATACCCAAAAGGAAAGTGTGGCTGCTGAAGGACAAGGAAGTTAGGGATAGGTTTCATAATGAACTGGAGGAAATGAATAGAAATAAGGAAGCTAGGCCTAACGATGTAAATAGCCAATGGAACTTTCTTAAGCATAGCCTTATCGCTGCCACTGACAAAGTCTGTGGGAAAACAAAGGGTCACCCCAGGAATAAGACCTCTTGGTGGTGGAACGATGAGGTAGAACATGCTGTGAAAGAGAAAAGGAGATGCTTCAAAGCATGGAAGAAAGGAGGCAGCAGGGAGGAATACCAGGCAGCTAAACGAACTGCCAAAAGAGTTATTTACAATGCTAAAAATCGCATTAAGGACCTGGTCCTCGAACAAGTGTGTAACACTGACAATCCCAATGGGATCTTCAACCTAGCTAGGCGAGTTAAAAATGACAGTAGGGATATTATAGGTGAACAGTGTGTTAGAGATGATAATGGGAAGATTGTGTATGCAGAAAATGAAATCAGAGAAGCATGGAAGGTACACTATGAACGATTGCTAAATGTAGAGTTTGAATGGGATAAGGAACAGCTTAGTATCGAAAAACCAATATCTGGGCCCCCTCCTTTGATAGCACCAGCTGTAGTGAGCGACGCAATCAATAAAATGAAGGACGGTAAAGCTCCAGGTTGCTCCGACATTGTCGCTGAGATGATAAAAGCCTCAGGGGAGATTGGTGTAAACTTAGTCACTGAGTTGATAAACACCATTATTAAAGATGAGAAAATCCCAGAGGATTGGCTCAAAAGTGTAATAGTAAATATATACAAAGGAAAAGGGGATGCGCTAGATAGAGGAAATTATAGGGGCCTGAAAATGCTTGACCAAATCATGAAGGTCTGTGAGAGAGTCCTTGAGGGTTTGATCAGGCAAAGCATCTCTATTGATGATATGCAGTTTGGTTTTATGCCAGGACGTGGTACAACCGATGCTATCTTCATAGTCAGGCAGATACAGGAAAGATACCTACTAAAAGGCAGGGATCTTTACTTTGTGTTTGTGGACCTGGAGAAGGCCTTTGATAGGGTACCTAGAGATGTTGTACAGTGGGCTATGAGGAAACTTGGTGTGGAAGAGTGGCTGGTGCGTGTGATAATGAAGATGTATGAGGATTCGCGAAGTTCGGTGAGGGTGAAAGGTGTACTGAGTGATGAATTCGCAGTCCGTGTTGGAGTCCATCAGGGTTCAGTGTTAAGCCCCCTCCTCTTTATTATGGTCTTGGAGGCGCTGTCTAGAGTTTTTAGAGGCGGACTCCCGTTGGAACTGTTTTATGCAGACGATTTAGTCCTAATAGCTGACAGTATGCAGGATGCTGAGGCCAAATTCAGAAAGTGGAGAGAGGGCATGGCGAGCAAGGGTTTAAGAGTCAATATTAACAAAACCAAGGTTATGCATTGTAGTTTGAGACGAGGCAATGTGGAAAAGAGCGGTGCATACCCATGTGCAGTGTGTGGAAAGGGAGTGGGCGTTAACTCAATTCAATGTAGCATCTGTCGATGTTGGGTACACCATGGGAGTAAGCGCTGTAGTAGAATAAAGGGGCCCCTGCCGAAGGATAAGTCAGAAATAGAGAAATTTGAGTGCGTAGTGTGCAAAGGCGAGCTTGTGTTAAGTGATGATCCTGTGGCTGTGAATTTTGGAAATGAGTCTTTGGAGCTGGTGAACAAGTTTTGTTACCTAGGAGATACCATCTCTGCCGGTGGTGGGGCCGAGGCTGCCACTGTTGCTAGAATTAGGTGTGGCTGGGGGAAGTTCAGAGAATTGATGCCAATCCTGACCATGAAAAGAATGCCTCTCCCCCTGAAGGGAAAGGTGTATGCCTCATGTGTTAGAAGTGCAATGACGTATGCCTCAGAAACATGGGCCGTTAAAGTAGAGGATGTCAACAGAATGGAGCGTAATGAGATGAGAATGGTGAGATGGATGTGTGGGGCCAGGCTACAGGATAGAATAACAAATGTTGAGCTGAGGAGACGTTTAGGTATAAAGAGTATTAGCGAGGTGATGCGTACAAGTAGACTGGGATGGTATGGACATGTGGAGAGAATGGATGAACAAAATTGGGTGACAAAATGCAGGTCTGTGATTGTGGAGGGAGCTGCACCAAGGGGTGGACCGAGGAAGACTATACGCGCCGATCTCAAATCCAAGAACTTGACAAGTGAAGCAGCCCTTAACAGGGTTGCCTGGAACGCCGCCATTAGGACAAGAGACTGAAACTGCACTTATGTGTGGAACACTCAGTCTTAAAATGTTATGTATGTATGTAAGCGGAAGAAACAGGTTTCATGAGAGCATGCTTCAAACTCCGCCCACCTCCCCGTCAGCTCATGCCTACCTGGTCTCTTGACAAGGCGTTATCTTTGCTTCATTCCCGTCTGTATCAGAATACGGCAGATTTTGAATTACTATTAAAAAATTCCTTATGGCTTTGGCAACGGGTAACAGGGTGTCTGAGCTGGCGGTGATGAGCAACACCCCTAATTGCACAAGGTTTGGTATGATTGCATTCATATTGCACCTTCCCCAGGGTTCATCGCCAAGAATGAACATAGTGAACATGTGTTCTCAGAGTTCACAGTGCCGGCGTTGAAACGGGGTAAAGTGCACCATAATTTGTGTCCTGTACAAGCTTTAACCAAATATATGAGAGTAACCGACAAGGTGCTTTATGGGTATCGAGTACAGGTAAAAGATTAATGAAACGAAAAATGGCTTCTCTGCTAGTCGAAGTCATTAAAGAGAGTAATCCCGGCGTAGTGGGTAGGGCCCACGATTTACGCAAATGGGCAGTATCTTTACGTTTTCTAAAAAAAAATAGCTACTACAGTACTCAACTATAGGCTTCAAATCATACGTTTTTGACTCGATACCTGTCGGTAGCACTAGACAAACCATCACTGCCGTGTATAGCGTTACGGCAAAGGGTCTAGAGGGGTCTCTAAGTCACTAATTGTTTAGGTTAAGAAAGAGGGGGGGGGGGCCAGTCAGTGTAACATAAGACACCCTAGACCCCGCCGGAGGATATGTACAGAGTATACGAGCTGTGATACAATGTATAAGTGTTGTGATTAAAATTTCTCTGTAGTAATGCCTACGGGAAATGTTGTTGAAGTACAATGGATGTAGTACAACAATGGTTTCTTTCAGTGGGATACACTGTTGAAGCAATTTAATTTTAAGAGTTCTCGGTAGTTGCAACTACGAGTAGCATTTTAGTAAGTACATCTGCGATAGTACAAGAATTTATTCTATTTTTGTGTCTAATTTTAAGGATTATACACATTAGAATAATGGGGTTTATATGTGCACATGTAAACATAAAGTTTTATTTTTCACCACTTAATTTAAGTGGGGTGCCTTTAACTTTCAGATCTGGGAACAGATTCTCATAGTTACCCTTTTGTCCTCAAGCAGGCTTCTTTAAGCACGCCCCTGCTTGTACCCCTTTTTATATATTGTATAAAGTTTATACATAAATATATTATTTTTTACAAAGTAAGAATACTATGTGGTTGTTTGATTATCTGCCTATTCTAGTTGCAATGGTTATGATATGATTACGAATGTCCCCCTCCAGTCTTAGATATCAGGCATAATCGTCAATGATGGAGGGGCCACTAATAAATTATAGGTTTGACTCCTGCAAGGAGATAAAGAAAACCTAATATTTAGTAGTGGCCCCGTAATCATTGATGACTGGGGCCCTCCCGACCATCCCCTTCCCATTCGTTGATGTATTAAGGATTTTGGTATACTTGATATGTCAGTGAAGGCGGATAGATGCGCTAGTCAGTGTCAGGTCCAAGAATCCACAGAAGTACATCCACGGAATATGGAAAGCTTATGAATAGTTATTCTTATTTTATTTTTATATTTTATTTGTTACAAAGTTTTTTCGTAGTGAGAACCCAATCATAAAGACGAACCATGAGTGATTTTGCGTGTGCTTATGATGAAGGTTCCTCTGAGCTCTGCGGCGGTAGATTCAAACTACGCGTATGAGCGTTTGAAGAGGTAGCCTTATGTAATAGGCATAATCGTCAATGATTACGGGGCCACTACTAAATATTAGGTTTTCTTTATCTCCTTGCAGGAGTCAAACCTATAGTATTATACCCTATGTGGTGGATTGTGTTCTTTTATTTATAAATTAATATTTTGCTTAAGCGTTGTTTTCACATAGCAATTTTGATAAGTTGTTTTGTCTTTTTATTGTGTTCGTCCAAGTTTTGGTTTGTTTATTTTGCAAGTTTGACATTATAATATAGAAAAATGCATCATTTGCTGTTATTTTGCGAATGGTGAAGACTAGAACACTACACCAACTAGTTCTTTTTTTAGGTTAAAAATAAAAGTGGGCCGCGACCACGATTCCATTTGAATACTGTATTGCAATTTTATCATACTGTACAGCTTTGCGCAGTGGCAGTATCGTAACCAATAGGGTCTTGCTGAGTACCGTGGAAATTGTATTGTCACTGCTATAAGCTCAAAACAGTGTGCAAAATTGGTTAAAGTTTTTGCACCACACACATCTTCCATCCTGTGCGTGGTCTCTCCACGCATCTCGGTTGGGCTACCCCCAAAGGGTAGCCAAGTCGATCCCCACCTGCCCGCGGTGACCTTGCAGACACCACTTTCCCTCTTTTTCTTTTCCATTTTATTTTTTTTCCATTGTGGTGGCACTGACTGGGACGGCGCTACCTGGGGTCTGTCCCAGTTAGTTATTTTCACGTTTTTTTTAAACTAGGGGTTTCTCTTATTTTTAATCAGATACGAAAAACAGGTATTTTTGTTTTTAATTATTGGTTACTTCCAGTGAAATGGCAGCAAGCAAGCAGAGTTGCAGTTGCGGGAAGGTTGTGGGCAAGGCCAAATTGCTGGGCTGCTACTTGTGTGGTACCTATTTTCACGTTAACTGTATAAATGTTGATGATGAGGACCTCAGAGTACTTGCAAAGAAGAAACCTGGATTTAAATGGCATTGCACTGTTTGCGATACCACCCCCCTGGCTGCAAAGGACGCAGCAATTAGTCAGCAGACCTTGGATGACCTGACGGCTGCCCTGGTTGGTGAAGTGAAGACTGCCATTGTAAACGAAGTGAAGGGTGCCCTTGCTGCAGTGGCCGTGGAGATAGAGAGTATTGGTAACAGAATGGATATCCTTGAGACTAAAGTTGCTGCCCCCGACATTCCCTTGTTTGCCAAGATAGTTCAGCAAACATTTGAAGAGACCAAAAAGGAGCCGACCAAATGCACCACTGAGGTGGTAGATGGTGGAAAGAAAAAAACTGTCTGGGACCATCAGGTCCTGGTAGTGAAGCCAAAAGACCGATCCTCCGAGCCAGTAAGCCCACCAGATACAAAGGCAATCGAGACTGCTTTGGCTTCGGTTCCGGTTAACAAGTTAACTAGAACTGATTCAGGTGTACTGGTGGTACGACTTCCATCCAAGAAAGCCAAAGAAGATGCAGGAAGGGCCATCAATCAGTGTTTGGGGGCGGACAGTGCCTTCAGTGTCTCCGAACCAACGAAGATGATGCCAAAAATGACTCTGGTAGGCATTGCTAATGACGCTGAGGATAATGAGATCATTCCCAGCATCCTCAACAAGAACCCAAGAATAAAGTCCCTGGTCGACGATGGCTTAGCTATGAATTTGCTATTCACCAAGCAAAAGAGTGATGCACACACAAAGACTGCGGTAGTAAAAATGTCACCTGAAATACGCTCTTCCATTGTGGATGATGGCAATTCTGTGTATGTTGGACTTGTGAGATGTCGTGCATACGATCGCTTCTGGGTAACACAATGTTACCATTGCCAGGGCTTTGGCCATACCAGTGACAGGTGTTATCGGAAAAATGAGGATCCAAAATGCAACTTCTGTGCCGGTACTCATAACTCAAAAGACTGCACCAACAAGACTTCCCCCAAATGTATAAATTGTATGAGCTCCACATCAGTTACGGAGCCGCCAAATCATTTCGCCTCAAGTAGAAATTGTCCTCTAATGACAGCTCAGAGAAATAGTTATTGAAAACACCAATTTTGTAGGTTCAAAAAACTGAAAAATGCACACGGGAGCCGGTTGAAACTGGGTCTGTTGAATGTTCGTTCCTTGCGTAACAAAATGGATCATATTTGCGAGATCTTGGATGAACGTAACCTTGATGTATTATGTCTCACTGAGACCTGGTTGTTCGAGTCAGATCTGAATATTATCCAGGCGGCATTGCCTAAAACCCATTCCATAATAAATGTTCCTAGGCCTAGGGGAGATCATCCGGGTGGTGGAGTGGCAGTTGTCTACTCCTCATCTCTGGTGAATATCTTGCAAATAAGCCATAACCCAGCCCCTCTTTATTATGAACTGTTGGAAGTGGAAATAAAACTCCATCAACAAATTCTAAGAATGGCAGTTGTCTATAGGCCTGGCCAGCGTGGCACAGATAGGGGTTTTATGGAAGAGTTTGGGCAGTTTCTCGAGGAATTTTCTGCTAAAACCGGAAGACTTTTGATATGTGGAGATTTTAATTACTGGGTTGACAGTCCTCATCTGAAGCCATTCTCTCCTGAGTTCCTTGAGTTGACTGATCAGAACAATTTTGTAAACCATGTGTCCCACCCAACTCATATCTTAGGACACACCCTTGACTTGGTTTTCTCTCCTGTGGGTTGTGGTGGTGTTCTGGATGTTGATGTTGAGAATGCTGACCCTAATACCTCTGATCATGCTTTGATTACTTTCAGCTTTGATTTCCCTAAGCCACTCACACATGAAAAAGTAATCAGATTTAGAAATTATAAAAATACAGACCAAAATTTGGCTAGCAGTGAAGTAAAACAGTACTTGGGAAGTATTGATACTTCCAACCTTACTTCAGATGAGCTGGTGGAGGTACATGGAAATGCACTTAAATTAGTGTTCGATCATCACTGTCCAGAAGTAGAGAAGAAAATCATAGTACGAGATGATTCACCCTGGTATAGCACTCGAGTTAAATTTCTTAGAAGAGCGCGTAGAAGAGCTCAACGTGAATGGCGGAAAAATAAAACAGACTCTACATGGTTGCAATATCTGTCAGCCAGAAGAGCCGTGGTCCACACAATCAAAGATGAAAAGAAAGTGTATTATCAGGGAAAAGTTGACTCATGTGGTAACGACCAGAGGAGGTTGGCTTCAATTGTAAACAGTTTACTTGGAAAAACAAGAGTCAGCTTAAGACCTTCTGTACCCGATGCCGAGTTGGCTGCCAACTTTGTGGCATTTTTGCTGGCAAGATAACTCACATAAGACAGGAACTGGATGATGCTTCTGTTGGTGAAGAACTTTCAGTTGTACTCCAACCCCGACACATTCCTAATAATGTCCTCTCATCCTTTCACTCAGTAGAGGTGGACATGATCTCGTCCTACATAAGAAACCTCAATAAAACATTTTGCCCGTTGGATCCCATAAATGTTTCCAAGCTACCAAGTCTATGACCACACAGTTGAGTTTATTTCCAAAATAATTAATAAGTGCTTCTCTGAAGGTAGCTTCCCACATTCTGAAAAGCATGCACTACTCCGACCTACTCTAAAGAAACCTGGACTTGATGTTGAGAACATGTTGAACTATCGTCCTGTCTCCAACCTGTCCTTCATATCAAAGATATTAGAGCGTGCAATACTTAACCAATTACAACCACTACTTCAGCAGAATGAAACTATCCCAATTTTTCAGTCTGCTTACCGACAGCATCATTCAACTGAAACAGCATTGATTAGAGTACATAATGATCTAGTAGTTGTTGTTGTTGTTGTTGTTGTTGTTGTTGTTCCCTAAGCTGCCTGGCCGAACAGCCCCGAGTCCCTGAGAAAGGCCATGGCCACGATCGGGCTTTCCCACAGAGCTCTCATTGAGTGTAGATTGTGTTGTTGGCATAAGTGGTTGTGTGAAATGCAGTCTTCTATGATGTGTTTAATGGTATGGGGTGCTGTGTTACATCCCGGGCAGGCGTCGACAACGGAGTCATCCAGTCTCTTCTGATAGCTCAGGAGAGCTGGATGGTGTCCGCATCTCAGCCTGGCCAGGTGGACTCTGTCCTCGCGAGGAAGGGAGGATTCGGAAGGATGGATTTCGGGAGGTCGTGCATGCAGCTGCGTGTTGTCTGTGAGTGAGTGGATGGATCGGTGAGAGATATGAGTATGGATGTGCTTCTGGAAGTTGGTTCGGGGTGGGCAGGGAGGGAGAAAGGACAATAATTGTGTGTGATACCGTGTGCTGGGTGTTGTTTTGATATTTCTTGGTGTCTGTGGGTGTGTTGCCATGTAGTTTAGTGGGTGGTCTTGGTTCGTGGAGGCTGCTGCCAGGAATTGAGTGCCTCTCATGTCCAGATGGTCTTTGACTTTGAGGATTTTGGTTTCTTGATGTAGGTGATCTGTGGGTGCAGTAGCTGTGCAGCCTGTAATGATCTTCAGGGCTTTGTTTTGAATAGTCTGTAAGGTCTTATGATGTGTTTCAGCTAGGTTAGAAACACATCATAAGACCTTACATAATGATCTAGTTGAGAACATTTGCAATGGTGTGGCCTCACTATTGGTCTTGCTTGATCTCTCTGCGGCCTTTGACACAGTGGATCACGAGTTGTTATTGAGTGATCTTTATGATTGTGGTGTGTGTGACTCCGCTCTCTTGCTTCTTGGGTCATACTTGTCAGGTAGATCCCAGAGTGTGATGGTAAATCAAATGGTCTCGGACTCGACACCCCTGCAGTATGGTGTTCCGCAGGGATCAGTTTTAGGTCCTATCCTATTTATAATTTATATCAGCAGTTTGTCTCTTCTGCTTCGTGCACATAATGTCACCTTTCACTTTTATGCAGATGACACCCAGATTTATGTGAGAATCACAAATATAGTTGATATACGGAGTAAGATGGAATTGTTGATGTCTGATATCAAGAAGTGGATGAGAGCGAGAAAACTTAAACTAAATGATGGTAAAACTGATATTCTCATCATCCGAGGAAATAGAAGAGCTGATGATATAGTAGGTGCCCTCTCCATCAGTGTGGGTGGATCTCAGCTGCGACCGGCCAACTCTGTTCGAAATCTGGGTGTATATGTGAACTCCCGATTAGATTTCAAAGAGCATGTAAACCAGATAGTTAAAAGTTGTTACTTGCACATCAGAAATCTCTATTTGGTGAAGCCGTTTATAACCAGACGTTGCCTCCTGACGTTGGTTCACTCATTGGTCTTCTCTCGTGTTGATTATTGCAATGCCCTGTTGGTGGGTCTTCCAAATTATATTTTAAAGAAAGTTCAGTCTGTTCTTAACAGGGCCGCAAGACTCATTTTGGGTGTTCCACCTAGAACTCCTACTACATCTCTTCACATAGAACTGCACTGGCTGCCAGTAAGAGCAAGAATAGAATTTAAGTTGTGTTTGGTGACTTTTAAGGTTCTCAAATTTGGTGAGCCTAGGTACCTTGCGGAGCTGCTCAGGCGCCCACCGGCACACCATGGTGTAGTTGTGCGTCATGACAATGACCATTTTCGTCTTGATGAACCAAGGGCTTTCCAAATTGGCGCTTATGAGAAATAAGTAACATGCTTATTATTATTTATTATTATTACTGTATTACATTAGTGATATCTCTACAATATTCTTGACTTGCTAGGACTTGTATATATATAAATGCAGCACTCGCCGTTATCTTGTGAATGGTGAAGAGTAGAACACTCTATAGTCTATACCAACTGGTTCTTGTTTGAGGTGGACAATAAAAGTGTTGTTTGGAAGACATATTCATGACTCATCCAAATGCACAGCCGGCATACTGGTGCCTATGACTTCAGCTTGTAAACACTTGTGTAATTACCGAGTATTGACTATTGATTTATTATTATTGATCACTGATTATGGAATTATTTCATAATTGTAACAATTCTCATGTCACTCAACGCACAGGTGCTTTCATGCATCAAATCGGATTGCCGAAAATTATCAATTCTGTGTTGCAAGCACAAGTCAGCTGAATGACTGACTGTTTGTGAGTGTTGTTGTGTGTTTCGTGGATTGTCCCTCATGATAATAAAGTTTTTCTTGCACAGTTTTAAGCCATGTAAGAGTCATTTCCCTTCCAGCATGTCACCTGGGCTCCACGGTTTGATCTCGAAATGGCCTTCCAGACGGTCATCTGAGCTTTGTGGGTTAATGAGTCATCACATATGAAACTCTGAACAGGAATGGAGACATGATTAACATAGATCCTACCGCAAGATGTGATAGTTGGTGAGTGACAGGACATGACGAATACAGCAACTTATTGGTGGAGGCAAATGTAAAAATAGAGGTTAAGGTAAGTACACCCAACCCTCTGTTATCGCGCCTAATTAGTGCCGCTATAACGAGAATCGCGATAATGGAACTTAATAACTTATGGGGAAAAATAATTTGGTTCCCAGGTCCCAGCTTTTCGCCCCCAGATTCGTCCAAACAGTCATCCGAGTACCCATTTCTCCCCTTAACCCGCTGAGTACCAGCTAAATATTAATAAATGTACCACCCAGAACCGGCTGATTCTGAATTTTTGTTTTATTCTAGAAACAATAGCGAATGGGTTAGGAATGAAGGGAAAGCCACAAAAAAAACGATCAAAAAGCTCAAAAAATGGTCCTACGGAGCCCCCGAAAACGGATTTTACAAGAGTATAAAATTGAAGGCAATTTCCCCCCAAAAAACATGTTTTTGCGCGCTAACACGCACGCGATTGGACTTTGAGAGTTTTCAACCATCGGCATGGGTGCGTGGGATACTTACACAGTTCCCATACAAATCTGAGCCCTCTAGGTGCCATAGGACCGGAGTAATTGGGACCGGACCGGCCAGGACGCAAACCATGCGTCGCTGGGGTTTAGCGTTACATACATTGTGGACGCAAACCCTGCGTCGCTGGGGCTCAGTGGGTTAAATAAGCCTACATCCAATAAATATATATTGAAAATATTTAAAAATACATATTATGAGGATACTACTTACCACATAGACTTTATTTGAAAACATAATCACATTTAGCATAGCCTAGCCCATCGTCGTTTCCATGGCTTTCGTCAGGCACGGCACTTGACTTGTCTGTGTTTTGATGGTCTCGGGCTTTTAATTCCTACATCATTACCACCAGGCCCACCATCCCTATCACTGAATGCACTAGAGGTCATAATAAGCGCGAGAGATAAGAGGTTCAGGCACAAATAAGCAAATAAAGGCGGTTGGAATTAGAAGCTTCTGGCTTATGTTGACGACATCAAAGATGGCGGCCGTAAAATGCGCAAGTGACGCTCTGATTTCGATCATTTCGGATTCATTGGATTCACTGTTTGTTTGTGTTTTCTAGTTTGATGTCGAGTCTTTCATTATTATTGCTCTTGTTTTCGGTGCTCCACTGTATGATACACGATTAATAAATATAAGAACAGAAAAAAAACAGCTATTGAGAGCCCCACCTCACTCTGACGTCAAGCCTATCAGCTGCTGAATCACCCCATGCTTGGCGGTGACGTAGACAGGTGGAATTTTTGAGTTTTCTCGTCAAAGAGGGACCGCGATAACAGTTCTAGGACCCGTGATAACAGAATAGTTGGGGTTTTTAGGTATGCGTGATAACGGTGAAACGCTATAACCAAACCCGCGATAACGGAGGGTTGAGTGTATTATACTGCAAGAGCTAACTCTTACTACGCTACGGTGATTGAATTTATGTGCCAATCAGCCAAAAATATTGCAAAAATATGCGTACAGTACTTTTATACTTGCTGTATCTCTGTTATCAACCAATGTACAATAACCAACCAATGGCGGGTGCCCAACCCCGAAAGGGGTTGAAATAGGGGAGCTATCCCCTCGCCAAAGGTGGCTTTCTAGGGCCTTTCCTAGCTTATGCTGAGAGGATTGGGTTCTAGTCATGTGGTGATGGGCTGGTCTATCAGAGTGAGAACTGAGCGATCTCTGCCATACCCATAGCTTACTCTGACTGTTCCTTTTACTTATATATTCTCTAGATCTCAAGTGACGGCGCCTCTTCCGTGGATTGACCTCCCAATCTATCAAGATTGGAAGCAAAAGCGTCACATTTTTCCTTTGCCCCTCAACTTTCTCTTCATAGTTGCTGAGGGGCACAGGGCCCTGGGTGGGGCTTTGGTTTCCCTGGCATTTCCGCACCCTCCTCAGCTCCCCGCCATGGAGTGGCTTCGGTCACCCAGGCTTTATTGTGGTAAGCCTGGAGGGTTCTGTGGGGGCGCTCGGTTGTGGCCTTGGCTTTGCTCTGGGCTTCGGGGCTGTTCGGCCAGGCAGCTTGGGGAACAACAACAACAACCAACCAGATATAATTATCATATACTGTACTCATATAATTATCATAGGGGAGGTGTGGTGGAGTGGTCTTGCCACTGGCCTGGTAATCCAAAGGTCCCGGGTTCAAATCCCGATGTATCAATGGGAAGATATTATTGGGATGGAATTTGTGCTGTACCTAGTATCAGTGCATTACCACAAAGCCCACCGAAACGTCAATAAAATACCCTCATTGTTTCCTGATTAAATAGCACTGTATGAATATTCCCATATTCAAAATATGCTATAGGGGTGCAATGCCTGGTGAGTTATCTGCTCAACAGGTGGCGTTGTGTGTGTGTAAGTGTGAGAGTCCGAGTGTAGGGAGTGAGACAGTGAAGCACGGGAACGAGGTGGCTTCAGAGATGGGGTCGTTTCGGGCCATGAGTTACCACCGTGCCTCATGTGAAGGCAAGATGGCAGGTGCTCGTTGTACTCTACGTGCTTCACATGTCTCACTCCCTAGACTGGAACAAGACCTCACGGGCTTCACTGTTCATTGTAAAGCGGTGAATGTTAAGGCTCTCAGCCTATGCCCGAGAGGAAGTAAGTTGGAATATAGAAAAAAAAAAAAAAAAAAACAGTAGGCTCACATATCTCGATCAATCTCATCTCGATATTTTGCATCTCGATGCCACCTTCAAGCTCTCCCCAATCACAAATCTCGATGAAAAAACCTTAATCTCGATAGCTAAATATCGATGCTAGATGCTTATATACTAATATAAACAGAGTAATCTTGACCAAATCGATGTGTGAACCTCAGTCATTGTGTTTTGTTTACCTGTATACTAATGTACCGCTAGTATCGATCGTTTTCGAGCGGTAGTCTAACCTGACTCATCTATGCCGCTTTCATTTACGTAGTAATATAAATTACTTTACCATGTTTTAATATACATCATTATTTGTATGAGGAAAATCTAATATATAATAATAGTAAAGACAAAAGAAAACTTGATTAAACTTTATACCATGGAAAATTGATTGAAGTCGGTAGATTTGCGGCCATTTTAGCAACTTGTAGCTTCACGATACAACACATGTTGATCACCAGTCGACCTTTGTTTTTGTTCAAGTGAAGATGCTTTCTTTTATTGATCAATTACATGGAATATTGTAGATATAGTTGTAGCTGAAGGGTTAGGGAGTCATAAGCAATGGAGGAGATAGATAATAGAGAGAACAAATATAAAATTTTGATTGGAGATTTCAATTTGCCAAGGATCAAATGGGCAAATTGTACTACTCCAGCGGGACAGGGTAGCCTGGAAAATAAGTTTATAGAGAAAGTGAGAGATTGTTTTTTAACGCAACATATTGTAGAGATGACAAGATATAGAGATGAGACGCAGGGGAGTGTACTGGATTTGATTTTTAGCAATGAAGAGGATATAGTGGAACATGTTAATGTGGATAGCCCTATAGGTCGTAGTGACCATGCCTGTATAAGCTTTAGTTGTAACATTAAATCAGAGAGGGATAATAGAAGCAATAGAAAAATATACATGTATGATAGAGCAGATTATGAGCTGCTGAGACGGTGTTTGGACATTGACTGGGGGGAATACTTGAACGGTGAAGACGCTGAAGGAATGTGGAGGAAAATTAGAGTCAAACTGGAGAATGCTGTATCCAAAAGTGTACCAGTAAGGGAATATAAGGATAAAACAAAATTGAGGAAAAGAACTAACCCAGAATTGCCAATGAAAAGAAAGCTTTGGATATGATTAGAAGAAAGAAACGATTGTGGGAAAGATTAAAATTGTTAAAAAAGAACAGGGGGTCTAGTATAGAAGCTAAAGAAGTGGATCTGGACACTATGTATGCTATATGAAACTACAGTTGGTCCTTCGGTAACGCGGCCAATGTGTTCTGGTTACCTCCCGTGTTAGCAAAATCCGCGTTACCGAACCCATATGTTTACATGTTAAAGGTACCTTGGTGTTCTGGGGATTTCCACAAAGTCCACTTTTTCTCCATAGAAGCCTATATTATAATAATTAAATCAATTACAAACGTTATTTGACATGTGCAATGAGTTGATTTGCCCATTGCAACAACTCTTATCTCTGAATAAATATTTAGTTTAGGCTAGGCAGCTAGGCTAAGGAAAGAGAATTACAGCAGTAGCCGACATTTTTCGATCGAAGCTCTGAAATCCCTCCATCATATTTCTCACCTCACACATTAACTACACAATGTAGGGTGTTCTAGTCTTCACCCAATGCACTGCGACAACCATATCTTCATCTGGTATGCATAAACACTTGGTTAGGCCATTTATTTGCAGAGATATGAGCATCGGTAAATTACGAAAATCGTAGCTTCGGAATTCCCGCATAACTCGCCGTCTTATTATTTCTCACCTCACACAATAACTACAAAATGTAGGGTGTTCTAGTCTTCACCCAATGCACAACAACGATCATATCTACCTCTGGTAGGCATAAACACTTGGTTAGGCCATATATTTGAAGAGATATGAGCTACGAAAGTCGGGAGTAAAGGTTCAGCGCCCAGCTGGACCCCGCGCCAGTGTAAGTATTGACCGTGTTAGCAACATTTTGGATATTTGGGGGGTACCGAGGGCCACCAAAACCGCGTTTCCAAAACACGCGTTACCGGAGGACCAACTTAGGCTATACAGGGTGTATTACTTATCGACTCAAAACTTTACCAGTAAGCCTTGGCGGCTAGGCCTATTATTTCGGTCGATCCGTTTCGGGCGCAGTGCTATCGATCGATGGCGCAGATCCGGCGTTGCTCAACCACTACCAATGTGAGTTAATTTACGTTTGTGTCTTATTTATATACATTAAATGAATTTTGTGTGGTAGATTAGGTTATGAAAACATATTTGTACAGTAATATGTTACATATTTGTGGTTTTTAGGTGATGAAAGGTAGAAATAGAACAACTTTCGGTACCTATCCCTATTTTTCCCATATATAATTAACTCCAATGTACGCGCAAATGAACGTACGCGCCGACAGTACAGTACGCATCCCACGCGTAATTGGGGGGGTTCACGGTACCATATTTCATCTTGAGAATGGTGAAAACCTCATAGATCACGTGGTTGGAGGTGGCTTCAGACTGAGGCCAGACATACTTACTGTCACTCAGTCCCAGACTGATTGCATCATATGATAGGTGGGGGGGGGGGGGGGAAGAGATTAGGGAGAGAGTTAAGGTGCAGCAAGAGCTGGGGAAGGATCCTAGTTCATCACTAAACTGATAGGGTTGATTGCGGTGCTTGTGTGTGTACTCACCTAATTGTAGTATACAGGATTTGAGCCTAAGCTCGTGTTGTCCTGTCTCTCTCTCTACATTTATCCAATTTTGCTTTAAAAGTTTGGATATTTCTTGCTCCCACCACCTCCCCATCCACCTTATTACAACAATCAATGCTTCTATACGGGAAGCTGAACTTTCTTACATCAGACTTACATACAACTTTCCTCAACTTACATTCATGACCCCTGGTTCTTCCCTCGTCCCTCACCACAAAATCTCCCTTGTCGATCTTCTCAAAACCTTTCACACACTTAAACATCATGATCATGTCACCTCTCTCTCTCCTCTCCCTCAGCGTTGGCAGCTTTAGCCTCTCCAATCTCTCCTCATATGGCAGGTCTCTAAGGCTAGCTATCATCTTAGTGGCAACTCTCTGAACTCTTTCCAGTTTTTTATTATGTTTGATAAGGTGTGGAGACCACACCACTGCTGCATACTCCAGTCTTGGTCGTATTATTGTCCCTATTATTTTTGCTAACATCTCTTCATCTAAATAATTCAGAGCTATTCTCATGTTAGTCAACACTGCATAGGTTTCACCAGTTATTTTATTTATATGCTGTTCAGGTGACAAGCTGTCTGCCATAACTACCCCTAGGTCTTTTGCTTTCCCAGCTTTACTAATTATTTCATCTCCTATTTTGTATTCCCAAGAAGGTCTATATTTACTTTTCCCATCTCAAGAACCTGACACTTACTCGTGTTGAATTCCATTTTCCAAGTTTGACTCCACTCATATAATTTAACTAGGTCTCTCTGTAATTCTTCACAACTACTCCTACTTGTAATATGCTTAATTAATTTTGCATCATCAGCAAACAGATATATATGAGCCTATTCCCATTTGAAGGTCGTTGATGAAAACCAAAAACATGATTGGGGCCAACACCGATCCTTGAGGCACTCCGCTTTTTACCCTTTTCCACGAGGAGAACTTTCCTTTTATTACTGTTCGCATTTCCCTCCCGATTAAATAGTTTTCCATCCACTTTAATAATACTCCCTCAACCCGCCCCACAGTCCTGAGCTTCCACAACAATCTCTTATGAGGCACCTTATCAAATGCCTTCTTGAAATCTAAGTACAGTAAATACAATCTACCCACCCCTCCCTCCCTTGTACAATGTCAATTACCCTATCATATTAACTCAACAAATTTGTGGTACACGAATGACCTTTTCTGAACCCGAACTGCTTGCTTGAAATTATTTCCCTCTCCTCCAACATACCCACCCATCTTTTTCTAATAATCTTTTCACAAAGCTTGCATATAACACTCGTTAAGGATGCCGGTCGATAATTTACCGGGTCTTCTTTATTTCCACTTTTATATATTGGAGTTATATTTGCTTGTTTCCATTCTAAGGGAAGTTCCCCCTTGTTTAATGAGTGTTGAACAATATTAAAAATAGGTCTCACTAGAGTTGTTCAGAACATTCTCTTAATACCCATCCAGCAATGTTATCTGGGCCCATAGATTTTCTCACGTCCAATTCTTCCAACAATGATTTTAGTTCATCCTTGTTGACTTCTATCGACTCTAGTCCCTGTTTCTCGTTCAATTCCACTACAGGTTCTACATAGTCATCCTCCTCCACAAACACGGATGTTAATGTATCATTCATAATTTCACACATACCCACTGTGTCTTCATATAATTGACCCTCTACCCTAAGCTTTGTTATTTTGTCCTTTATTTTTGTTTTGCCGTTGATATAACTATAGAACAGTTTGGGTTCTTTATTACATTTGTTTACTATATCTTTTTCAAAGTTCTTTTTCTCCTCTCTTATAGTCTTGATATAGTTGTTTCTAGCATTCTTATACACATTCCATTTTTCCTCAGTGTGTCTCCTTCTCACTTTATTCCATGCAGAGTCCTTTTTGTTCTGGGCAATGTGACATCGCATGTTAAACCACTCTTTCTCCTTAGCCAGCTTTCTATCCTTAAATGTTGGTACATATTTATCTACCCCCTCCCTGTAAATATCTAGTAACATGGTGTATTTTACCTGAATATTCTGTTCTTGCTCAATAAATGACCAATCTATATTTGCAAAGTATCCTCGTAATGATTCATAATCCGCCTTACTATAATTTTTTTTTTTTTTTTTTTTTTTTTTTTTTAAGGAGACAATGAACGGAGGAAGGAAAAACACAGATAAAACAAAAAGGTCCATGTGCCTAAAGGCATCCTCCATTCATAAAATGTTTGTAACAACTGGATTTAAACATTTGTAGATTGTAAGTTTGTGGAAAGCAATTCGAGGGAAGTGAATTCCAAAGAGTAGTAGCTCTGGGGATAAATGAATTCTGATAAGCAGAAGTTCTGCATTGTGGAGGAGAAAGTGTAAATTCATGGGCGCTCTCAGCTGCCCTAGTTCTACGGGGAAAGATGTGGAGAGGCGGCACAATTGAAGCAAGTTCCTCGGAACAATTGCTGTGAAAATATCTGTAGAATAATGCAAGGGATGCAACGTTTCTTCGTATGGCTAATGTAGGAAGGTCCTGTGTGATTGCAGGGTTATTGATTAATCTAATAGCTTTATTTTGAATTTTGTCCAACTGCCTCAATGCAACCACTCCACTTCCACCCTACAGAGGTGAACAGTAATCCATCTGAGAGCGCACATGACTTTTATATATTACGGCCAACTGCTCGTCAGTGAAGAATTCTCGAACTCTGTACAGGAGTCCCAGTTTTTTAGAGGCATTCTTAGCAATGCTTCTAACATAATGTGTCCAGCTCAAGTTAGTAGTTAATGTTACACCGAGAATGTCAATACTAGGGGAAGTGGGAATATTTACATCATTAAAAAATATATGGGAGTCAGTGAGATTCTGTCGGTTAGAAAATTGAATGTACTTGGTTTTCTGTGCATTAAAGGAAACTAGATTCTCTTGTCCCCATTCATTAATTCTAGAATTTAGTCTATATTCCCTATGTTCCTCCTATCTGCCTTCCAGAAATTCCACTGTCAATTCAAATTCAATCACAGCATGATCACTTTTTCCAATGGGACTCAAATATGTTAGGTTCTTTATTTCTTGGGGGTCTTTGGTGAATATTAAGTCAAGTCTTGATGGTTCATCACCTCCTCTAAATCTTGTATTTTCCGTAACATGTTGTGTTAGTAGATACCCCATTGTTAGTTCAAGAAATTTGCTACCCCAAGTATTTTCATTTGAACCCGCATCCAAACATTCCCAATCCACCTCCCCGCAATTAAAGTCCCCTGCAAGAATAAGCCTATTTTTCCTTTTACAAATAATTTCTAACATTCGCAAGGTTTCCAAAATTAATTAATTATATTCATCGTTGCTCCAAGATTTAGTCTTAGGAGGTAAATACATTGATACAATGTCCAATTTTGACCTATCATTATACTCAATTTCAACTGCTACCACTTCAGCAATGCTATCACCAAGTTTTAATTCTTTAGCAGTAATTTTATTATCTACCATGATCAACACTCCTCCTCCTAGCTTTCCTAGCTTTCCTAACCTGTCTCTTCTCCATGTACTGTATCCCGCACAACTAATTATATTCGTGTCTACCTCCTGGTTAAGCTTAGTTTCAGTCAAACATACTACCCCGGGCCTCTCTCTCTTTACATATTCGTCAAACTCAATCTTTTTGGAAATTAACCCATCAATATTTGTATACATGAACTTAGCATTACCAGTATTTTCCCGTCCCTGCCCGTTCCTTTCTTTTTTGTACGTACCCTTCCCAATTTATTTCCTAGCTTGTCTCCTCTTCTCTTGTCTCCACCTGGACTGTTTCTCGCTCCGTTTCCACCTCCCCTCCCTTTGCCTCCACGTGGACTGTTTCTCTTTCTATTTCCATCTCCCCTTTCTCTGCCTTCTCCTCCGTCACCATCTCCCTTTCCCTCCCTACTTCGTCCCTTCGCTTTATATACCATTTCTTGACTTTTCCCTCCCACACTCTCCAGAAAAACTTCTGTTCGTCTTTCTCCATTCTTTTCATTTGCCTCGGTTTGCAATTCCTTTCTTATGTTTCGATCCTCAATACTCATGTCTTTTCTAATTGTAATTTTCTTAAACTTGCTGGTCAAGTTAAGTCTCCATGTTACGTTCATTATTACATCCACTGTTACCCTAGACCTAAACTGCACTCTCATTGGCCTTGTGTTTCCCTTGCTATATTTACCCATTCTCCTAACTTCTTCAATATCATCTCTCCAGTTGTTTCCTTCTTCATCGACATGCTTGATTAATGTTTTTACCTTGTTGTTGTTGTTGTTCCCCAGGCTGTCTGGCCGAACAGCCCCAAGGTCTCGAGCAAGGCCAAGGCCATAAACGAGCGCCCCCACAAAATCCTCCCTGCTCACCACTAACAAAGCCCGGGTGACCGAAGCCACTCCAAGGCAGGGAGCTGAGGAGGGTGCGGAAACGCCCGGGAAACCAAAGCCCCACCCAAGGCCCTGTGCCCCTCAGCAATTATGAAGGGAAAGTTGAGGGGTAAGGGAAAAATGTGACACTTTGGCTCCCAATCTGCCAACTTCTAGGTTGGCAGTAGGGAGGTCAATCCACGGAAAAGACGCCGCCACTTGAAATCTAGAAGATATATAAGTAAAAGAAACAGTCAGAGTAAGCTATGGGTATGGCAGAGATCACTCTGTTCTCACTCAGATAGACCAGCCCATCACCACATGACTAGAACCCAATCCTCTCAGCATCAGCTAGGAAAGGCCCTAGAAAGCCGCCTTTGGCGGGGGGTATAGCTCCCCTATTTCAACTCCTTTCGGGGTTGGGCACCCGCCCTGTTTTTACCTTGTTAATTTCTTCCTTATCCAGCTTTCCTCTCAATAATGTGCTCCTCTATATCCCCAAATACAATAATACACTTATTTCTATCTATTGTTTCACGCAGGACCTGTTCGTTTCTCCTCATAGCTTTTACTACCACTGCTTCTAGATCTTTATTTTCCCTTTCTGATTGTTTCTTTTGTTCCTCCATGATTTCCTTCATTGCCACTTCTTTCACTCTTCCTCCTTCGTCATTAACCCATTTATTGTGTTTCTCCTTAATCTCCTCCACATGTGTTTTCATTTCCTTGGTGTGTGTGGGGGGAGGGGGGGGAATTAGGGAGAGTTAAGGTGCAGCAAGAGCTGGGGAAGGATCCTAGTTCATCACTAAACTGATAGGGTGGCTTCAGGCTGAGGCCAGACATACTCACTGTCACTCAGTCCCAGACTGATCCTGAAGCCGGGCGTACTGATTGCGTCATATGATAGGTGAGGTGGGGGGGGGTGGGGTGGGGTGGGGGGGATGATTGCGGTGCTTGTAGGGGGGGGGGGGGGGGGGCGGGAAATTAGGGAGAGAGTTAAGGTGCAGCAAGAGCTGGGGAGGGATCCTAGTTCATCACTAAACTGATAGGGTGGCTTAGAGTCAGCATAAAATTTTATTGTATGGCGTAAAACCTGAAAACGCATATGGGTTTCAGCTGGGTTTGAGGCTCGCAACCCTACTGACATAAATATATGTCACCTGAAGTTTAAGGGTTAATTAATTAGAAAACAAAGTATATTTACAATATTACCAAGAGAGCTTGAGAGAGCAAGAGAGCTTAAGTACAGTGAACCCTCAAATTACGCGCAATTTATCTACGCGAAATAAAACTACGCTCTAACCACAATTGAGGACACAAAAACGTAAGTATGCTCAATTATTCGAATGTACGCGCCGAGCGTACGAGCGGGAGTCGATTCGTATCTGTTGGAGAGTTTCGGGCGGCCATATTGACGTGACGCCAAGCCCTCCAACGTCGTCACTGTTGACTGTGGAGAAAGACACATCTCCCGTACCAAACTACAGTAAACTTCCGTTAATCCGAAGGGCAGCGGACCGGCCCTCGTTCGGATTCGTGGATTTTTCGGATTATCGGACTTTACCCCTATGAACCTGTGTACAGTATGACGAAACATTGAGGCATTAGGCCACCCAAATGACACAATGGTGCACACACACATATCATATGTTCATGAAATCACTTCAAAAGTTTACCATTGTCATTGTAGCCTATTACCTACTTCAAAACATTCAGATTAATGGTCAAAGGAATCTGCTGATATAAACGTAAACACCATATGTCCGCATCGTCGTCTTCTTCTTCTTCCGTCTACTAACGAGTTTGTTTTGCTCTTGAAGATCAGATCAGATGTGGTTCGGGAAGTAATGCCTTAACAACGGCACTTCCCTGAGAGGTTCTTGTAATTTTCATTTTGTGATTTTCCTTTTGTGACGTGCTCTGTTATATTATATTGTATTGAAAGCACCCTTGTCTTGTTGTCTTGAAAGCACCCTTGGGACGCTCCGATCACTGAACTATAAATAGTAGCGTATCGGAACGTCCAAAGGTGCGTTTTCAAGCTCAAGACTGAATGCGCTTGCAGAAAATGCGGTGCAAGCCAGTAGCGCATCGGAGCATCCCAAGGATGCGTTCAAGAGCAAAACAAACTCTCTAGCAGACGATGTGGAAGAAGAAGAAGGTGTTTACGTTTATATCAGTAGCTTCCTTTGACCATTAATCTGAATGTTTTGAAGTAGGTAATAGGCTACAATGACAATGGTAAACTTTTAAAGTGAATTCATGAACATAAGATATGTGTGTGCTCCATTATGTGTCATTTGAGTGGACTAATGCCTCAAAATGGGGACTTTGAGACTTCTTGAAATTCGGACCATCGGGAGAATTCGGATTTGGCCTCAAATTGAAAAATTCGGACTATTGGGAGATTCGAATCATCGGTCGTCGGATTAACGGACTTTTACTGTATTATGTATCTATAAAGCATAACAGGATATTATGAATCTATTAAAAGACTGTTCTTCGTTTTACATTGCATGTATCATTTATTGAGCTAACAAAATCGGAAATGGAAAATCTGTTTCTGTTCGGTAGTTGGAGGCGAGATTGTTTACACTTCTTTCGAAAGTCGCTTCAAAGCCCACTGCTCTCCCCTGGCTAAATGATGTGAAGCCAATTCTTTAATATGTATAATTATGAGCTATTGAACTATCTCACTTGACACTATGTAGGCTATATGAAACTATAGGCTATACAGTATACAGGGTGTATTACTTTTCGACTCAAAACTTTACCAGTAAGCCTAGGCGGCTAGGCCTATTATTTCGGTCGATCCGTTTCGGGCGCAGTGCTATCGATCGATGGCACATATCCGGCATTGCTCAACCACTACCAATGCGAGTTAATTTACGTTTGTGTCTTATTTGTATACATTACATGTATTTTGTGTGGTAGATTAGGTTATGAAAACATATTTGTACAGTAATATGTTATATATTTGTGGATTTTAGGTGATGAAAGGTAGAAATAGTACAACTTTCGTTCGGACCCAGACCAATACCTATTTTCCCCATTTATATTTAACTCCCATGTACGCGCAAACTAACGTACGCGCCGACAGCACAGTACGCATCCCACGCGTAGTTTGAGGGTTCACTGTACCAGTAGTAGGAAATAACAATGATAATTACCTAACCACTGTTAATGTTTAAAATATAGCCATAACAACCAACTAACCATTGTTATTTGAAATAAAACAGTAACATTGAACTAACCACTGCCGGAGCATGAGGGATCCAGTAAGATGCAGTGAATGTCGGGGTAATGATGAGGCATGATGTTAGTGAAGTCATCCAGTAGGGTGGTGACACAGGAGGCACCACGCTCATATAGCAGTTCCATCATAGTCTGGTGGCGGTCGGGGCTCTTGTCCACGGCTAAAACATTCCTGAAAGGGGGGGTGGGGGCTATAGTCTGGAATTATTAACCCGCATGACAGAAAAAAAACTACCAGTATATATTGTTATAGACTCATAGACACAATAAGTCTGAGAAGTATCTTATAACCATAGCATTACATTGGGGAAGGGGCTCAGTATCCATTCTGCTTTCTTTCTTATATGGTGGTGCACAGCGGATAGTTGGCAAAAGCAAGAGATACAGGATCTATTTGAAGGGAGATAAGTCTGGAAAAGCGAAAGGAGGAGTGGGTGTTCTGTGTCCGAGAAGTGGGAGAAGAGTGTGCTTGAGATCAAGAGAGTAAATGAGATTGATTGTATTGAAATTGAAAGTCAGTGAAAGAATTATTTATGTGATATATGCCCCACAGGTGGGTTGAGTAGAGAGCGGAAAGAGGAAAGAGAATGGGGGGAGGGAGAGGAGAGAAGTTAAGGAAGAAAGGGGGGAAGGAGAGGGGGGGGAGGGAGGGAAGGGGGGAGAATAGACAGAGTCGTACAGAGAATGGGTGGATGAACTCGTCTGCTACAAAAAATTGGCTGCTCAACTGATTTGTACCTGAAACCCGGTGGAAGTGCCAGCAACTCAGCATTCCTTTTGAGGTGGTGCTTATGATGGATAAATGTCCTGCATACTCTGAATATTTGACTGACTTACACTCCAAGGTCACTATCATCTTTCTACCACCGAACACATCGAAAGTGCAATCATTAGATCAAGAGATCATTGCCACTGTCAAGTCTATCTACCAAAAAAGAGTCTACAGAGAGCTGAGATGAGCGACAGAGAGTGGATAAGAGATACGCCAGATTCTAGTTGGGGACCTTGACCTAGACAACCCCATTGATGAAGCAGAGCAACACACCGCCCCACAGCTTGATAACCCGGAACTCCTTGACCCCACTGAAGTGATGTCAATACATCAGTTTTGGAGACGGTAAACCATTAAGAATGCAGTCAACAATATGGTCAAGGCCTGGGATGATATCAAAGTCACCACATACACCAAACTTGGACCCCACTGGTGTCTGAGCAAGAAGGTGCCCAGTCTCTGTCTAACACGGTAGCTGAGACGGTTGAAGCACCAAGAGAAGTTTCAGGTTTTTCTGAGGTCACCGTTGAAAAACTCTTAAATATTAATGCTGTAGGTGACACACAAACTCAAGAAGAGATCATGAAGAGATCATGACACAGGGCCCTCCCGGTCGTCATCATGCGACTGTGTCAAGAGCATTGCAACGTCCCAAAGCTGCTCGTCGGTGCAGCTTTTTCTTTAGTAATATAAGGGGACTTCACTCTAACATCAATTCTGTACACCAATTTCTTCAAGCAGAATCCCCTACTCTCCTTTTTTTGACAGAGACTCAAGTAACATCCACATCTGACACGTCTAGATTTAATTTTCCAGGTTATCAACTGCTCCAAAATTTCAGACCTAAAGGAGGTGTAGCCTATGTTGCTTCGCAAAATCTGAAATTGCCCTGGAGGAGGTTACTAGTTTCAATTGTCCCTATTTTGATTATTCTATATACAAATTAATTTCTGCTGGTAAATTTAAATACATATGTTGCATCTACCGTTCCCCAAATACTCCTCCAGAGCAAAGTCTTTTTGATTCTCTGTCCTCACAACTCAGTGTCCTCAACTTAAATGCTTCTTCTGAAATCACTGTGTTGGGTGATTTTAATGTCCATAATGTTGAATGGCTCACTTATTCAGCCAGGACTGATGATGCTGGTCTTGCATGTGAGCTATTTGCAGACTCATTTAATCTCACTCAACTAGTCAACCAACCCACCCGTGTACCAGATAATCCTAATCATAATTCCCACCTACTGGACTTATTTTTAACAACCAATTCAGAAAATTATGATGTTACAGTGAGGTCCCCGCTTGGATCTTCTGATCACTGTCTGATACAGGCCACCTGTCTTATCACCTACCACACCTTCCCACTCTGAACCTGTGTTGGTGACTAAATGGCATTACGATAGGGCAGACTGGGAGGGTCTTCAAGGTTTCTTTATTGATATTCCCTGGACCTCTTTCTTTTCTAATGATGCACACTCCACCATGAGTCACATACAAGATTTTGTAAAAATTGGAATGGAAACTTTTATTCCTCATCAAAAGTACAGTAAAAGATCTAATTAACCTAAATGGTTTGACCATAATTGTGCTAGAGTAACTGAACAAAAAGCAGTAGCCTACAATGCATACAAAAGATTAAAAACACATGAAGCCTTTAATTACTTTAGAAACATCAGAAATCATGCCAAAACTGTATTAAACCTAACTAAATCAAACTTTCTCCACAAGCAGGCAAATAAACTTCTAAATAATCCAAATGATAACAATATATTTTGGTCTACTCTTAACTCATTCAAATCCAACTTCACTACTGCTTCATCCATTCCACCATTAAAATCTCCGACTGGCAATCTTGTAAGTGACCCACGAGGTAAAGCTAACCTTCTTGCGGATATTTTCTCCACCAACTCAACCTTAGATGAAATAAATCAAGATGTCCCTGCTGTACTTAATTTTAATTCGCCTGAAATTTCCTCACTTAAGATCCACACCAGACATGTCAAAACTATTTTGCAGAATCTCTCAGTAGATAAGGCTCCTGGTCCAGATGAAATTCCTCCAATAGTACTTAGGAATTGCTGCTTGGTGCTCGCTCCTGTATTGGCAAAAAATTTCCGTCTGTGTACTCATACCTCATGCTTCCCAGTACCCTGGAAAGAAGCAAACATCCATCCAGTTCCTAAAAAAGGTGCCTCTTCAGATCCATCAAACTACAGACCAATAGCTATAACTTCCACTCTTGGTAAAGTCTTTGAAATTATATTAAATAATCACATAATTAAGCATCTTGAGAATAATAAATTAATCAGTGATAGGCAATATGGTTTTAGACGATGTCGATCAACTGCAGACATTCTTTGCCTTCTTACGCATCAAATCAACCAAGCTACAGACCAACATGGTGAAACACATACAATAGCACTGGATATATCAAAGGCATTTGATAGAGTCTGGCATCAATCCTTATTGTCGAAGATGTCACACTACGGCCTTGCACCATTAGTTCCACTAATTTCTTCTTATCTTCATAACAGAAAAATACGTGTAATGGTAGATGGCCTTTATTCTCAATTTCACTCAATAAATGCTGGTGTTCCCCAGGGATCAGTTTTGGCCCCAACACTGTTCCTCATTCATATCAATGATCTCATATCTACCACTCATAATCCAATACATTCTTACGCAGATGACTCAACACTCCACAGTTCCTTCACATTTACCAATTCTTTCACCCAACCCGATCTTATAAATTCAAAAATAAACACTGCAATTTCTCTGAACCAGGACCTTTCTAGAATTAATGAATGGGGACAAAAGAATCTAGTTTCCTTTAATGCACAGAAAACCAAGTACAGTAAACTTCCGTTAATCCGAAGGGCAGCGGACCGGCCCTCGTTCGGATTAGTGGATTTTTCGGATTATCGGACTTTACCCCTATGAACCTCTGTATGACGAAAACATTGAGGCATTAGGCCACCCAAATGACACAATGGTGCACACACACATATCATATGTTCATGAAATCACTTCAAAAGTTTACCATTGTCATTGTAGCCTATTACCTACTTCAAAACATTCAGATTAATGGTCAAAGGAATCTGCTGATATAAACGTCTTCTTCTTCTTCCGTCTACTAGCGAGTTTGTCTTGCTCTTGATTCTTGAAGATCAGATCAGATGTGGTTCGGGAAGTAATGCCTTAACAACGGCACTTCCCTGAGAGGTTCTTGTAATTTTCATTTTGTGATTTTCCTTTTGTGACATGCTCTGTTATATTATATTGTATTGAAAGCACCCTTGTCTTGTTGTCTTGAAAGCACCCTTGGGACGCTCCGATCACTGAACTATAAATAGTAGCGTATCGGAACGTCCAAAGGTGCGTTTTCAAGCTCAAGACTGAATGCGCTTGCAGAAAATGCGGTGCAAGCCAGTAGCGCATCGGAGCGTCCCAAGGATGCGTTCAAGAGCAAAACAAACTCTCTAGCAGACGATGTGGAAGAAGAAGAAGATGTTTACGTTTATATCAGTAGCTTCCTTTGACCATTAATCTGAATGTTTTGAAGTAGGTAATAGGCTACAATGACAATGGTAAACTTTTAAAGTGAATTCATGAACATATGATATGTGTGTGCTCCATTATGTGTCATTTGAGTGGACTAATGCCTCAAAAAGGGGACTTTGGGACTTCTTGAAATTCGGACCATCGGGTGAATTCGGATTTGGCCTCAAATTAAAAAATTCGGACTATGGGAGATTCGAATCATCGGTCGTCGGATTAACGGACTTTTACTGTACATTCAATTTTCTAACCGACAGAATCTCACTGACTCCCATATATTTTTTAATGATGTAAATATTCCCACTTCCCCTAGTATTGACATTCTCGGTGTAACATTAACTACTAACTTGAGCTGGACACATTATGTTAGAGGCATTGCTAAGAATGCCTCTAACAAACTGGGACTCCTGTACAGAGTTCGAGAATTCTTCACTGACGAGCAGTTGGCCGTAATATATAAAAGTCATGTGCGTTCTCAGATAGATTACTGTTCACCTCTGTGGAGTGGAAGTGGAGTGGTTGCATTGAGGCAGTTGGACAAAATTCAAAATAAAGCTATTAGATTAATCAATAACCCTGCAATCACACAGGACCTTCCTACATTAGCCATACGAAGAAACGTTGCATCCCTTGCATTATTCTACAGATATTTTCACAGCAATTGTTCCGAGGAACTTGCTTCAATTGTGCCGCCTCTCCACATCTTTCCCCGTAGAACTAGGGTAGCTGAGAGCGCCCATGAATTTACACTTTCTCCTCCACAATGCAGAACTTCTGCTTATCAGAATTCATTTATCCCCAGAGCTACTACTCTTTGGAATTCACTTCCCTCGAATTGCTTTCCACAAACTTATAATCTACAAATGTTTAAATCCAGTTGTTACAAACATTTTATGAATGGAGGATGCCTTTAGGCACATGGACCGTTTTGTTTTATCTGTGTTTTTCCTTCCTCCATTCTAAAAAAAAAAAATGAAAGTTGCAGAGATTAAAGATGATTTAGCAAGGGGCCGAAATGTAGAACAAGAAGAACTCGCCATGTCCAAATTTAGTGATATCTTAGCTGCCATCGATGATATGAAGGAATCTATACAAGATCAAGAGGTGTGCCACATAAAAAAAAGTGAGATGATGTTTGGAATTGACTGACTATTCCAATATTACAGTGATCTTTATGCTAAACAAAATTTAAGAACGTAAACAAACGCTCATCACTGCCTTCATGAACGATGCCCGGGTATTCTCACCTGGCCGAGATTCACCTCGCCTTGTAACACCTGATCCAGACTCACCTCGCCCTGTAACACTTGACGCACCTCCATTCTGCATCGTCTGGCCTCGACTCATCTCCCTTTGTATCACCTGGATCCTCTGGCAGCGAGTCCCCTGGCTCTGACTCCTCTAATAGCGAGTCCTCTAGCCGTGATTCGTCTAGGCCTGCCTCACTTGCCCCATGTTTTGACGGATTCCAATACTGTATGAGGCAGCTGTAGCCGAGGCTTTGCGCAGTGGCAGTATCGTAACCAATGAGGTTTAGAGGTCCTGTCATCTGCGTATAAGTACGGTATTGGTTAAAGTCTTGCTAAAACGCACCTCTGTAGCTTACCGTGACTAGTTACGGTAAGTAAGTCCTACCCCGCATTCTCGAGGTAGCCTCGTTATTACACCGTCCTTATTTTAATCCTCCCTTTTAAATTTCTAACATTTTTATTTTTGCTTGACGGTGGAACTAAAGGGGAGGGCGGGTGTGCTATTTTCTTCAGCAGCACACTTTGTTTTTAATTTTAAATCCTCTCTTAATTTCCACTATAAATATTATCCCCCTTGTAACTATATTTCTGTTGTCCCCTGTATATTTTTGTTCTCCCTATCTTCTTAATATTTTCATTTTTACTGTGTATGTTTTTTTACTGATGTTGGTATCAGTTTTTAGTTTTTCTTTTAGTATACTTTTGACAATCCGGCGCCCTGTTTGGAGGCATTATGTCCAGGCCCCAAGTCCTCCTGGGAAACAACTGTGCTCGGTATGCTGCCGGCCAGGACCCCCTCGGGGGTGGAGGAACGAAGCAGAAAAGTGGTGGAAACGTCGTTCGGGTGAAGGAAAGCGTGCTCCGTGTCTGTGCCTTCAATGCCAATGGCATAAATGATTTTAGCAAGAGAGAGTGTCTGATGCGAGAGCTTAAAGATGGATGTGTGGATGTGTGGGGTAGGTGAGACGCACCTGTTGGGTTCTGGAGTGTGGGATGGTGAGTGTGAGCATGATTTGTGGGGTGGGGAAGGATGGGTTGTCTGGTCTGGATTGGATGCAGGATATAAACATAAGAAAAAGGAAGGGGTAGCAGTAATTTTGTCAGAAAGGTTGAGGAAGTGTGTGAAAAACTATGGATGCGTGGACTCAAGAATTGTATGGTGTGAGTGCAAGATTGGGATAGATAGGTATACTTTTATGTGTGTCTATGCACCAGTCAACCAAGAAACTGGGAAAGGTGCAGAAGAAAATAGAAAATTTTGGAATAAAGTCAATAAATGTATAAGAGAAAGGCAAGAGTGTACACAAGTAATATTAGTAGGCGACATGAATGGTAGAGTTGGAAACGAGGAGATAGAAGGTATAGTGGGTAAATGGGGTGTGGAGGGTAGGAATATGAATGGTGACTTCCTTTTAGAAGTGTGTGCGGAGAGAGAGATGTTTCTGGCTAACACATTTTTTGAACATCGTCACATTCATAGATATACATGGCACAGAGGTGAAGGTGAGCAGGAACAGAAATCTCTAATTGACTACGCCATGATGGACTCCGGACTAAAAGGAAGAATTTTAGATTCAAAAGCTGTAAGAGGTATGCTGACGGGATCAGACCACTATACAGTGCTGACAAAAGTTAGGATAAGGAAAGAGTGGAAATATGAGAGGAAAGAGAGAAAACTGACAGTAGAGAGAATAAATGTGAGAAAATTAAATGAAGAATGTAATGCAACAAAATACAAGGACATCCTGAAAGAGACTATAAAGGACATGGATGTTATGATAGATCTGGGAAATACTGTAGACGAAGTATGGAAAGGTACAAGAGACTCCATGATTAATTAAAATGTAAAACTTGCAAACTAAACAAACCAAAATTGGGACAAGGACAATATAAAGTCAAATTAAATTATCAAAATCGCTATGTGGAAACAACGCTTACTAAAATGAAAATTATTAAATAAAAGAACACAATCCACCACATAGGGTGTACATCACTACATGAGCAAGTTAATCTGTTTCCCAAGCAAACCAATCGCACATATAACAACGCACTATCGTCACGTTAAAGGAAGTAGTCAAGTTTGGGAAGTCCGGGACGTTCTGGCAAATTTTACTAAACTCTGCATGAATAAAGAAACTACATGTTAAATGTCAAAATATTATTTAAAATCAAATTTGCAACATGACAAGACATTAACAATAGTAAAAAATACAAATATTGATAAGATATCTATACTATTACAAAATAATATATAAAATACAGTACAGCACTCACTAACGATAGTGCTATCGGGTAGGTACCTGTAAGCATAGCATGCTTCAAGTGACCCCTATCAATAACTACCCTACAAATAACCTACATTTATAGCACAAATAAACTAAGGAAATCGCAAAAGTAAGCAATTGATACTATCGACAATGAATACATATAATATAAAGAGAAATAATTGCAAAATATGAAGTAACAACAGATTTAAACAAAGAGTACTCTTTTAACAAGAACAAAGCAGCTGAGAAAGTATGTGGGAAGAAAACCTTTAAAATGTGGAAGAAGAAAGGTAACGCATGGTTTAGTAAAGAGATAGAAGAAATAGTGAAAAAGAAGAAAGAGTTCAGAAAGAGTATGCTGCAAAAGAATATACCTAGAGAAACTAGAGATGCGAGGAAAGAAGAATATAAAAATTTGAAACAAAGAGTGAAGAGGGCGATACAAGACGCTAAAAGGAAGACAGATGAGGCATATGGGAGAAAGATTAGTGAACAGTTTCTGAATGACAGGAAAGCATACTACAGAGCTGTGAAAGAAGCCAGAGGGAAGAAGACTGAGAGTGTCTCAGGTGGTAGGATGAGGGACATGAATGGGGAAGTGGTAGAGGGTGATGGTGTGGTGAAAGTATGGAAAGATCATTTTAGTAGCTTAGCTGTAAAGAGTAGGGGGAAGGCAAAGATCTCATCCATAGGAATGGAGAGAGGTAGAATAAACAGGGTAGTTGAAAGCCAGATAAGCAGAGAAGAAGTAAAAGAAGCAATCAATAGACTTAAAATGGGCAAAGCTGCTGGAGTAGATAACATCCCAGGTGAAATGCTGAGATATGGAGGAGAAGAAGCTGTTGACATAATGCATAGGTTATGTAAATTAGCATGGGAAGGGGAAAGTGTACCAGAGGACTGGAGGAAAGCAGTGATAGTACCCTTGTACAAAGGGAAGGGTAGTAAAGAAGAGTGTAAGAATTATAGGGGAATTAGCTTGCTTAGCATACCTGGAAAGGTACACGCAAGAGTAGTAACACAGAGGCTACAGAAGATAACGGATGACAAAATAGGCGAGGAACAGGGAGGTTTCAGAAAGGGCAGGGGCTGCGTTGACCAGATAGCCTCAATGCGATTGTTGGTAGAGAAGTATCTGGCCAAAAACAGAAAACTCTATGCAGCATTCATGGATTTGGAAAAAGCATACGACAAAGTAGACTGGGAGGGCCTGTGGGATGTGTTAACAGTATATGGTGTGGGAGGAAAGTTGCTAATGGCAGTAAAATCTTTTTATAGGAATGCAATGGCAAATGTGAAGGTAGGGGATAAGTTAAGTGAAAGTTTTGAGGTCAATGTAGGTGTAAGACAGGGATGTGTCATGTCAGCTTGGTTGTTCAATATATACATGGATGGAGTGATTAGGGAATGTAGGGCTGTATCAATGGGTGTGGGAGCTAGACTGGAATCAGAGGGAAGAACATGGAAGATTTTAACATGCCTATATGCGGACGATGCAGTCCTGTTGGCGGAAAATGCTGAAGAACTTCAGAGAGTGGTCACTGACTTTGACAGGGTATGTGAAAAGAGAAAGTTAAAGGTCAATGTAGGGAAATGTAAGGTAATGGTGTTTGAGAGAAGAATGCATGAAACTATAGATTTTAAGGAAAAATATAGAATCAAGAAAGAACACAAGAGAAGTTGTAAAATAAAATTGAAAAATGAAGTACTAGAAGAGGTTGAAAGTTTCAAGTATTTGGGAGCTGTACTATGCAAATATGGTAAAATGGAGAGTGAGATAAAAGAGAGAAAAATGCAAGGGAGAAAAGTGATTGGAGAACTTGATAGTATTCTCAAAGGAAGAATGGTTAGCCAGGAAGTCAAAAAGTCACTGAGAAACAGTGTGCTGCTCCCAACACTCTCGTATGGAAGCGAGACATGGACAGCAAGTGACGAGGACCTCTTCAAACTAAGAGCTGTGGAGATGAGCTTTTTCAGAATGGCAGCTGGCATGAATAGGCTAGATGGGCCAAGTAATAGGGAAGTGTACGAGTCCTTTGGAATGGAAGAGCAGGCTTTGGGCATTGATTGTGGTGTGGTTGAGTGGATAAAGAGAAGTACTTTGAGGTGGTATGGTCATGTTCAGAGAATGGATGAAGACAGAATGCGATGAAAGATATATGGGAGTCAGGTGAGTGGAACCGCTAGTAGTGGAAGACCACCTATGGTATGGGAAAAGAAAGTGGAAAAATATATTGAAGAAAAACTTCCACGTAGTGGAAGGGGCATTGTGGCACGGGCAAGGGAGGCATGTCTTGACAAAGTAGCTTGGAGACGTTTCTGTCATGGCCATCCTCTAGTGGGGGTTTCCCAGGGGGAAGCAAGGCGTCGGAGATGATGATGATGATGATGATGTAGCCGAGAAGAGAATCCGTCTTGTTCAAGCTATCAGCCATCAGACATTGAATGATTCTGAAGCTGATGATGGGGCCGGGGAAGCATAGCTGATCTCGCCCTGTGTCACACTTGGCTCAAATGAGGGGGCTGGGATAACTGCCCAGGTAGTTGTTTGCTGTATATTAGTGGTTGTTTACAATGAATGTTAATTATTTTGTAATGTGTAACTAATATTCAGTATTGCTTATGTTAATAGTTTCTTGATGATTTAAACGAGATGTAAGGCTATTTTCTACTATATATAATGTTAATGGTTAAATGGTTAAGGTTAATGTAGTTAAATTGATAGTTGGCAGCCAAATAATAGTATGGGCGAGTATCCAGGATATCGTCAGTATAGAAGCAATCACCGGAGCAGAGTATGGAGCCAGGAATTACAGGCTTGGTACATATTGACAACGTTGGGTAATGAAGCTGTGGACCCCGAGTTGTAATAATATCACAGTATGAAAAGAAGACTATAAATATGAGAAGAGGATTGTAAATAGTGTTATACAGTATATGTTATTCTGCAACTCTACGGTTTTCTTTACCCCAACCTAAGTCTATTATGTCTCGTGAAGATTGACACCCTGCCTTGGGGGTTAGCCTCAAATCCCCAAACCCAAACTGATTCTTGTAGTATTAACCCTCCAGCCCCGGCTATGTAATATATATATATATTCCCCGAAACCCGGGGGTTTTGGCCAAAAAACATCTACGCCTAGGCTACCGTATCTTTGTTATTCTCACTGCTTCCGCATTCCCGCGCATCCCCAAGCGTAGATGTGTTTATTACCTGTAGAATGGCGTTAAGTAGAGCTCTCTAAGTCAACTGGTTGAGTTGTGATGATGATTTCAGTGGAGATAACTTTATGGCATAAACAGCCACTTTACACTACTTTTCAATACTTAACAACAACATACAGGCACACACGAACAAGCAACGCACTCCTTCTTGTGGCCGGAGATGTGGGGCGTCGGTCCAGCCGGCTGTTGTTTACATGCGTCGGACCGACGCCTCACACACCAAGGTCACAGGCTTTCAACCACTGGTACAATGTTGTACCACCCGGGTTCCTCGGGTCAAAACAAAATGGTACACACGTGTACCATCCGGGTTTGAAGGGTTAAGGCGAGTAAAGTGCTGTTCATGCATTTCTTTTACGTTGTACACTGTATTATAATTTTTATTAACTACTGTACGTATGATTTAATGTGAGCTTTAGTGTGTAAAAAAAAAAAAAAAAAAAAAAAAAAAAAAAAAAAAAAAAAAGCTTGATCATCCACTAATTTCACGTATTCACGGGTGGTCGGGGGCAGAGGGAGTGCTGGAGGGACCTTGGTGATCCCTGGTCTCTGGGTCTTCTCCTAGGTGACCTAGATGTGTGTGAATTTATGTTTTGGTTTTGTCCTGTTCCTATTCGGGCTCTGTTTCGAGTCGGCCACCCCAAGGGGAAAAAAATAAAAAAATAAAAAAATGGGGAATGGGCCTGAGTACATACATACATACATACATACATACATACTCATAAGCTACATTGTTTGAGTTGAGCATTTTTTACTTGTACAAGTATTTTCATCCACCATATTCTTGCGTAACTTGGGACCCTACTGTACCTGCATGATTCAGCACTACCCTGTACTACTCCCAAACAATTTTATTCAGCTTACCGTAGGTAGATTATCAATCTCAATAAAATACAAACAAAACATATTGAATAATTCTCTCACCCATCATTGTCCATTTTAGCTGCTATATAGGAAGTCTTATTTCCCGGGGCAGCACAGCCATCAATAATGTTGTGTCCTGGTTTGATGCTGCTAAGGAACACCGGCAAACAGCTGGCCTGTTAGGAAGAATATATAAATAGCATTATTGGTAATACTGTAATTGGTAAATGAGTGAATAGACTGTGCATAGCAGTTGCACGAAAAAAATTATAATAATAACAAATCATATACCGGTAAATATTCTTTTAACCGTCTTGGTGGTGTAATGGTTAGTGTTTAAATATCTGTGAGTGATAACCCAGGTTCGAATCCCGGTGGATCACATATATGCTTTCATTAATTTGATTGGAGGTGTTTGGTGTTGTGGTGAAATTAATAAATAATAAATACATTACTTATAATTAAATTAATTATAGCCTTATCTCGAGTGCAGCCTTCTGATCTTCCCAGCCGGCGGCGCTTGTGGCACTTTGGCGTTACCAACTGGGAGGCTCTTCTTTGATTTCCCTTAGAATGATTATTGCTTCAGTGGCTGGTGACCCTCAGATTGTGCCGAACGTATTACAGTACTGAGGTAATCATCTCGGGCATGGAGGCATAGATTATATTTGCTTTCTTTCAATCTAATGCAAATCTTGGTTTACTCACGTTTGTTCTACTGCTGTCCGCAAGAAGGAGGAAGCATTCAAACAGTACCATCACCTTCAAACTCAAGAATCTCGTACTCCTCATGTTTCTGCCCGGAATCAAGCCTCTGTAGCAGTTACCTGAACAGTTGTTGTTGTTGTTGTTGTTGTTCCCTAAGCTGCCTGGCCGAACAGCCCCGAGGTCCCTGAGAAAGGCCATGGCCACGATCGGGCTTTCCCACAGAGCTCTCATTGAGTGTAGATTGTGTTGTTGGCGTAAGTGGTTGTGTGAAATGCAGTCTTCTATGATGTGTTTAATGGTATGGGGTGCTGTGTTACATCCCGGGCAGGCGTCGACAACGGAGTCATCCAGTCTCTTCTGATAGCTCAGGAGAGCTGGATGGTGTCCGCATCTCAGCCTGGCCAGGTGGACTCTGTCCTCGCGAGGAAGGGAGGATTCGGAAGGATGGATTTTGGGAGGTCATGCATGCAGCTGCGTGTTGTCTGTGAGTGAGTGGATGGATCGGTGAGAGATATGAGTATGGATGTGCTTCTGGAAGTTGGTTCGGGGTGGGCAGGGAGGGAGAGAGGACAATAATTGTGTGTGATACCATGTGCTGGGTGTTGTTTTGATATTTCTTGGTGTCTGTGGGTGTGTTGAACAGTAATTACTTGTTATTGCCTTATTTGTTAAGGCTGGTGTGGTGTGGATGCTACAATCTCAAAATTTGCTGACGATACAAAAATTGCAAATAGAGTACTCTCAAAAGAACAAGTTGACGATATGCAAAACAATCTAGATAAGTTGTCACGTTGGGCCCAAATTTGGCAAATGAGTTTCAATGCGGATTAATGTAAAGTACTGTACTACATATCGGATACCAAATTGAGAAAGCAAACTATTCGATGAATGGCACTCAGCTTAAGAATGTAAACAGAGAAACCGATCTGGGAGTAACAATATAGAGTAACCTAAAACCGAGTCAACAATGTTCAGAAGTTGTTAAGAAAGCAAACAAAATAATTGGCTTAACCCTCCAGCCCCGGCTATGTATTATATATATATTCCTCGAAACCCGGGTGTTTTGGCCGAAAAACGTCTAGGCTAGGCTACCGTATATTCGTTAATCAGACTGCTTCCCGCATTCCCGCGCATCCCCAAGCGTAGCTGTGTTATTTACCTGTAGAATGGCATTAAGTAGAGCTCTCTAAGTCAACTGGTTGAGCTGTGATGATGATTTCATTGGAGATAACTTTATGGCCAAAACAGCCACTTTACACCACTTTTCGATACTTAACAACAACATACAGGCACACACGAACAAGCGACGCTCTCCTTCTTGTGGCCGGAGATGCGGGGCGACGGTCCAGCCGGCTGTTGTTTACATGCGTCGGACCGACGCCTCGCACACGAAGCTCACAGGCTTTCAACCACTGGGCGTTCAAGATACCATCCGGGTACCTGTTATATGCTTTTTTATGGGCGTTCAAGAGCCCTTCCGTGGTGAGAGGGTTAATAGGCAGGTCATTTGAGCATAAATCCAAAGAAGTTATCCTAACCCTTTACAATTCCTTAGTCCGCCCTCTTCTGGAATACTGCGTTCAATCCTGGTGCCCTTATTACCAAAAAGATATAGACAAGCTAGAACGAGTTCAACGTAGAGTTACCAAAATTATACCTAGCCTAAAGAACAAACCATACGAGGAGCGTCGTAGAGAATTAAATCTATTTCCTTTAACCCAGCCCAGATTAAGAGGCGACTTAATTCAAGTGTTCAAATGCATCGACAATATGAACTGTAGTAAGTACTTCACTATCGACCAATCTAATTACACGCGGGGAAACGGTTGCAAAATTATCGGTAAATCTTTTAACTCGCACGAATCTAAGAATTTCTTCTTCAATCGAGTTGTCAACTTGTGGAATGGGCTTCCCCGAGACGTTATACAGTAGACTGCAGCACCGTTGATTCATTTAAACTTCGCCTAGACATATATCTTGCATCAAACCCGCGACTGACTGCGTTCATAAATGAATAACTTTATTTTATCCCCCCTTCAGTTACTAACCCATCTGTCCCCTACTAACTTCCTAATCCTGCCACAGACATTAGTTCCAGGGCAGTAGTTCCCTTACCCACTCTAAACCACTGTTTGGACAATTGATCCTCAGTGTTTTGGAGGACAAGCAGCCTAGAAGGGTCACCAGACCTGTCGTTGCTTGATTTCCTTTGTACTCCTTTGTACTATATAGGACGTACCAGTATGTTACCAACACTGAAAGGATTCACGTTTTTATGACGCAGAGGTTGCCAGATTAGCAATAATAAATAGAGTTCTCTCACTCTTATAATTATCTCGCCAAAATTAGTTTTCTGCCCACAGCGAACTCAAAGACAACTGCAGAGGTTGAAGTAACTAAACTAAAGGTTTCTAAATACCCCTGATGGTAACAAAGGTTTTAAAGTATCCCTAATAGGCTCAAAATTGCGTCAAGAACGTGAGAGGGTTAATATCATAGGCCAAAAAAAAATAAAAAAAAATATGGGTATGGGTTCCAGAATATGATCCAGATCACCTTCTAAATTGAATTACTTCTTCCTTGGCACATATCCTATATGTCCACCAAATGTTGTCACAATTTTATGAGATATCATGTTTACAGATAAACAAATAGAAAAACGGAGGCGACAATATTGCCTCCGTCCAACTTTACTGGCGGAGGTAAAATATGCATTGAACGTTTGAACTCTAGCTATTCCCAGGCTTTCTGGCATCTAGACAATAACCTCTCCAACAATTGGGTGGGTGCCCAACCCTGAAAGGAGTTGAAGTAGGGGAGCTATCCCCCCGACAAAGGCGGCTTTCTAGGACCTTTCCTAGCAGATGCTGAGAGGATTGGGTTCTAGTCATGTGGTGATGGGCTGGTCTATCAGAGTGAGAGTTGAGCGATCTCTGCCATACCCATAGCTTACTCTGACTGTTCCTTTAACTTATTTATTTTCTAGATCTCTTCCGTGGATTGAGAGCGAGCGTCGAATGAAGCCGCAGCGCGGAGGCACTGGTGTTGACGTTAGGCCCGCGAGGAAGAGAAGGCCAACTACATTATACAAATAGGTTTTCCTGTTATGAGGTTTCTTGACTTAACCATACGGTTATGAGGACTTTTTAATACTACGAATGTCCCCCTCCAGTCTTGGAATTCAGGCAACATCGTCAATGATGGAGGGGCCACTATTAAATTATAGGTTTGATTCCCAAAGGGAAGTAGAGAAAACCTAATATTTAGTAGGGGCCCCGGAATCATTGACGAAGACGTCCCTCCCAGCCATCCCCTTCCCATTCGTTGATATTTTAGAGTTATCTTGATATATCACTGAAGGCCGAATCGTTGCGCTTGGCGAGAGGCGGCAAGAAGCCACAACGCAAGAAAATCGACCGAATGTGGGAAGCTTGTGATTAACAGTGTTAAGATGGGAATTCTTTTCCCTTTTTTGTTCTCTTATTTTTTTACGAAGTTTTTTCGTAGTGGGTACCCGATCTGTGACGATTCCATAAGAGAAGTAGCGTTGCACTTATGAAGATGACTCTTATTCTTCCTCGCGGCGGTTGATTCAAACGACTGACGTGGATGTTGAATGGAGACTATTATACAAATAGGCAACATCGTCAATGATTCCGGGGCCCCTACTAAATATTAGGTTTTCTCTACTTCCCTTTGGGAATCAAACCTATAATATATACAGTATATATATATATATATATATATATATATACAGGTAAATATATATATATATATATATATATATATATATATATATATATATATATATATATATATATATAGAGAGAGAGAGAGAGAGAGAGTATAAAACATACCTTATCTTGCAATATAATGGCCGCCTTCTGATACAGGACACTCTCCCAGAATGGTGTTTTAGGGGGAAACACCAACAACTCAGGAATGTGATAATCCACGAGGTAACAGCTCTCATCCAAATACTGAGGGTACAAACAAAAAGAAAATCTTAAAGGTTGAGCCATTAACCATATCACCCGCTTCCTCTGTACCCTAACTTTGACTACTACTACATATTGATCAGACAAACCCCTCCCCAATACCCCTATATATCTTAGCATCTAAATCTGATTTCCTCACTTGTTCATCAATCCAGTCAATCAGCCCCTTTCGTTCCATCATCTCTTCCCCTCTCCACTACACTCCATGCGTACCTGTGTATCATTCTGTGTCGGAAGGTGTTGGCTATCATCAGCCTCCTCCCCACACATACATCCACAAGTGCACTGCCATTCCGATCAACCTCTGACCGTACATCCCACCTTCCTACCACCCTATCTACATTCCTATCACCCACCTTCCCATTCATATCACCAATCAGAAATATTCTTTCACTCTCACAAAGCTTATCCAGGCATACCTCAACACTTACCCAAAATTCCTCTTTCACTCTTTCCGCTCTATCATCTGTTTGAGCATAAATACACACAACCATCCATGTGTGTATTCCCACTTTCATTCTTACCTACACAATCCTTGAACCAACAGAACCATACTCCCTTAAACGCTCCTTCCACTTATTACTTATAAACAAACACACACCTTCTTTTGCTCTCTCATTCTCATTCACTCCAGCACACACACCCATTCCACATTCCCATTCTTTCACACACGTACCTTCCATTTGGTCTCAGTCATTCCGCATACATCCAACCTGGCATTCGATAGTACTGTACTGTTCTCCCAGAACCTCTCTTTCATGCTATCATCCACGCCTTACATTCCAGGTCGCTAGCCGAAAACAGCCCTTGTCCGGTCGATGGTCGTCAACAGTTAGTCCGTCTGTATCCAAGGCTTTCTTTCGTTCTTAGTTGCTGGGTAGAGGACCCGGGTCGCAAGCACAACCACCCAGCCTCTTTACTCGCCTTTAACAACACGCAGAAGGCACGCAAGGTATATTCTAACCTCATGCAAATATTATCTCTTTTTCTTCAAAAGTAGTGATAGGCAAAACGGCTTTAGTTCATATCATTTCTGTTATAATTCATTCCAAGTCTTCTGTGTACTCTACCTATGTGACCAAAAAATAGCAAAAATTATAACCATAAGAATGTAACCTTCAAATTTATTTTTTATTCTAATTATCTATTAACCTCTGAAGTGCGCATGGGGGTAATTGGAAACGTCCCCCTGTGCTGACGTATTTGAGGTGTTTCCGTCACTAAAATATTCATTGTGCCATTAATAGCATTAATATTTATCCATATGCGCCTATTATGGGTTGATTATAAAGGTATTAACCTGAAACAACAATAAAACGAGTGAAAACAGCGTTTGGATGGTCAAAATCGGAGATATAGCCCGCGAGTTGTATAATGTATGGGTGAGGCAATCTGCTTTCCCGCCAATTTCCCCCAAGGCCACTGAGACACAGTCGATCAATACTCTCTCTCTCTCTCTTGCACTCGCTTGCTATCAGTGATGACCACACCCTCCAATCGGATTTCTAATGTTAGCACGAAAATATACCTCAGAATAAGGGAATAACAGGGAAAATAGGTGATAACTGAAGGAGAGGAGGAAAGTGGGGAAGGAGGGGAGGTAGAGGACTGAGATTTTGCATGGCCCAGGGGCCAAAAAAAAAAAAAAAAATAAAAAAAAAAAAATATAAATTTTTTTTTTTTTTCGATGTCAAAAGTTGATTTTTATTTTCTCTGACTCTTAAGAGTCTTCCCGCAGTGCGCCGGGGGAACTCTTAAGAGTCTCCCCGCAGCTCCCGGGTTAAACTACTGAATATCATTAACTATTTGTCAGTTGTGTTTTGTCTGTGTCTGTTCGCTGTTTTGTCTTGTGTTTTCCTGTTCTTGATGTCCCCCCCCCCCAAAAAAAAGGAAAAGTGGGGATTGGACCTGAGCATATAGATAGATAGGAGTCCAGCCATAATCGTAATCCTCGCATTGGTAATTTCCTGGCACCTCCGAAGTTAACCAGGCAACTAAGACGTCTTCAAAGGATCTGTTTAACCCTTTCAGACATGGGGGTTGCCGATTAGTATTCAAAATAGAATTATCTTAATCTTATAGCATGTAGGTATGTACAGTATGTATATACTCAGGCACATACCCCATTGCTGGGGGTGGCCGAGACGAGGCAGAGCCCGAACAGAAACAAAATTTTAAAGTTCCTATTCTCAGGGTCCTAGACCACTCTCGCGTTCCCTTACCCGTTTCTGTCTTGTTAGGTAGGATAATTACCTCTCCAAAATTATTTTTCTACCCACAACTCGCTCAAAGACAACTGCAGAGGTTGAAACAATTAAACTAAAGGTATATAAACATCTCTGATGGTCACACAGATTCAAAATATCCCTGATATACGCGATTGTGTCCAAACTGCGTGAAAGGGTTAAATTCCACAAAAAAAATTAATTATCTATTTGAGAAGTCTTAAGTACTGTACATACATCCATGTATCACCTATAGGTGGCCTAAAAGGGCCCCCAAAGGGGCCAGGGTGAAATGAGATCTGTCTCTGAGAGGGTAGCGGGGGAGGGGATCATCAGGGGGGCTTGCATCCCCGGACCAATGCCCCCACAGCCCGCAGCTTCCCTTGAAGTGCCACCCAATTGGGCGATTTCGCTAGCACCTTGAAGGAAAAGTAGTACAGTAAAAGAGACCGACAGATACGGCTAAGGTTGAGCAGAGAATGCCAAACCTCACTTTGGATAGGACCAGCCCTCACCCATGGATGAACCAAGTTGGGTAAAAAGATGCAAGTCCGTGAATGTGGGGGGAGCTACACCAAGTGGCAGACCAAGAAAGACATGGGCTCAGACCTTCCACTCTGATTTTGAATAGAAAAAATTGACAAGTGAGGTAGCTCTGAATAGGGCTGCCTGGAGCGCCACCATTAGGACGTGAGACCGGATCCGCAATCTGTGTGGAACACTCAGTTTTTAAATGTATGTATTATGTATGTTTCAATAACCACATTTGGGTGACCAGGGCTCACACGTTCATGCTAGTCTGTCATGTGTGCGTGTACAGTATGTATGTATTTACTCAGGCCCAATCCCCATTTTCATTTTATTTTAAAAATGTTTGTATCTAGGCCTTTTAGAATAAATTATTGATTTTTCCTTGTGGATTTTGAGTGGATCCTCTTCTGGAGTGTGTTCCTCACCTATTTAACTTCAGGGATGGTCTCTTGCCTTGGAACTTGACAATGAGGGGATTGAATTTGTGGCTGGGATTCTACAAGACAGTTACAGAGTTAACTTTTCATTTTAGTAAATGGTATGTATATATGTATAGTGTGTCTGTGCGAACCCGCCTCAAATTACCTGAATCATTCTTAAGAAATCATCATAAGTGGTCTCTTGGGTGTTGTACTCCTGCAGTGTCCAGCCCTCTCTGCTCAGCTGGGCATGGACGCGATCCACTGATGTCCTTAGTGTGTTGATGCGTACATACCGAGGTAGTGTTACTGAAAAATAAATTATATAATAGTTAGTGTACAGTTATTGATATATCTGAAATACAAACGCTTTCTCTCCAGATAACTTATCCATGGATAGGACAGTAGAATCCTCTATGTAATTACACATTTATCGAGGTCTCTGAAATGCATCTCTCCATTTTTAATTCTCACTTAAGCATTCATATGAGTAAATTATTCAAGGAAATAGTTACATCAACAAATTCTGAACTGAAGTTTTATAGGAATATGGGTCATAAATTGCAAATACCTACAGTACAGTGTAGTTTAATAGCTGCTACCGATGCTACAAAAAATATATATACAGTAAACCCTCGCTAACTCGGACTAATTGGGGGGAGACCACTTCCGAGAAGCCCGATTTTCCGAGATGTCCGACTTAAGAGAGGGAAAATTCCGAATTAGAAAAGGAAAGTCTGTGTCAGAGAAAATTGAGATAATTTTTTGTTTCTTTTACATGTGAGATTCATCATATTAACCCTTTCACGTTTATGACGCAATTTTGACCCTATTAGGGATACTTTAAAGCCTTTGTTACCATCAGGGATATTTAGAACCCTTTAGTTTAGTTACTTCAACCTCTGCAGTTGTCTTTGAGTTAGCTGTAGGCAGAAAACTAATTTTGGAGAGGTAATTATAAGAGTGAGAGAACTCTATTTCTTATTGCTAATCTGGCAACCTCTGCGTCATAAAAACGGGAAAGGGTTAATGACAAATAAGAACCTTATTATGTTTTCAAGGACAGTACAGTACAGTACATAGTAATTAATATTAACACAATAATTAAAAGGCACAGGCTTCAATTCATCCTAAAATCACTTAAAACCGAGTGAGAGAACATTGTAAACCAGACACAAAACCTGTCCAACTCGGAAATTTCCGAGATATACAGGGATATTTCCGAGAAGTGCAGGTTTCCGACTAAAAAGAGTCCGAGTTAGCGGGGGTTTACTGTAAGATCATAAAATAACTCGGTGCCGCTAGAAGTGTGGCAAACTCATCACAAGGTAACAATAATAATAATAATTACAATAATAATACAAAAATCCTATATAGAAAGAACAAAAATCTAAATTTGTTTAAAAAAAAAATCATATTTGCCAGGAAAACTGGCAAGTATGACAAGTCCTTTATGCTTCTGAAATCTACTTCCACACCACTCATTCACCTAAACTAATATATTAAGAAGTAACTGAAATCATCTACAGTAAAACCTGTTATGAGGTACAGTACTATAAAGCATATACTGTATGTATATAAGCGGATCTTTAGGGCTGTGCCAGAGATGCGCTTATGTGGGCCAACCACACACTTTCTGGCCACTGCTTTGGGAAACCAGATTGTCTAGGGTGGTAAAATTTACAGGGTAGATGCGGACTTCCACTTCTAAGATGTTGATGGTAATTTCACTCAATTCAGTGCATGGGGCATATCCCTTTCTATAACAATAAACGTAGTTTGAAGGTTAATGAATGTAGCACTCCAATGTTCAGTCGCAGTCAATAATTCTGATATATTTTGAAGCCTCGAAAAATGTAAAGGAACCTCCAAAGTACAAATAACTGGTAAGGAATTAACAAACAGATTTAATTCATCCCGAGACCGATAAAAAATGTAGATCTCAAAATTATTGACTGGGACTGTACCTAACTACAGCACATCTTGGCACAACATATATTTTAATAATTTATATTACTTTTTGTGGGTACATTATTTATCAAACTTGTGTATATATTGGACCACTGAATATAGAAGGGCTAATCTACCCTATTGTATGTATAAATCTAAACCAACAACTTACAAGTTTTCTTTTTTATAATCTTCTTCTGTGCATCAAGATTCAAATACAGATCCTTAATGGTCTTTTCATAGATCTTCATTACAGAGACAGGCTTACAGTCACCTCGCAGTCTGTTGTCCAGGAGTTCAGTGGTCAACACCATGGCCATGTGGCGACTGAAAATACATAGGATTGTAAAGTTAGTTAGTTAAAATAGGACTTCAGAGGCTATCAACCCTTCTGGAATATAAAGCCTTTAACTCCTTCAGTGCGGGTTGTTATATAAAAAATACGGTCATCACTGCGGCACTTGTCATGACAATTGCCAAATTTCTGCCTTGAACAAGGGCTGGGAGGCAGACGAGCGAGTCTAAGCAGCGCGGGACCGTCCCATCTACCGCTCCCCATGTCTGAGCCATCACTAGTGGCAGTGGGAGACCTCTCCAACTCCCTTACAGACTTGTGAATAGCGGAAACCGCTCAAACTCGCTACTTTTTACCAATTTAGCGTCACGTGTGCAATATCGTTGCAAGGCAACCAGTGGTCGTAGACATGATTCAGGTGTCATTGGAAAGGTCTATTCCTCTGCTTTCAAGGATATATCATTGAAATACGTTCTAGCTCTTGTTTACATATGAAAATGTGCAGGGAATGAAGGTTAATTTTAGTCAAAAACCCCCGTATGGTACAGTGCAGACCAAGCAATTGTCATATGACAAGTGCCGCAACAAAAGTGTTAAGTCAAGAATAGCGTCAGGAATGGAGCCCCTTTTCGAGAACTCCAGTCCCTTGAGAATGTATAGTACAGTCATGAGCATATAAAAAAGGGTCCACTCATTTGAATCTCTGATCCTTTAAAGTGAAGTTCTAAATCATCTGGGCTATAATAAAGCATTGTATAGTCTCATTTGCAATCAATACTGATTCAAAAGGGTGCATTTAAGCTCTTGACTGTATAAAGCATTGTATTGTCTCATTTGCAATCAATACTGATTCAAAAGGGTGCATTTAAGCTCTTGACTGTACAGTTGCAAAGATATATATCGAAGACAAATGCTATGGAGAGATGACTATATTTATATCACCGTAATGGGTAAATGCATAACATTTAAAGTATGTGACTAGATGGTCCTACCCATTTCAAACATCACTATTACATAATGGTAGATTAATAAATGAATCTTCAAACTGTATATTATAAACCTGTGAGAGCATTGAATCATGTCTCCCATTCCTAGTAACGTTTCCCTGGTCCTGTTTTGGCAATCATGAGTACATCCAACATACAATGGTTTAGCGTAATTTTTCCATTACAGTACATGCATTGTAACGGCTCAGACGGGGTTGCCTTTCAATAGTTAGAGTGTACTGCAGTACAATAAAGTCCCGCCACAGCACTGCCCCACCAAGTCATCATTGTGGCTGATGTTGGTATAATGCTAACCGTGCCTCAGCAAGACTCAACAGAGTCCCCCTGCAGCACTTGCACCTGCAGTATCTGCAACCATATCAGCCTTAACAGTGTTACAAAAAGACAGCACCAAAACAAGACTCTACTGTATATTAGGCAATTTGGACTATAGAACAATAAAGTCCTGCCCCAACATGCAAACACTGTTGCCGACACAGGTGTGGTGCCAAACAGCGCCCAGGTAAGACTCAGTCTCCTGTGACACCTATCCACACACCACCAGCCTCGGCAGTGCCATACCAAGACAGTGCTAAGATAAAGACTTTATTGCACAGTAATGGCTGTTGGTCCACAAGTCTATCGCCAACCCCCCTATTAGTCGCCTTGTACGACACGCAGTAGGCTGCGTGAGGCATATTTTTTTTCATCCACCATTAGATGAAGGCCCCCTTACCCCCTGGGAGTATTAATAAGGATACATTAATTTAAATCTTTGAATCATTAAAGCCAAATTCTGCAGAATTTGGGATATAATAGAGCATAGTATACTAAGTACAGTATAGTCTTATATTTGTTCAATAGCCTACTGCTTCAAATGGATGTACCACTAAAAATATTCATGGCTGTACCAGGGTATCAAACTGGGACAATTTCGCTTTAAGACTGGGATGAATGATATGTACAGTAATATAGGAATATTATCATGAAATTGCACTGTTTTGGCCATTTTACCCCTTCCAAAGACATAATACAAACTGTGAAGCATAAGTAACTTATTATGATGAGGATGCAGATTTGACCACAATGCACTCCCTGCTAAATAGCTGGGTTAAGGTGGGTGCCCTGACGATCAGGGACTTCACGAACAGTTGCCACAGATTGCTAGACCATACCATCCACCATAGCACTGGCGTCTGCCAATAAACACACTAGCTGGCCCGAGACTCGAACTCACGATCTCACGGTTTGCAGGCGAATGCTCTACCAACCACGCTATGGCCTGTGGCTGACGTAAATATACGTCCTATGTAAAAAGGGGTGACGGCAGTCGCCGTCAGCTGCTGCCTGGTACTTCGCACTACCACCAGCACGAGACATGTCCACACCCGCACTAAATACGTCCACACCCGTAGGCCTACTAAATACGTCCACACCCGAACTAGACACAGTAGCACCTACACATGTGACACACCTGCATCTCTGCCCGGCCCGTTCAGTTGTGTGTGTGTGCGCGCGCTACGTTTTTCTATTGGCATGTTTAGTGGCAGTTTGGGTTTGTGCATGTTTTCATTGGCTTTACCTGCGCGCTAGTGTTTTGTCTGGCCATTAATCATCTTACAGTTTCTTACAGTAGATCCTCTGGAAAAAGGCAAACTAGGCCTGTGTATCCAGCTCAGTGCCAGTACTTGCACTACTGCGGTCGTTCACTGTGTTGGCGGCGGCGGCAGCAGACGCAACATTTTTACTATTCTGTATTTTTGCTTTATAATCAAACTTCAAATCTTGTCTTCATCATATAATGTTCTCTAGTTTAATAGCAAGAAGATGCGTTTTTATTTGTTAAAATAGGTCGCGGCGAAATTACCCCGCCCGACGGGGTAATTTCGTCGCGAAACTTTTTTCAAAGATTTGGCGGCATGGCCAAAACATTATATATATATATTTTTGTTTTTTTGGCTTCTATAGCAGAAAGGCTGAATATATAGATAAACAAAATGTCAAAATTCCATTTGTGGTACTCTCTATTCGTCAAAAAACAAAATTTTCGTCGAAACTACCCCGTCTTACCCTAGTAGTGATGGTGGTGGCAACAGTAGTAGTGATGATAGTGGTAATAGTAGTGATGATGGTGATAGTAGTGTGTGATAATTTTATGATTTCCTACCTCCCTTATTAACGAACATAAAACATTGTTGTTGACGTACCTAAATTTTGGCTCTGTCACTCTTTCAACTTTGTTACAGGCAGCTATGCCTTTTGTCTCATTCATATAAAAAAACACTATAGCCTACACAACAATGGGAAGTTGGGCTATCAACCGTTCCCTGTAAAACAGCTAGAGAATCGAGCACATCATCTCTGAATATGAAGGTGATTCATCCCCTCAAGGATGCAGGTATTTGGCAATACTGTACTGTACAGTATATACACTTATAGGCCTACAGTATTTACTTGGCCTACAGTAGGATAATTATTGCAAGCAATCTATTACCGGTATACAGTACAGGGTAATTGCAATAAATCACCACACAACCGCACAATATATCTTACTTGAACTGTGGGTGTTCATGGAAGATGTTGGAGTCCTCTAAGACACTCTTGATGGCTTCAGCTCTATCAATTGTCTGGCAGAGTATCTTTAACAATTTACTAGGGTTCTGAAATAATACAAAGGATTACAAAAGAGAAATGGGTACCTGAGGGAATATGAAATTTTGTTTGCACTATTTGAGCACAAATAGTCTGTTGGGGGATTTGAAGGGAGATATTTGCTTAAATGATCTTTGAAGTTTTAAACTGTGTGACAGTAAAGTAAATTGGCTGGCAAGCCAATTTACCTTACTGTCGCACAGTTTACAACAGTCTACGACATAATTTGGCAGTTTATTCAACTGTCTCCTTGGCCTCATGTTCTACTAGTGTCAAGCAAGCCGACAGAATTACCAGTATCGTTAAATACTAATTATTTCTTGCTTAATAATATTTCTCTCCTGCAATGAGCCATCTGGTGATAAAAGGAAAATAAACAAAAATAAAAAATCTGAAACAGGATAAATTGGTCAACTGCTTTTCGATATTAGCGGGAAGGATGTAGTATCCGGGCGTACGGTCGTCATGTTTACATCGGTCGTGCGCTTGCGGTTATGTTCCAGTCTATTTTGACGGCTATTTGCCCCCTGCTGGCAGTAGCCTACCGTATATATAATTGTTATGCCAGGTTTTACTGGGATTGATTGGTTTTAATAAGTGGATTCTTCCTGACTGGAGGAGCCGAAATCATTCTAACACAGGCACAGAAAGTAATAGAGGATAATTCTAACAAGACGTACCTTCATATTATATTTATTGGCACAAGGACATCGCATACGTAATACTAGAATAATGGTAAAGAAAAGGATATAAGACGCACGAACGAGGCTCCACTATTTCTTACTCGTAAGACCGTTACAGTATTTATACTGTACTCTAGGTGATTATTAGGGACTGTCTTCTAATCGAAGTACAGTATTACACTTGTCCTGTATTTATTATCAAGATATAGATAGATATATAATAATTTCACTTTATATTCGTAGAGTAGATAATTTAGTCTTCGGTAGATGCGTTGGCCGTGGGGTTGATCCTGACATGGCTATTCGACAACCGTTGTACTCGAACTCTTGGAGTGGGACCTTGAATACTATCTACCATATGCCATTGCATATTCGACAACAGTTTTACTCGAACTCTTGGAGTGGGACCTTGAATACTATCTACCATATGCCATTGCATAAGTAAAAATAGAATCGAGTTAATGCAGGAGAGAGCTCACTGACTACTCTGGTCTCTATGAGTTTTGATGCAGAACTTTCAGTCTTGAGGTTGGGCCTTAAATAGTGTGTACAAGTATACCATTGTATATGTACACATTATCGAGCTAACGTAAGATAGTTGTTTTTAACGCAACTTCTCTTAACTGCTCTGACCGTTATAAGAGTCCTTCAGAACTGGGGGTTGATGGGTATATTTTTGGCTTTTTGGTCTATCCTGGATAAAGCTACTATCCCATTAGTAGCCTTCTTTATCCACAATAGTGCCGGGTGGGGTAGGGAAGAATATTAGTTATCATCCATTGAAGAGTCTAATAAGCTGCCTTGTTGATTACCCACTCCAAACAATTTAAAAGGTACCGTAGTCTCAATATTCCAACTGTCTTACGTCCATTGATGGCAAGAACAGTTTTCCTACTGAGCCCTCAATCTTCCCACTGTCTTACGTCCATTGATGGCAAGAACAGCTTTTCAACTGAGTAATGACATTAAAATATATTGCAGTAGTCATATCTTTTCTCAACGTCCTGGCGGTGGTGTGGTTGCGCGGTAGAAAGGCGCCTGGACGTAGGCTGTTCATGGTGGTTGTTTCCTTGTCGCCTGGAGGTGGGGTGGGGTACCTGAGGTAGTCCTTCTTGATTTTCTTCTTCATGGCGGTGGTGAGGTTGAGAGGCAGAAGGACACCTAGACTTCTGTTGTGTATGGTGCCTCTTCTTGTGTCGTCTTTTCTTTCTACTTTTCTTATTGTTCTGTACTTCAGGATTGTTCATGTTGATGAATAAATTCTTTCCTGGGGTTGGAGAATGAGTTATTTCGATGGTAGTGACTTCTTGTACTTCTTGATAGATTGGTGGTTGTTCCCTTTTTGCTTGGAGGTGTGGTGGGCAAAGAAAGAAAAAGGCTTGCTGGCCTTAAATGTTGGGGGGAGTTGCTTTTCTTGTTTTTTCCCTGCTGTCTTTACCTTGTGTGGTTTGCATGGGCTTGATGAAGGGAGGTGGGCATGGTCTGCAAGACAGGCAATTGTTGTTTGAAGTGTTTGGTGCTGGGGGGCCTCACCTGCTCAGGGCTTTTGTCCTTTATATGTGGCCTTCGGGTTTGTTCTGGGGCTGCTTGTGTGGTTTGTAGGCTGGAAGTAGATTGAGCGGAGAGTGGTTACAAATTTGTAGGGTTGGGATGTTGCAGGAGATGTGTAATCGGCGAGGTAGACACACGTATTCAAGCTTGCGGGGGTATATAATTGTCTGCCCTGCGAGAGGATCTTGAGTCGTTTTCTGTGGTGGTGGTAAGTTTTCTCTGATGCCAGAATAGATGGGTGTCTTCCGTATATCCCTGACTGGTCCTTTCGCTCCCGGTTCCTTTTGCCACTTGCTCGTTGTTTGGTGGCAGCGGATGTTGGGCAAGCTGTTTTTTCTTTATTTCACCAATGATGACAATAAGTCATGGGGCTGTGAGGGCCCTCAATCTATTATTGTATCCCACGGCAGTCAAGTGCCGCGTACCGTAGTGTAAACAAGACGGGCGGTATGCCCGAATACTACATCCTTATCATATTAGCTGATCAGCATGATTGTTTGATAAATACAGTAAACCCTCGTTATCTCGGACTAATGGCCACTTCCGAAATATAAGATTTTTCGAGATATCCAAGTTACATCATTGCATGTGAAATTCATCATATTAACCCCTACACCCCGGAAGGGCTCTTTAACGCCCATAAAAACCTCGGCCCGCGCAACCCGGAAAGGCTCTTGAACGCCCATTGCTTGCGTGAGTGCTTTCGAATGCCGCGCGTAAATTTTTGGTATCGTGGGAGGGTAGGTGGCGCCACCAGACGTAAACTACGCCACAGCATCAGTATCTACCTCGACGCCATCATGGATAGTACGCCAAATAGTGATTCCGCTGTGTCCGATACCGTGCTTCCTACGACGCCCGTGCTAGTTCGTCGCGCCTTACCCCGACGCCATCGCCTAAATGTGTTATCTCCCGGAGGTATTGAGACGACATTGAGACTTTATGAGCGTGCTGATGCCAAGTATATTGTTGATGATGAAGGCAGTGACGACTCCAGTAATTATAAGTCGAGTGATTATGGCCATGAGAGTGACAAAGAAGAGCAATTCCTGGGATTTGCGAGAGAACATGAGAGTGATAAAGGTGATGTACCAGTTTTTGAGGAAGCTGGTTTACCTACAGACGGTGAACTTGAGAGAGTGAGTGAGTGGGAGAGTTCAAGGTCACTCTCCAAGTTTCGCAATAGTGACACGACCCCAAGCCCTTCACCAGCTAAATTGCCTTTCAAGCTACACTTATATAAGAAGAAAATACTTGAAAAGGCGGCCGCGGCAGCTAGGGAACAAGCCAAAATACTTGGTGAGGATGAGGCTGTGAGTGAGGGTGAGCGTGGTGACCCTTCTCGCCCGCCATTGTCTCCCTTATCTACCCACGCCACCCAAGATGACCCGGATGACCCGGGTGCCCCGCATTCTTCCCCACCACCCCCACCACTGCCAAGGGTTGAGGACTCCCCACTTTCGGCCTATTTGCCTCCTAGGTCCCCCGACAGGAGACATACTGCTGCCGAAAAGGGGAAAGGCAGCAAATATGCCAAAAAAGGAAAGACAAGTAAGCGAGTTTTGTTCGAGGCTCCCGCGGCGTCCACCCCTGCCGGCCCCAGCCATACGCCCCCGCAACTTTCACCACGATCCTCCCCACCTCTCCAGCCGTCAACATATGTTCCTGACGAAGTCTTTGAGCTCGCATCACCAATACCTGGGCCTAGTGACAGTGAAGCATTGCTTTCTGTCACTCGTCGCAGGCCAAGGAGCCCAGGACCTCGGGGGGACACAGCCTCACCTGCCACTCCTTCCCCACCTGCACGCCGCCCACGCATCACTCGTTCCCCGCCAGATTATGTGGGGGCCACTGATGATGAAGGGCACCTCTCTGAAGACTCTGGCCATGATTACATAGGTCCACCGTCAGGGCAAGATGACCACTCTGACGATGACTATATGGACATCGACGACCCTCGACCCATCCGCTTGGCCCGGCGTCGTGCTGGCCGCCGCCCTCGCCGCCCTAGGGCGCGCGCCTCCCGAGTTGGCCGTGGGCGTGCTGGGCCACCAGCTGGAGCTCCTCGTCAGCGTAGACAAGACCCATTCTACGTTTTTCAGTGGCAAGACGTAGTTGATGGGGATGGATACAACCCTGATGTGCCAGCTTTTGATGAGGTACTGGAGGGTTCAGGCATTACCCCCAATTTTCCTGCAGGCCCCAATGCTCCACCACACGAACTATTTGAGGCCTTCTTTGATGAGGAGGTGGTAGGCTATGTTGTCAAAGAGACAAATAAGCAGCACCAATTCCAGGTCCACTTTTTGGGCAAGGTGACCAAGGGCCACATGAGGCAGTGGACCCCAGTGACTCATAAAGAGTTCATGGTGTTCCTGGCACTCACCATGCTAATGCCTCATGTCAAGAAGCATAGGTTGCCTGACTATTGGATCACCAATGATCTCGTATCCACCCCTGCCTTCGGGAAATATATGTCTCGCGACCGGTACCTTGATATCCTCGCAGCGCTCCATCTTGTCACCAACCTTGACGTCCACCTCCCAGACAAGTTGTGGAAGATTAGGACGTTGTACGAGATGATGCGAGAACGCTTCACCTCCTACTTCAAGCCCTTCCGCAAGGTCGTCATTGATGAGTCTCTTGTGCTGTTCCGGGGAAAACTCAGCTTCCGGCAGTACATCCCCTCAAAAAGACATCGCTTTGGCATAAAATTCTTTGTGCTGTGCGACTGCCAAACTGGCTATGTCCTGGACTTCCTGGTCTACAGCGGGAAGGAAGGGGACGTGCTTGTGGACCCCCTCATTGGCTTTGGCGGAGCAGTGGTGCAAGCCATGATGGACCGCTACTTTCACAAGAATCACGTCCTCTACATGGATAATTACTACACGTCCCCCACTCTCTCAAAGTACCTGCATGAGCGCAAGACGGGGACTGTAGGCACAGTACGAGGGAAAATGAAGGGCATGCCACCTTTCCCTCCAAAGACCAAAAAAGGTGATATGTTCAGGAAGAAGTCGGGGCCCATTCTGGCTATCCACTGGCACGACCAGCGGAAGGTCAACCTCCTGAGCACCATCCACAAGGGTGAAATGGTGGAGACTGGCAAGGTGGATCGCCGCACCCAGGCCAGGGTGACCAAGCCCGATGCTGTCCTGGACTACAACATCAACATGAGGCTGGTGGACAAGTCCGACATGCAGATAGGCTTCATTGACTGCCTGCATACCTCGTGCAGATGGTACAAAAAGTTCTTTCTGCATATGGTGGACATGTCAGTTCTGAATGCCTACAATATATACAAACTTCGGAATGTGAACACACCCATGAAGTTCAATAGCCTGCGGAGGTTCCAAAAGCAGGTGTTGACGGAGCTCCTGGAGAAGTATGGTACGCCACAGAGGGCAGTGGCACATCCTAGGCCGGCTGTTACTGACCGCTTGCAGTGTGCATATTACATGAATAGGCACAGGCTTGGTTCCCTGCCTCAGAATGAATCAGGAAGAACGCAGCAGAAGCGGTGCCATGTCTGCTACAACAGCAGGCTGAGGGCGAGGTCAGGTAAAAAGTCCACCATGGAGTGTGTGGAGTGCAAGGTGGCACTCTGTGCTATAGGGTGCTTCTTTGATTACCACTCCAAGCAGGAGTTCTAATAATCATAGTGAAAGTGACAAAGAAAAGGACAATATGTACAGTATATATATATATAGGCAAAAAGTGGAAGTAAACCAATTTATTGTTATACAAGTCATGTATTATGAGAAAATTGATACAAATACAATTACACCATAATAATGTGAAAGTGACACATATGTATATAATAAGTGACATTCATATGATTAGAACCTATAGATATACTGTATATAAATCAGTGAAAAAAGACAATAAATTGTATATAAAACGTTTACAAAGCATATAACTAAGTGAAAGTGACACAAGACCTAATATTTGATGGCCAAAGTATAATAAACACCTGTGATAACGAATAATCAGTGCCTAATATAACAATAACCTACCTCAATTACTAATAAAATGTACGGTATCGAGTGAAAATGAGCATTATCAGTGACAGTGACACTCTAAAGCATATTTATCAAACTGAAAGTGACACATGACACAATACTTGATGGCCAAAGTATAATAAACACCTGTAATAACTAATAATCAGTGCCCTAATATAACAATAACCTACCTCAATTACTAATAAAATGTACGGTATAGAGTGAAAATTAGCAATATTAGTGACAGTGATACCCTAATAAACATACTTTATATTATAATTGGCCTCAAAATAACTATAAAAATATAAAATAAACATCACATTCTCAATATCAAACACTAAAATCGTCTAAGGGAGATAAACACTTTGGCGCGACGAGCGGCTAGATGCGTCGTAGCCGTGGCCGGGGCGACGCATCCGAACGCGGGAAGAATTTGCCGCCGAAAAGCACTCGTCTTCCCGCGCTCACCATTATGCAACCAGAGGGGTTAGAGACCTCTACTCAACGCCATTCTACAGAGGAAGGTTTGTGGAACATTTTTCTTTTTTATTCATAACATTACTTGCCATATTCATTGAATTACAGAGGAGTTAACATAGCCCAAAGATCGTCAAAACACCCGGTACCGCAGCACAGTCGCGAGCTATAGTCCCCGGGGCTGGAGGGTTAATGACAAATACAAACATTATGTTTTCAGGGACAGTACAGTACATAGTGAGAGAACACTGTAAACCGGACACAAATCCCGTCCATCTCGGAAATTTGCAGAGATCTACAGGGACATGTCCGACATGAGATGCCATTCCGAGAAATACGTGTTTCCGAGTAAAAAAAGAGTCGAGAAAACGGGGGTTTACTGTATACAGTACCGGTAATACATACTAAAAAACATGGTTAACGAAGATAGAACATTTTCGGCAAGAATGTAGAATTTGGGCATACCTCGTTTACACTACGCGGAGCAGCGGCGGACGTTTGTCATCATGTTCCCGTCTATTTTGACTGCTGTTGGATACAATAATATGTTGAGGGGGGCTTTGCCCCCCCTCACCCCCTCCATGACATATTGTCATCATCATATATATTGCCAGCAGGGGGTAAATAACCGAAACCCCCCCCCCCCCCCCCATGACATATTGTCATCATCATATATATTGCCAGCAGGGGGCAAATATCCGAAAAAAATCGCCATCGAATCGTTGTAAAAAAAACAACAAAAAAAACACGAACTTATCCACGGCGATCGACCTACCGTATGTAAACATGACAGCGGCGGACGCTTGCGATCATGTGCCCGTCTATTTTGACTGCCATTGGCTACAATACTATACATCACCCCCCATGAAATATTGTCATCATATATATTGCCAGCAGAGGGCAAATAACCAAAAACAAAATCGCCATCAAAATACACGCGAACTTAACCGCAGCGATCGACCTATGTAAACATGACGACTGTACACCCGGACATCCCATATTTTCAAGCTCAAATTTCTTCAAAACCTTTGAGAAAACATTGAACAATATTAGTAGGTTAGGCTAGTCTACCTTTGGATAAACCCTTATGTCCATAAGAAAGATTGTCACCACCCTTTGAAAGTTAAGTCAGAAAAGATTAGGTTAGGCTAATTTAATCAAGCCTAGGTGGGGTAGAGTGGACTTGCTATTGGATTGATAATCCTTCAGTCCCATACAGTACAGTATGGGGTATGTGCCAGAATATACTGTATACGCTAGATAGATGGCCTAGATATATGTCTGTACCGACAGTGCTGTGACTGTCGGAAATATATTACAAGGGATTTTTGCCCCCTAATGTTAAATGTTTAAAATATATAAGAATGTCAATACCCTAAGTTCTGGGGGGGTAGGGGGGCTTGCCCCCCACTCAACTAATTCTGTACGGTATCCCCCGATCCACGGAAAACGGTTATTGACAAATAGAGCTTATTTTTCCATTTTTATCCTTTTTATGCATAACCCCTTATTTTCTCTGATCATAAGTTCATAGCCCTCCCAACTAGGAGGGGAGGGAGGGGTTGTTTATATAGTCTATTCCCTATAAGTAGGCGAGAAATCATGACTTCTATCCTCTGTAACTCAAAAAGGGCTAGAGCAAATGGGCTGTAACTTTCCATCTATTCCTTGACTGACTCTTCCCAAATGGTAGAAATATTAACACGATTAGGCTACTCTAGTTGTTTTTTAGTTAGAGGTTAAAGGTCATGATTTCTCGCCTACTTAGGCTACAGCAAAATAGACTATAGGCTAGCGGCTAGCCTATAGACCAAGATTGTTGAATGCTGGGTAAATACTAGGTTAGCCTAAATTCCTAGTCCTTGTTGTAAAACATCACTGTAGGCTAGCCTACAGTAGGCCTATATCAAATAAAACAAAATAAAAAATCCAAATATAATATAGCCTAGCCTAAGTAGCCTACCTAGGCCTATACAGGTAAAGTACAGGTACAACTCTTGGCTGTCACACGGTAAACATTTACCAAGATGTGTTATTCTACTACTATTACTGGTATAGGCCTAATCCTGTGTAGCGGGAAGACCTGTACTTAGGCCTATATCTCAATAATTTAGCCGATAATTATAGGGAATAGTCTCGCAGCCTTACTATACATAATTATTAGGGACAATGTAGGTCTATGGAATCTTTATACTGTACTGTAATCCACTGTGGGAGAATAATTTTGATCACATTTATAAAACCCAATATTAACCCTTGTCGAGCGGGGGGTTTTGGGCTTATTTGGGCATATTCAGGCCCTCCTGAATGATAAATCAAGTATCTGCATGAAAAGAAATGTATTCAGCAAAAAAATAGGCGCTAAAAGCTTCAAAATGAGACCAGAACGAGCTACGTAGCACTCGTGGTTCTCATACAGTGGTACCAGTAACATGGGAGTTTAGCGTATAGCGGTATATTTTTTCCAGCTACGCTCACTACTGGGTACACTGCCGGCCTCTCGAGAACACAGGGAGGGTGAGTCAGTGGGCGGCGGTAGGCCCTGGGAGTCGGACGTGTGGCCCGCTGCACTCCCGGCCATTTGCACTCGATTTTAACCCTTTAAAAGCCTTAATAATGCTCCTAACTTGCTGCAAATTGGCGCCCAGCTATAGCCGGGAGCCGCCAGTTAAGGGTTAATAGAAAAAACACCCATTCTCATTCTCAATCAATCTCAGAGCTCTTTCGGAAATCCTCACTGTTTACAAACGCCTTCTTTATGCAGTATAATCGATATTTAACCCCTGCTGGCAACATAGATGACGATTTCAATAATTCATGGGGGGGTGAGGGGGGGCCCCCCCTCAACCCATCGTGTATCCCACATTGGAATTATAGGCAGACAAATTGGATTTTCGGTCACGTATGGGATATAATGTTCTAAATGTGTACTATAGCTTTGTCATAGAGTATTAGTCACCGTAATATATGTCTTTACCGCTGCATATTAAATTATTTTCCCTTAGACTTTGTGGGTTAAATAAGGGTGGAAATAAAAATGGCGACCATCTTGGATCAGCTGAGAACTAATATTTTTCACTTTTTTACCATATTTTTAGTATTTTTGTCATATTCTATATCAATGCTAACCCTGCGGGGGTCTGGGGGCGGCAGCCCCCAGTTTAGTTTAGGTTGTTAGGTTAGGCTAATGACAAAATATGGTTTTAGGGGGCATGTTTTAATATTGCAAAATAATGGGTAAAAATTAATTTGCAGAAGGAAAAACACTTTAACCCTTAATTAGCGGCTCACCACATAAGTCGAGTTAAATAAAGCTGGACTATGTGGCGGCGCTCGACATAGGTCGAGTGGCAATTTCAGCACGTAATGTTGCTGAGAGAGAGAGACAAGTGGTGGCAGGAGAGTAGCGAGCGTATGACTGCTCCAGACCACCGCGGCGAACATACTGACACGAATCCCAGCTCCCTCCTCCCTCTCTCACTCGCTATATAAGGAATTGTATCGGGAAAGTGGCTAATTACATGCTTTTTGCACTCGCATTGCACGGTTATTGCAAGAAAACTAGCCATCATAAAAGGATCGTTATGGTGTCATTCGAAAGCTCTGTTTATGCCCTTTCAGGGATAGGTACTTGTTTTACGTTCTGGGTCTTATTTAGGCATGAAAATGATCACGTAAACAGCCCTATTTTGGCTAAAAACACCCCGCTGGGCGGTACATATAAATAAACCGCATAGGCCGCTCGTAAGGTGTTAAAACAGACTAATTTGTTAGTAGTCTTGGCAAATCCAACGTCAAGGCTATTAACCTAATTGCAATGACGACTTGTCTATTTTGACTGCTATGTCGTCATTCCAACCGCGGTTAAAAAGAAAACGTCTAGAGTCTACTCCTTATCTTGCTCTAGGAGACGTTGTACATTAACCAAAACTACCACCGAAGGTGAAAAAAGCATAGAAGAGAAGAAAAAGGGGTTTACCTTAGTTACCGCTCAAGGCCCATCCCGTGTTCCGTCATGCGCAGATCCCTGTCGAACGTGCGCATGAGCGACCCTCTCTTGTCATCATTTTTTCACGCGTCGCCATTGTTGAGTCCGCTTTTGTTGTGCTCCTTCAATTCACCCTGTTTTAGGTTCGTTTCGGCTTTTCTGGCCTTCTTTTTGTTAGACAGATGTTACGTGATCTAGGGCACACGTAAATGGGCTCCTCAGTGTGTTTAATGGAGACGCGTGTGGAAATAGCTACCGAAGGTACGGGGGCGCCTGGCGTTCCTCGTGTGTGTTTTTCATTTCTTTCTCTTTTCATATTCTTTTTTCCTGTTAGTCTGGGCATAGTTTAGCTTTTAGCTTATTTTAGCCTAGCTTGTTTCTCATTCAGGACTTGCTATGCCCCTATGAGTTTTCATTTTTCATAGCCTAGGTGTACAGTTGGTTCACAATCTGAGATTTCGTGGTGGCGGTGCTGTTTGTAGGGTTTGTGTCGGCCGCATTATTAGCGTTATTCCCGAGTCCCCCCTTTCGAGCCTTCACTGTGTCTCAAGGGCCTGGGCGCTTGGTGGTTCGTGATATCCAGGGGTACCCCACGGGGGCCCCTCCCTCACACCACAGGGTTTTTCGCCCCTGACACATTCTCTCCTCACGGCTAGGCCACCCTTTTTCTCGCCAGTTTCATTTACTGGTTTTTTATTTCCCTTCCTGTTTTCACCTCCATCCTTTCATAGCCTTTTGCCCAATCCTGGGGTACCCCACGGGGGCCCCTGTTTGTGCCAAACCACCCTTCCTGCCATTTCTCCTCATGGGCTTTGCTCTATCTCTGTGGGTTGGGTGGTTCCTGGGGGATGTGCCTCCTCTCCCCTGGTGTGTCTTCCTTGCCTCTCCCTTGACCGGTTGAGTCAGGATATTATCAAGGAAGACGCTGCTCAGCTTGATGGCCATCGTCGCTTGGAGTTCATAAGGAGATGACGCTTTTTTCTGGGCCTCTTTTGGTTTTCCCTAGACGCTCCTCTCGCTTTTTCGGCGCCGGACCATCTCGGCCGGTCCCGCAAATTTGCGGAGTGCTCGATTCGGTCCTCTGGGACGTTTCGGCTCCCCGCAAATTTGCGGAGATCGCTGGGGGGTCCCGCGGAGATGCGGGAGGGTTGTGTCGGTACGGTTATGCCTCCATTGGCCCGCAAATTTGCGGTTATAGTTGGCTTTCACTGTTGACCTTTTTTATGTCATATTGTTGCCTGATACTATATTGGTGTATGAACTTTCCTGGTGTTATGGACCCTGCATGTGAGGTGTTGAGTGGTGGTTAACACTTTCTCCATCTTTGCAGGTTCTGCTTGTGCTCTTCCGCCTCGCCCGCCCTCCTCACCTCCCTCGGTGCTGCCGGTTTAGAGTGAGTACGACTTCCAGTTTGCATGTGTGTTCCTGTTTACCCATGCTCATTCCCTGGTTTTTATTGGACATTATCTTCACTTACTCCGTCAACGTGCTGCTTATGGTGTGTGTTCTTCCGTTGCAGGTGGGATGCCTTGCTTTCGCCAGGGCTGTGGCTCCCCGTGCTTGGAATGCCACAGGTCCTGCTTATGCCACTCTCAATGTGTGTCCTCTACGGCCTACCTCCCTGCTCTGTGTGGCCCGTGTATGGACCTGGTGGACCATCACCCTGGTTCCTCTGACGCGGCAGTGGCCTCTGCATCCCTTCAGTCTGTGTGGGCGGTGGTCTCCCACCACATTAGGACTGTGGGCCACCGTTCCCCGGCCTTTGTTGACGACCGGATCCGCGTCGCCCTGGGCATCCCTGACCCGTCTGGAGGCCGTTTACCTGGCCCTCTCCCTGCTCGGGCCCTCCTCCCTGAGTCCCGTGGTCGGTCGTCACATCGTCGGGAGGATCCCTAGCTCCGTCCACGCTCTCGCTCTCCTCGTCGCCCGTCCTCTACTGCCCCTCATCGTCCTCCTGATCACCTTGACTCCGTCCGTCGCCCTTGTCATGGTTATCGCCCTGAGGCCGGGGTTAGCGTCTCTGCCCCTGTACGCCCTCCCCTGGCCTCTCCGGATAGGGGCTCTACTACCTTCCGCCCGCTTCCCCTGCACAAAAGACGTCCTCTTCATTTGTCCTCTACGCGCGCGGATGTTCATGCTGTAGCTGGCCCTCTGCTCCCTCCTCCTACTCTGTCCAGGGGGGTCCGCCAGGATGTAGTTGCTTCTCCTCCTACTTCTCCTGCTTCGGTGCCTCTTCTTCCTTCACGGTCTCGTCCCAAGGTGGAGGTCCCTCCCTCCTCCGCCTCGGTGTCGGGCCGCCCTGTTCTCTCAGCCCCGGGGATCCTTGCTCTGTTTCCCCCCGCGGCTCCTTCTGACCTCCTTTCACCCGGCCAGCCTTCCCACTCCCGTCATCCTGCTCCTCTTCCTTCTTCTATCCCTGATCTTCGATTACCGGCTCCCCGAGGGGGTACCCCGCCGCTTGACTCGGTGGAGTATAGCGAGGTTTCGGGGTCCCCTTTCTCGGGGGCTGACGTGTCGCTGGAAGAGGGGGATGGTGATGTTTCCCCTTCGGGCGTTAGTGATCGGGGACGAGACCCTCAGGGGCGCCACGGCCGTCGTCGCTCGCCTTCTTTGGGCCGCGACGCTGCTGTTTCGTGTCGTGGGTCTCGCTCTCGCTCACGCTCGCCCCTGCGGGCCGAACTCTCTTCGGGGGGGTCGCCTCTCTCGGATCGATTTTCGGCTATGCAGGGGTGGGTTGTGTCACACTTCGACGCGCGCTTGGAGGCGATGCAAGATTCCCTCTTATCGCGCTTCTTGGCGGTGACACAACCTCAGCGCCTCACCCAACCTACCCCTGCTTTGGTCCCCCTCCCCTCTGCGGTGGACCACATTCCTTCTCGCCCTGCTTCTCCGCCTGCCCGGTCGTCGGCTAGTACTGCTCCTGCCCTGGCTCAGGTGGTTGCCCCTGCTGTCTCCCATGCGGGGGTTCTCCGTCTGCTAGGGTAGGATCCGCGCTTGCCCCCCATCCAGAAGGCCAAGGTCCCGTCGCGGACTATGCCGCTCCTCTATGGCTCCTTGGCTGTTTGGAAGGGGGTGCAGGCCTCCCACCCGGAGCGTGCTACCGACTTCCCGTCAGGTGAGAGGGCCCTACCTTCGGACTGGTCGGTCCAAATTAATGATAAGATGCAGTTCAGGGCGATCAGGGTGGATGGTCAGGTGGCCGACGTGGAGGTGCGGGCTTACCCTCCTCGGACTGACCTTCAGTACTTTTCGGTGAAGCCCAAGCCCCCGTCTGCTCCTCGGACTAAGCTCTGGTCAGACTTCAGCCACCAGGACATCCTTCAGGATGTTCAGTCCCTGGCTGTGTTGACGGGACTGTCCTCCTATGGGACGGGTTTGTGCGACGACGGTAAGCCTGGCTTAGCCGTCGTGCTCGATAATCCTCTCCCATTGGAGGCCTGGTTTGCTGAGGCCTTAGAATTCGCCAACCGTTCCGTCGACAGATCTGTTTCAGTCCCTCCCCCGGAGTCGTCACTGCTTTTGCCTCCTCTTGTATCTGTCGGCGGATTGGATGGCAAGTTCTGGTCCTGGATCAGCGCGCCCAAACTTGAAATTTGTGCTATTGCTAACCCGTTCTTCTCCCACCCAGATAAGTCCTCTGTCGACAGGGATTTTACCTTGCGGCAGAGGGTGGCGAACTTATTGTCTTGTCTTTTAGGTTCCCTCCAGACGTCTGTTCACCACCTGAGGCTTATCGAGGCGACTGCACCTGGCGATCTTCGCGAGGGTTTGGACCACCTTCAGCTCGCGGTGTCTTTGGTTCCCGAGCTGAAGGCGGTTTTGTGCGAGGCAACTCGACAACGCCAGCCGGTAAGGTCCTCGTTCTGCCGGAAAGCCCCCTTGGATATTCGTCAGGGTTTGTTGTACTCGGAGTTATATACATCGGGGCTTTTTGCGCAGGATGCTTGGGAACGCTACGCTTCTCTGTCAGCGGACCCTGCTTACGACACGCAAAGACGCGCTGTGTCGCGACCAGGGTCTTCGCAGTCCCGTCCTTCTGCCGGTCCTCTTCGGGGTGCTGCCGCCAATGCTGCCGCCAAGAAAGGGCGCAGGAAAGGGAAGTTGCCGGCCAGAGCGTCGGTTCCGCCTCGCACTTCTGCTCCTGCTCCCTTTCATCCCCGCCGTGAAGGGGCTGGCCAGCCTTCCACTTCCGGCCGCACTTCGACGGGGTCAGACGCACGACGGACAGGGGATGGGGTGACCCGCCCTTTTCGGCGAGGTGGGGGGGGTAGAGGTAGTCAACATGGCTCTTATGACCGCAGGGACCGTACTGGGGGACCCTCCACGTCAAAAAATGTGTAGGTTCTCCAGGTCGGTCTCCTCCTTGTTCTCCTTCTCGCCTCGCAGAAAGGGTCGCTCACCTCATCTCGGGGGCTCCCACAGGTTGTTTTCGCCCTTGCGCCCCTCGGTGGCCGCGAGGGACGTGGGGGCGGAAGATTGCACGGAGGGGTCTCACCTGGAGATGGAAGTCCAGACCCCCACTCAGCTCTTGTCAACGAAGCCGGCCTGTCTCTTCGGAGGTGGCCGACGTGATTACGTCCATGCACGAGCAGGGAATCGTCAAGGAGGTGAAAGCCGGTCAACCGGTTTTCCTCTCCCGTGTTTTTCTGGTACCGAAGAAGGACTGCGACGCAATGCGACCGGTGGTGGATCTGTCGGCCCTCAACGGGCACATCGTGAACACACGGTTTCGGATGCTGACGGTGCACCAGGTACGACTGGCCCTGCGACCTCTGTCGTGGGTGGTGTCGCTGGACCTCAAGGATGCGTATTGGCACGTTCCTATCCATCCTCGTTTCCAGCGATTCTTGGCCGTTCAGACTTCCGATCGTGTGTTCATGTTCGACAGACTTCCCTTCGGTCTCAACATCGCGCCGCGGATCTTCTCGAAACTGGTGAAGCAGGCTCTGGATCCTCTCCTCAGGAGCGGCCTCCAGATCCTATTTTACTTGGACGACTGGTTGATAGTTTCAGACACCCTAGAACAGTGCGTCCACGACACCCTCACAGTAGTTCGACACATCACACAGTTAGGGTTCAAAGTCAATATTCCCAAGTCACGCCTGACCCCGTCGCGTGTCGTGACGTGGGTAGGTCTCGAATGGGATCTGTCCAACGCTACGGTAACCCAGAGTCAGCCAAACGCGGTGAAACTTCGCAGGAAGGTCTTCGCCGTGTTGCACTCGGTCTCCCTCACGAGGAGGATCTGGGACTCGTTAGTGGGTTCACTGAATTGGGCTGCTCTGACCATTCCCTTAGGGAGGCTCAGGCTGCGCCGCCTAATACTCATGGGCAACAAGGTGTTTCCGTTGGCCCCTATGGATCGGCTCATGCCGATCCCGTGTACCATTCACAGACACTTAGGACACTGGGTTGCTCGGGGCACGCTCTCTGCGGCTGTGCCCTGGACCGCCCCCCCGCCGACGATCTGGGTGGATACAGATGCGTCGAGCGAGGTAGGGTGGGGTTACCAATCCAACCTGGGACATCAACATCATGGCAGATGGGTGGGACACACACACCTACACATCAATGCCCTCGAACTGTTGGTTCCCTTGTTCTTCCTGCGGGACCATGCGCTGGCCCTTCGGGGCCAGTCGGTGGCCTTCCGGATGGACAATCAGACAGCTGTCCACTGTATCCAAAAGCAGGGGTCCTCCAGGTCTTTGACTCTGTTGGGGATCTCCGAGAAGTTGTTCTTCCTCGCGAACCGACACAACATCTCCCTGCACGCCTCCTACCTGCCCGGGACTGCCAACCTATGGGCGGACGCCCTGTCGAGAGGACAGGGCGTTCTTGTAGAATGGGCAATGAAACAGACTGTATTCGACGACCTCGCGGCTTCCTGGGGTGTTCCGGAGGTCGACTTGTTCGCATCGAAGGAGACGCGCAAGTTGCCTCGGTACCTATCCCTCCGGACTCGTACTCCGGAGGGGGGTCCGGACGCTTTCATGGAAGACTGGAGCAGGTGGCAGTCGATATACATATTTCCGCCACCAGACGCACTGTTGATGTGCAAAGTCCTCGCGAGGCTGCGGCTGTACCGCGGCAGAGTCTGGCTCATAGCTCCTCTGTGGCCGGCCCAGGCTTGGTACTCCCAGTTGAAGCGGTGGTGCCCGAGTCCGGTCCCTCTCCCTCTCTCACACTTCCACTTGAGCCAGGTTGGAGACCTACGGACCTCGTTGGCCTTCGCATCGTGGATGTTCGTGAGGCGCGGTGGCTCCCAGTCCACGGACGGGACCTGACTGACTTCCTGAAGCGTTCATGGACGTCTTCGACTTGGGGGACTTACGAGTCCCACTGGAGGTCTTTTACTAGGTGGATACAGGACACTCGCCAGACTGTTAGCTCTCCTTCCCTCGTCCTACACTACTTGTTTCACCTCTTCCGTACACGTCGCTTTCAAGTCAACACTATACGTAACCACTTGTCTGCCATCCGGGAGGTCTTTGAGTCCGTCACTGGGCTGGTCGTTCCGCCGAAGGAGCTGGATTCCTTCATGAAGGCTGCCTTCAGGGAGCGACCGCCTCCGCGCCAGATCCCTCCTCAGTGGGATCTGGGGCGTGCTCTGGACCTTCTGGCTTCACACACATTTAACAGATAGGGAAATGAGGACCAACATTAGAGGAACTTACTCATCGTGGCGGAAAGTTGAGAGTGGTGTGCCATAGGGATCTGTGTTGGCACCTCTCATGTTCCTTATGTACGTGAATGACCTGCCGATAGGCATAAACTCCTACATGTCAATGTTTGCAGATGACGTAAAAATTATGAGACAAATAACAAATAAAAGTAGTTGTGAGGAGCTGCAAGGGGATTTAGATAAAATATACGAATGGAGCACCAAGTGGAAAATGAATTTAATATAAGTAAATGCCATGTGTTAAATATGGGAAGAAGTGTGAATAGACCAAATTGGGAGTACAGGATGGGAGATAATATAATTAGCAAGGCCGAAAAAGAAAAGGATTTAGGGTTGATTATACAAGATAATTTGTCGCCAGAGAAACATATTAACAAGCTCTTTAGCGGAATGTATGCAATGGCCGGGAATATGAAAGTTGCTCTGAACTACTTGGATGAGACCATGGTAGCGAAAATTATGAAGAGTATGATTAGACCAAGATTGGAGTATGCAGCAGTGGTTGGTCCCCGCATCTAAAGAAGCATATTCACAAGTTAGAAAGAATCCAGAGAGCAGTTACTAGATTGGTTCCAAGTCTCAGAGAGCTGCCATATGAAGGGAGGCTAGACAAATTAAATCTACCGAGTCTAAAAGAGAGGAGAGAGAGGGGAGACATGATAATGATGTACAAATGCACCCGGGGGCTGGAGAGGCTGGATAGGGAGGATATATTAATTATGGATACAGGAATAACTAGAGGCCACAGCTACAAAGTAAAAAGACCTACCTGCAAGAACGATATCAGGAAGTTTAGCTTCCCCTATAGATGTATTGACAAATGGAATGGGCTGGAGGAGGAGGTGGTAGGGGCAAGGAATATCCATATTTTCAAGAAAAAATTGGATAAAAAGTAGACTGAGAGACGGGACAACACGAGCTTAGCTCAACTCCTGTAAACTACAATTAGGTAAATACATATACACGGGACACTACACCGGTTCAGTTGCTGGAGCGTACACTCTTCCTTGTCGCTCTGGCCACTGGGGATAGGGGGTCAGAACTAGCTGCCATGTCGCGTCCCAGGAATGCATGCGATTCTCCCCGTCCTTGAATGTCGTCACGTTAGCCCCCTCCCCTCATTTTGTTGCCAAGAATGAGAGAGACCCACGTTTTCAAGCCTTTCACCATCCAGGCTTTAAAGCGTGGGCATACTCACCATGTGTTGTGCCCGGTGCAGGCTTGCACTCCTATGTTGAGTCTGTGGCTCCGACTTCGGGTACTGCTGTGTGGGTGTCTCCTCGGACTGGTGGGAGGCTCTCGAAGGTACAGATAGGACGCCACATTTGTCGGGTCATTCGTGCCAGTAACCCTGCTTGTCGGGGTTCTGCGCACGATGTGCGGTCCTTGCTGCCTCCTTACGGTTCCTGCAGACTCGTTCGTTGCCTGACGTCGCCTCGGCGGGTTTGTGGTCTTCTGTCCATACCTTCGTCTCCTCCTACCTCTCCATGTCCATTGTTAGACCCCCTCGGCCTGTGATAGCTCTCGGGAGTCGTGTTTCCTAGAGCTCTAGCGAAGTTGCCTGGTCTTCCCCCCTTGTCACTCTTTCTTTTACTTTGTTTTCTTTGAAAAGGGGGGGGGGGGAGTACGGGTTTGCAACACTGGATTGCAAGTTTGGGATTATTGGGATAACAGTGGAGTCGGAGGATGCAGTGCCTACTATTCCCATCAAACAGGCACCGGCACTAGAACTAGTAGAGTTTTCCCATGCTAGAATAAGAAGGGCTATAGAAAAAATGAATAGAAGTAAGTCACCGGGACCGGATGGGATACACCCAAGAATCATAAAGGAAGGAGGGGAGATGTTAGTAGAGCCATTGAAAATGTTATTTGAGGTATCGTTTAATACAGGACAAATCCCGATGGACTGGAGAGAGGCGAACATAACAGCTATATTTAAGAAGGGAAAGAGAAATGATCCAGGGAATTATAGACCAGTCAGTTTGACAAGTGTTGTGTGTAAACTAATGGAAACGGTAATTAGAGAAGGAATAATGGATCATATGAAGTCAAACCAACTTTTCAGTGGGAGACAGTTCGGATTCTTGCCGGGGAGGTCGACGGTACTACAGCTAATTAAGGTGGTAGATGATTGGATGCAAATTCTAGAAGATGGTGATGTAATAGACGTGGTATATTGCGATTTTATGAAGGCCTTCGATAAGGTCCCACATAAAAGGTTAATAGAGAAAGTTAGAAGCTATAATATAGGGGAGAAATGTGTGAAATGGATAGAAGCCTTCCTGAAAGATCGGAGACAGAGGGTATTGGTGAATGGAATAGGCTCGGGTGGAGGGAAATTACAAGTGGGGTACCTCAGGGATCTGTGTTGGGACCATTGCTGTTCGTTATATTTATCAACGACTTGCCTGAAGTTATAACTAATGGAAGTGAGGTATACCTGTATGCGGATGACACTAAACTGTATAGAAGAGTGAGGAGTAAGGAAGATATGGGTTTGCTTCAAGGAGATGTGGAGGGCATGAAGGGATGGTCTGAGCATTGGTTAATGCCTTTTCATCCAAAAAAATGCAAGTACATGCGGATTGGGACCAGCAAGATAGACAAGGTAGGATACAGTATGTATGAAGCGATGGAGGAAGTGAGTGCAGAAAAGGATATAGGAGTAGTGATAGATAATAAGTTAAATTTCTCAGAACATTTAGCGGAAAAGATAAACAAAGCCAATAGAATTGTAGGGCTGATAAGGAGGACATTTGTGTCACTTGACGAAGAAATCTTCAGGAATCTATATACAGCGCTGGTTAGGCCACACCTGGAATATGCAAACCAGGTGTGGGCTCCATATATGGTAAAGGATATAGAAGCAGTGGAGAAAGTGCAGAGAAGAGCTAGCAAGCTGGTACCAACGTTGAAGAACGCGGGCTATGAGCAGAGGTTGAGGACACTGGGACTTCCGACACTGGCATATAGGAGAAAGAGAGGGGATATGATAGAGACTTTTAAGATAGTGTCAGGAAAGTACGATGAGGATGTGTGTGAAGGTATCTTCTTGATGCGGGAGGGAACAAGAACGAGAGGACACTCTAAGAAAATTTACAAGAAATAGGCTTGAGGGTGCGAAGAACCCATTTTGTGATAGAGTGGTAAATGAGTGGAACGCACTGCCCCAGTATGTAGTCGATTCCGAATCAATAAGGGAGTTTGAAAGTAATCTTGATAAAGCATGGGGAAGACAAGATTTGAAGTTTGATTATAAAACAAAAATACAGAATAGTAAAAATGTTGCGTCTGCTACCGCCGCCGCCAACACCGTGAACGACCGCAGCAGTGCAAGCACTGGTACTGAGCTGGATACACAGGCATAGTTTGCCTTTTTCCAGAGGATCTACTGTAAGAAACTGTAAGAAATTATGTTATATGTATACAGTACATAAGCATTTTTGCCAACTTGAAAATTGTGTTTTATTTTTGTGTTCCATGTTTTTGTTCGTTTTGGAAGAAAAGGGATTTTGTGTACAGTACTTTTTGGTTTAAGACGAGTCTATGGTTTTGCATTACTATGAATGACGGGCACGTGTTAAAACTGCTCTTTTTAGCTACTCCTCAGTTTTTCACTCTTTTATTAAACTCTCTTGTTTAACTTGTGTTTCTTTGTCATTCATAATTTTGTCTTATGCATTGTTTTTTTTGGTATGTTGGGCTTGGATGTCCTCCTCCTATTTGTTATGCAGCCTTGACGTTGGATTTGCCTAGCCTACTAACAAATTGGGAGGTTTGACGTACCTCCCAACCTACCAAATAGGAAAACCTACTATTTGGTAGTAGTCTTGGAAAATCCAACGTACATAATACCCTCCCTCACGCCGGACCCCTGCCCATCCGCGTTCTTCTGCTGACGTGAGATGTGATGACAAGAGAGGGTCGCTCATGCGCACGTTCGACAGGGATCTGCGCATGACGGAACACGGGATGGGCCTTGAGCGGTAACTAAGGTAAACCCCTTTTTCTTCTCTTCCATGCTTTTTTCACCTTCGGTGGTAGTTTTGGTTAATGTACAACGTCTCCTAGAGCAAAATAAGGAGTAGACTCTAGACGTTTTCTTTTTAACCGCGGTTGGAATGACGACATAGCAGTCAAAATAGACAAGTCGTCATTGCAATTAGGTTAATAGCCTTGACGTTGGATTTTCCAAGACTACTACCAAATAGTAGGTTTTCCTATTTGGTAGGTTGGGAGGTACGTCAAACCTCCCAATCAATGAAGGAACTGATGAGAAAAAAGATTATACAGTAATACAAAAAACACATACGTGACCGAAAATCCAATTTGACCTTAGGCTATAGGCTAACTAAGACCATGAAAACACTAATTTTTCAAAATCTGGAGGAAAAAACATGAAAAATAAAGGTGCGAGCCTATTCCCTATAATTACCATTTAGCCTAGTAATGTTACAATATATTTCGGTAAGAGTTGTGTTACCGGGTTTAGCCTACCACTACCGACATACAGCATAACTCCTCTCTAAAACATTAACCGGTAAAAATTGAAGAGACCCCGGACAGCCTTTTTACTAATTAATTTATTTTTTTGTCTTTGATATAGGCTACAGTGTTGTTTAATACTGAAGACCGTCGCATTTTAGCATTTTCAACATTAGCCTAACCTAACTAACCTAACCTAGTATTATGGGTGGGGGCTACCGCCCCCACGAATGATAGTCATAATGCCGGGACCGGTATTTTGGTATCGGCATTGTGTTTCACGGGTCGGCATTTCGACTCATTTACTGAACCATTCCGAAATCGTTAAAGTTAGCTTAGCATTTCGCTACTTTTCGTTATTTTCGCTCATTTCCGTACTACTAGCCTACCTAGATTTCCACTAATGTATAAAGGTATAATACATATATATATATATATATCAAAAATAGGCCTATATAATAATGGTATTATATATAGAAGTTTTGGTGAAGCTTTAAGAAAAAGGAATGCAAGCAAATCCAAACGATTTTCAAAGACTTTCGGGGTATTCTTGAACCTCATCATCCTACAGCACTCCATCAACTACTGCAGTACCGTAAAACCGTGTAATTTCGGACATTATTCGAGTTTTTTTAACGATATCTCCTGACTGTAAACACATTATAGAGATATAACTAGGTCAAGTGATGTGTGGTGATAGTGCGCGGTAATCCAGGAAGCCTCCTAAAATTATCCCCCATAATAAGGTTTGTGGAAAGTACTAAGAATATACGGAGTAGAGGGCAAGTTGCTGAAAGCAGTGAAGAGCATGTATGAGGGTGCAAAGGCGGCAGTACGTGTGGAGAGTGAGCAGAGCGAGTTCTTTGACCTGAATGTTGGTTTGAAACAGGGGTGTGTGATGTCCCCGTGGTTGTTTACTGTATATATGGATGGAGTCATGAAAGAAATACTATCAGGAGCAGTGGATGTTGGTGTATCGCTGAAAAGGGAGGGAATTGAGTGGAAGCTACCTATACTGCTGTTTGCGGATGATACAGTTTTGATGAGTGATAATGAATGGGAGTTGCAGGGTCTGGTAAATGAGTTTGGAACAGTGTGCGAAAAACGGAATTTGAAGGTAAATACGGGGAAGAGCAAGGTTATGGTCTTCGAAAGGGGTGAAGTCACAGAGTGTGAGGTGAAGCTGAACGGTCAGGCTATGGAGATCGTCAACTCTTTTAAGTATCTGGCCAGTGTGTTGAGTAAAGATGGGACTATGGATGAAGAAGTGCGGGAGAGGGTACAACAGGGGAAGAGGGTTGTAGGAACGCTAAAAGCAGTAACAAGAAATAGGGTGGTCAGTATGGAAGTGAAGAAGTCCTTGCATGACAGTGTGGTAATCCCGACACTGACTTACGGAAGCGAAGCATGGACGTTGGTTGAGAGACTCAGACCAAGAGTGAGAGCAGTGGAAATGAATTACTTAAGGAGTGCGTGCGGAGTTACATGGAGGGATAGACAGACTAATGAGGAAGTAAGAAGGAGGTGTGGTGTGGAGGTAGATGTGCTGGAAAGTGTGAAAAGGAACAACTTGAGATGGTTCGGCCATATGGAACGTATGGAAAGCGAGAGAATGACTAAGAGGGTGTACGAGAGTGAGGTGGAGGGACAGAGAGGGAGAGGTAGACCGAATATGAGGTGGAAGGATGGAGTGAGGAAGTACATGAACGAGGGCGGTGCTGGTTGGGGGGAGGGGCGTCGACTGACTGGGGACAGAGGTGCATGGGGGCGGTTCGTTCGTGGCCACCCCTTCGGGGATCACGGCGTCAGGCAATAGATAGATAGATAGAATAAGAGAGCTATCCTTATCCTAAATGGTGTCCGAAATCATCTTGAAAAGTGGCTAACTTCGGACATAGTGATTTCTTATGGAAAATGATTGCCAAAAAAGCTGGGATAGCTTCGGACAAGCGGAGGGGAACTTCGGACGTACGTTTGTGGTTTTATATCATTCATTTTTCGACTCCTACTATTTTATATGAATATTTTATTATTGCTGCTTATTCCTGTCCGATGTCATACTGGAAAATGCACAGTCAATACTTTTAGGCCTGTATAATTAGTATAGGAGGGGGTTATATACTATGTTTAACAAATATTCTTGTTGGATCTGTTCTCGTTAGGCATTGAACTCACTCTTAAAAAATATTGAGCAGGAAAAATAACGGCAAGAATGTAGTTACCGGGTGTACCCCATCATGTTCCCGTCTATTTTGACTGCCTTTGGATACAAAAATACATTACCCTAACCAAACAACCTAACCTAACCTAACCTAGTATTATAGATTTATAAGTATTTATTTTATTATAAGTATTTATAGATGATTTATGTTGTATGTCGGTAGTGGTACACCCGGTAACTACATCCTTCCCAAAATAACTATCTATCTATCTATCTATTGCCTGACACCGTGATCCCCGAAGGGGTGGCCACGAACGAACCATCCCCATGCACCTCTGTCCCCAGTCAGTCGACGCCCCTCCCCACAACCAGCACCGCCTTCGTTCATATACTTCCTCACTCCATCCTTCCACCTCTCTATCGGTCTACCTCTCCCTCTCTGTAACCAATGCTGTCAAATCAATAACTCGAAAATTAACTAGGCCTAGCGAAAATATATAGGTATGTATACTCTATCACTGCATATACATTTTTATGAATTTGAGCATTTTTATAGGTATAACGTATGTGTTGGGGTTTCTTACGGCAGATAAAATTTGTTTGGACAAGATATATGACTCTCCTAATTTATATATATTATATATCCAGAATTACCTAAATACATAAATCGGTTAGCATATTATCATATTTTTATGGGTTTTTGGACTCAGAGAATGATTATTTTATCTTTAACCACCATTTTAATGATGGACAAGTATTATGAATTATTTTCATAGGGCAAATAATAACAAACTATTTGTTTGTTCCATGTCCGAAGTTACCATTTTTTTGTGTGGAAAACACAATAGGTTAAATGATAAGTGTTCTAGCTAGAGCGTTATACAAGTGTAACAAATTTCCTTTGGTGGATGTTGTCTCTGGTAATTTTACTACAAAATTATATCAGTCACAATATCATTCATACAAACAAATTTTTTCAGGGTGATAGAAGTTTGGCAGGGTAGCGAAAAATGTACAAATTTTAGTCATACCGGTATATACTGTATACAGTATAATATTTTGTTTGTGTACATGTACTCATGTCAGTTCCCTAGGGCTTTTACATGCTCTTCCTTTGCCATTTCTCTAAACGGACCCCACAAAAAAAAACAATAAAAAGCGTTTCCATTATATAATGACAATGGCTAATTACTTATTATAAAATATTTGGCGATGGGCTGACCTATCAGAGTGAGACCTGAGCGATCTCTGCCATACCCATAGCTTACTCTGACTGTTCCTTTTACTTATATATTTTCTAGATCTCAAGTGACGGCGTCTCTTCCGTGGATTGCCCTCCCAATCTACCAAGATTGGAAGCTAAAGCGTCACATTATTCCTTTGCCCCTCAACTTTCTCTTCATAATTGCTGAGGGGCACAGGGCCCTGGGTGGTGGGTGGGGCTTTGGTTTCCCGGGCGTTTACGCACCCTCTCAGCTCCCCGCCATGGAGTGGCTTCGGTCACCCAGGCTTTATTGTGGTCGGCAGGGAGGGTTCTGTGGGGGCGCTCGTTTATGGCCTTGGCCTTACTCGGGGCCTTGGGGCTGTTCGGCCAGGCAGCTTGGGGAACAACAACAACAACTTATTATCGCCGATGTCGGAAGTTACGACCCAAGTCCGAAGCGACCCGGTTTTACGGTACATTGAAGATACCTGGATAGATGGATATGTCTGGTCCACTGGACGCCTGAAAGTTGGAGTGTATACGGGCAAAGTGTAAGAACTAATAACGACGTTGAAGGTTGGCATTGCCACCTGAACCTCCTGTGTGCACGCGAAAACGTCAACATTTATGAACTCATAGAAGTGTTACACAAGGAGAGTGAATTCATATCCAGGAATGACCAGTGAATGACCCAGGAAATTATAGACCAGTCAGTTTGACAAGTGTTGTGTGTAAACTAATGGAAACGGTAATTAGAGAAGGAATAATGGAGCATATGAAATCAAACCAACTTTTCAGTGGGAGACAGTTCGGATTCTTGCCGGGGAGGTCGACGGTACTACAGCTAATTAAGGTGGTAGATGATTGGATGCAAATTCTAGAGGATGGTGATGTAATAGACGTGGTATATTGCGATTTTATGAAGGCCTTCGATAAGGTCCCACATAAAAGGTTAATAGAGAAAGTTAGAAGCTATAATATAGGGGGAGAGATGTGTGAAATGGATAGACGCCTTCCTGAAAGATCGGAGACAGAGGGTACTGGTGAATGGAATAGGCTCGGAGTGGAGGGAAATTACAAGTGGGGTACCTCAGGGATCTGTGTTGGGACCACTACTGTTCGTTATATTTATCAACGACTTACCTGAAGTTATAACTAATGGAAGTGAGGTATACCTGTATGCGGATGACACTAAGCTGTATAGAAGAGTGAGGAGTAAGGAAGATGTGGGTTTGCTTCAAGGAGATGTGGAGGGCATGAAGGGATGGTCTGAGCATTGGTTAATGCCTTTTCATCCAAAAAAATGCAAGTACATGCGGATTGGGACAAGCAAGATAGACAAGGTAGGATACAGTATGTATGAAGCGATGGAGGAAGTGAATGCAGAAAAGGATATAGGAGTAGTGATAGACAATAAGTTAAATTTCTCAGAACATTTAGCGGAAATCCGGAAAAGATAAACAAAGCCAATAGAATTGTAGGGCTGATAAGGAGGACATTTGTGTCACTTGACGAAGAAATCTTCAGGAATCTCTATACAGCGCTGGTTAGGCCGCACCTGGAATATGCGAACCAGGTGTGGGCTCCATATATGGTAAAGGATATAGAAGCAGTGGAGAAAGTGCAAAGGAGAGCTAGCAAGCTAGTACCAACGTTGAAGAGCGCGGGCTATGAGTAGAGGTTGAGGACACTGGGGCTTCCGACACTGGCATATAGGAGAAAGAGAGGGGATATGATAGAGACTTTCAAGATAGTGTCAGGAAAGTATGATGAGGATGTATGTGAAGGTATCTTCTTGATGCGGGAGGGAACAAGAACGAGAGGACACTCTAAGAAAATTTACAAAGAAAGAAATAGGCTTGAGAAGGCAAAGAATTCATTTTGTGATAGAGTGGTAAATGAGTGGAACGCACTGCCCCAGTATGTAGTCGATTCCGAATCAATAAGGGAGTTTGAAAGTAATCTTGAAAAAAGATGGGGAAAAGATGGGGAAAAAGATGGGGAAAAAAGCATGGGGAAGACAAGATTTGAAGTTTGATTATAAAGCAAAAATACAAAATAGTAAAAATGTTGCGTCTGCTACCGCCGCCGCCAACACCGTGAACGACCGCAGCAGTGCAAGTACTGGTACTGAGCTGGATACACAGGCCTAGTTTGCCTTTTTCCAGAGGATCTACTGTAAGAAACTAAGAAATATCTACTCAGTGCCAACTGGTGGCTGACGAAAAATTGCAACACTACCAAAGAAAAACATACACCAGACACCAACAGAAGATCTTTGACCTGTGGGACATTTACAGAAACAAGGATAGCCTATATTGACAAGAGAAATGCTGAGGAGGCTATCCATATTCATCAGGATAGCTGATATAAATTATATATAGGCCTACCAATATAAATATATATATTGACAATTGTTACTGTTTTAACTATGAATATGCTACTGGGCCTAATAAACAAATGTTAAATTGACGATTTATATTATAATTATTGAAACAAAATGTTAGTATTATATATAGGCTATGACAATTTTTACTGTGCTAACTATGAATATAATTTTGGACAAATTTATTGAACAAACAAACCAACCAACCAAAAAAGAGGTCATTAAGTCATAATGCCGACGTATCCATTCAAGACGAAATGCCGACGCTGGTGGCAAGTCAAAATACCGGCGTCAGCATTTTGGTACGCCGGCATTATGACCAGACACCGCCCCCACACCCCCGCTAAATCCATTAAATCCGAGCCAAGAACCTAACCTAACCTATCACAACGACTGTTATAACGTGTGAACAGTAGGATAAAAACTAACCGGTCTTCCCGCGACGGTCTAAACCCAGCTCACGTTCCCTGTTTATGGGTAAACAGTTTCTCGTATTTCACTTTATAGTGAATTTGCGACGGTAGGCCTAATTACATGTACACCAACAAAGTATCGTCCATGAAACTTCTAAAACACTGATAATTATCGATGGGGCTCGTATCCGGGTTGTCTTCAATTTTATCCCATTAACAACCTAATCTAACGGTAGTATTCTAACCTAGTATTCATGTAGCCTAGTAATGAGAATACTAGGTTAGGTTAGGTATTTTAGTTAGGTTAAGTATTTATAGATGATTTATGTTGTATGTCGGACTGTCGGTAGCCTAGTGGTAGGCCCGAGCGGCCCGATAACACAACTCTTACCTATATTTCTACATTTTGCATTCATAAATAGTCCACTAGGCTAGGTTAGGTTAAAAATATTGTTCAATGTTTCTTAGTAAATAGGCTAGGCCTAGGCATCTGAAAAACAGGGTCAATATTTACGAGCCACACCACGGCTGGGATCTCATTTCAAATGGTAGTTTTGAGTTCCTATCATTTTATGCTTCATTGCTATATAATATTTATCCATCGGAAAATAGTTGTTTTTCTTGGTTTATTTGATTTATTTTCTTTGTTTGCATTAACCTAACCAAAAAACCTAACCTAACCTAAATGTATTTGGGGGCTATTAGGTTAGGTTAGATTAGGTTTTTTGGTTAGGTTAGGCCTAGGCTAATGCTAAAAAAAAAAAAAAAATCCAAGATTTTTGTTCTTTTTCCGGTGGATAAAAATTATATAGGCCTACGCTAGCAATGAAGCATAAAATGATAGGAACCCAAAACTACCATTAGAAATGAGATCCCAGATTCCCAGCTGTGGTGCAGCTCGTAAATATTGACCAAAAACAGTTAGAACATAAGAAAATGGGAGTCTGCAAAAAGCCGATCGGCCCATACAAGGCAGATCCCTGTCACATCCAACCCCAATTATAGGCCCAACTCACTAATACCTTGAGTACTGCCCCCACCATAATGGTCAGGGATTAACACAAGATTACGGGGGTCTGCTGAACGCCGATTGGCCCACACCTGGTAGATCCCCCTCACACCCAACCCATCTCGTCCATATGCCTATCTAATTTTATCTTAAAGCTCCCTATCGTTCTTGATCCCACTATATCACTTGGTAGCCTATTCCACCCATCTACAACTCTGTTACCAAACCAATATTTGCCTATATCTTTTCTGAAACGAAATTTATCTAATTTGAAACCATTGGTACGAGTTCTTTCGCTATCACTGAGCTTTAGTACATTTGTCATGTCCCCTTTGTTAATCCCACTAACCCACTTGAACCCAAAATCCTAGGAGCAACATATGATACTCATATGACATTCAAACAGCACACCACAAACATTAAAAAGAAACTGACACCCAGACTTAACGCCCTCAGGTCACTTGCTCACACAAAATTTGGACACAACAAAGAAACTACCACCACAGTATATAAACAATACATAAGATCAGTAATGGAATACGCAAGCCCAGCCTGGGCTTCTAACCTAGCTGAAACACATCATAAGACCTTACAGACTATCCAAAACAAAGCCCTGAAGATCATTACAGGCTGCACAGCTACTGCACCCACAGATCATCTACATCAAGAAACCAAAATCCTCAAAGTCAAAGACCATCTGGACATGAGAGGCACTCAATTCCTGGCAGCAGCCTCCACGAACCAAGACCACCCACTAAACTACATGGCAACACACCCACAGACACCAAGAAATATCAAAACAACACCAGCACACGGTATCACACACAGTTATTGTCCTCTCTCCCTCCCTGCCCACCCCGAACCAACTTCCAGAAGCACATCCATACTCATATCTCTCGCCAATCCATCCACTCACTCACAGACAACACGCAGCTGCATGCACGACCTCCCAAAATCCATCCTTCCGAATCCTCCCTCCCTCGCGAGGACAGAGTCCACCTGGCCAGGCTGAGATGCGGACACCATCCAGCTCTCCTGAGCTATCAGAAGAGACTGGATGACTCCGTTGTCGACGCCTGCCCGGGATGTAACACAGCACCCCATACCATTAAACACATCATAGAAGACTGCATTTCACACAACCACTTACGCCAACAACACAACCTACACTCAATGAGAGCTCTGTGGGAAAGCCCGATCGTGGCCATGGCCTTCCTCACGGACTCGGGGCTGTTCGGCCAGGGAGCTTAGGGAACAGCAACAACAACAACAACCCACTTGAACACCTCTATCATATCCCCTCTAACTCTGGGTCTCTCTAACGAATGTAAACCTAATTTCTTCAACCTTTCTTCATATGGAAGATTTCTAATATTATGGATCATTTTTGTCATTCTACGCTGTACTCTCTCCAATGAATCTATGTCCATTCTGTAATAAGGACACCAAAATTGGACAGCATAATCCATATGGGGTCTCACTAATGACAAGTAAAGTTTTAAGATAACATCAGCAGTTCTGTTACTCACACTCCTAGAGATGAACCCGAGAATCCTGTTTGCCTTATTACGAACGCTTATACACTGTTTTCTAGGCTTCAAATCATTGCTAACAAACACACCTAGATCTTTCTCGCAGTCTGAATTTTCTAATTCTAAATTAGCTAGTTTATATTTAACATTTGTTTGCATCTTCCCTATCTTTAATACCTTGCATTTGTCAATGTTAAACTTCATCTGCCAATTTACTGACCATTCATGTAAGGTATCTAGATCCCTTTGGAGGCACTCTATATCGCTATCTGAATCAATTGATCTACCCATTTTAGTATCGTCTGTGAATTTACTTATCCTACTAGTTATACCTAAATCTAGGTCATTTATGTATATAAGAAACAACAGGGGACCTAATACCCTGGGACCCTGGGGGACACCACTTTTGACTGCTCCCCACTCTGACTTGGTACCATTTATGCTGACTCTCTGTTTCCTACCAATTAGCCATGACCTAATCCATCCCAACAACGATCCTCCTATTCCATGTGCCTCAACCTTTCTCATCAATCTCTCATGAGGGACTCTGTCGAAAGCTTTACTGAAATCTAAATAAATAATATCATATGACTTGTCACTATCTACTGCTTCATATACCTCCGAGAAAAAGCTAAGCAAATTAGTAAGGCAAGAACGTCCGAGTGAATCCATGCTGAGAAGAATTTATTAAGTTAAATTTTTCTAAGTGGGTTCTAATTTTCCTAGCAATAATAGACTAGCAACTTTCCTATGATTGATGTGAGACTAATGGGACGGTACGGTAATTGGATGTTATCGATTTATCACCTTTTTTGAAGATCGGAACTACATTTGCAAGCTTCCAAGCTTCTGGAACTAAACCTGTTTCTAATGACTTGTTAAATAAAAATGCTAATGGGCCACTTAACTCATCTCTGCATTCTTTTAATACTCTAGCATATACCTCGTCAGGACCAGGCGATTTTTGAGGTTTCAGTCTGTCAATTTCCTTAAGCACATAATTTCTACTTATACTAACTGTACTTAACATATTTTGGATTTTTTTTATTTTAATACCACAAATTTTCAGTGTTTTTTATAAACAAATTGGTCATTTGCATCAATATATAGTGTTTGTAATTAATTAGAAATCTCGGGAAAACCTATTTTCCCCATTAGGCCTATCGATCGATGTTGAGACACGCTCGCTCCCCGATAGTGATTTGAAAAGACATTAGCCTAACCTAACCTAGTATTATGGGTGGGGGCTGCCGCCCCCACCCCCCCGCTGGTTGAGTACTAATCCCTTAACCCTCTCACGACCATAGGACGCAGAGGTTGCCAGATTAGCAATAAGAAATAGATTACTCTCACTGTTATAATTACCTCTCCAAAATTAGTTTTCTGCCCACAGCTAACTCAAAGACAACTGCAGAGGTTGAAGTAAACAAACTAAAGGTTTATAGATACCCCTGACGGTAACAAAGGATTTAAAGTATCCCTAATAGGCTCAAAAATCGCGTCCGGATGTGAGAGGGTTAATAAAAAAAAAAAAATTGGCTGTCGATTATACGAAGGTGAAAAAAAGTCGATGAAGTCCATGGTGTTTACTCTGCAATCTTCAGCTTGATTGTACATTGATAACGGAAAAGTACCGTATTGACAACCTTGTTACGAAAATTAAATTTTAGTACTGTACCATACTTTTATATTAGGCTTTTACGAGGGTTTAACACATTTTCATATGATCTTTAGAGCTATCGATGACTGAAAGTACCGTATTGACAACCTTGTTACGAAAAAGATATTTTAGTACCATACTTTTTTATTAGGTTTTGCCGAGGGTTAAAACAAATTTTCTTATGATCTTTAGAGCATATAGATTCAATATTTATCTTCAAATATATCCAAAAAAATTGTGGTATTAAAATAACATTGAACCTATATTTTCTATACTCACTTACACTTAGTTACACTTAGTTGTATTCCGTCCGTTAGTGACACAGTTGAGCTGGGGCTCCACTGCGACCAGGCAGCTCCCTTTCTTCCACTCTCCATTCCAGAAGTCGGTTGGAGTTGGTGCTGGGGTATCCTGGTGTTGGTGGCCGGTCCGGTATTTTGGCCAGCCACATGTCCAAGTGTTTCTTGAAGGTGTCTGGAGACACCCCGGTCATGTTCCTGAGAGGGGCTGGTATACAGTTGAACAGTCTGGTTCCATTGTATGTAAAGCTGTGATGGATCAGGGATTTGATTTTTTGTGTTGATCCCGGCGTAGTCCTCACATAGCACAGCCTCCCTCGCCTTTGGTGCCGAGTCTCTTGGATGTTTGGATTTGGTAACTTTTTTTCCAAAATCTTCCAGACGTAGATGATGATGTATCTCTCCCTACGTCTTTGAAGTGAGTACAGCTGCAGCTCCTTAAGTCTCTCCCAGTAGTTAAAGTGTTGAAACCCATGGATTTTACTGGTGAATGTCCTCTGGGTGGCTTCAATTTCTGTTATTTCTCCTACTTTTTGGGGAGACCAGAGCTGGGAGCAGTACTCCAGTCGTGGTAGGACCAGTGACTTCCACAGTGTTAGCATACACCTCTCATTTCTTGTGTGGAAGGTTCTCAGGATCCAGCCTGCTATTTGTTTTGCTGTTGTTGTGGCTTTGGTAATATGCTGGGAAAAAGTGGCGTCACTGCTCATATTTACTCCCAAGTCCTTCACTGTGTCCTTGGCGGTAATTTCTTGCTGTCCACTTTTGTAGTTGGTGTCGTTTTGTAGTGCTCTCTTGTTCCCGTACCTTAGAAGCTCGAACTTGTCTCCGTTTAGGGCCATGTTGTTTTCTTCTGCCCACTTCAGGATTTTGTCCAAGTCTTGTTGTAGTAGCTGAGCAGCATGTTGTGAGGTGATTTTCTTCATGAGTCTGGTGTCGCCTGCAAACGATGTGGCTGTTGAGTGTTCCAGGTCCCTGTCGATGTCTCCTATCATGATGAGGAATAGGAGAGGTCCCAGTACTGATCCTTGTGGTACTCCGCTGATGACCCCACCTGCTTCTGATAGGCTTCCTTGAACCGTGACTCTTTGTTTTCTGTTGGTGATGAAGCTGTGGAGCCATCTTCCAAGGTCTCCCCCTATTCCCAGTGATTTGAGTTTATGTAGAAGGATCCCATGGTCCACCTTGTCAAAAGCTTTGGCGAAATCTAGATATATGACGTCTACATTTTCTCCGTCTTGAATATCCTGTAGGATTTTGTCGTAGTGTGATAGTAGTTGTGAGAGGCAGGAGCGGCCTTTTCTAAAGCCATGTTGCCCCTCGTTGAACGCCTCGTTATCTTCCAGGAAGCTGACCATCTTAGCTCGTATTGTTCTTTCTATGATTTTAATAAGATGTGACGTCAGCACCACTGGTCTGTAATTTTTGGCTATGCCTTTACTACCCCCTTTGTGTATTGGTGTGACATTACCTTCTTTTAGGGATTGTGGTACATATCCAGTTTGGAGGGACTTGCTCCACAGCAGTTTTAGAGGCAGGGCTAGCTGATGTTTGCAGTTTTTTAGCAGTTGGGCATGAAAGCCGTCTGGTCCTGCCGCAGAGTTTGGTCCAATCTTGTCGATGGCTGCTATTATGTCCTCTGTTGATACTGTTACCGAGGAGAGTTGATGTGGTGTCCCTGGAGCGTTGCCAAAGAAAGTCGTTGCATTCTCGATTTTCTTGTCTTCATTTGGCGGGCTGAAGACACTTTCATACTGCTGTTTGAGTATCTTGGCCATTTCGGTTGGGTCACTCTCAAGTTCGCCCGTAGGTTTTGCAAGTGGTCCTATTGTTGAGGTGTTCCTGAGTCTCCTTTTTGCGTATGCATAGAAGAATTTGCTATTTACTCGTATGTTTGCAACTGCTTGGAGTCCTTCGCGTGTTCTTTGCTCTTGGTGTGACTGGATGAGTTTACGTTCAACTTCATCGAGCTCTTCTTGTAGTTTGGTGATATTGTGCGCATAGCTGGTCTTCCTTTGCTTGGCTCTCAAGTACGTCCTTTTCTTCATTAGTATTTTTCTATCTCTGGGAATCTGCTTGATCTGCTTCCTGCTTGATTTGGGTGGTATGGTGTTTTTACAGGTCTCCAGGCTATCACTATATACGGTACCATATTGACTTCTGGAATCTGTGCCAAATTTTCATTAGTGAAAACGGAAAGAAACTGACTATTTAATGTACTGTACTGCACATTTCTAAATAATTTTGTTATTTCTCCTATTGAAGTTTTTATGATGCAGAGGTTGCCAGATTAGCAATAAGAAATAGAGTTCTCTCACTCTTATAATTAGGCTACCTAGTACAGTATAACTAAATAAGTTGGTCACCAATTATTATAAAATCCATATTTGTTTTCAAATATTGTAAATTTTTCTACCGAAAAATGTACAATATTTGAAAACAAATATGGATTTTATGTGCTCTAAACATGAATGCCGGCTGATTCGGACCATGGCTGATTCGGCCCATATAGAGGCTGATTCGGACCATTGTAATGTTTTGAACTATAAACTTATAAAATACACGACAATTCAACCACTATAAACAAAAAACATCATTGGATTGGCGGGAACTTTTAATTGTCCTTGTCTCGCAACCATTAAATAGTTCAATTTGACCACTTGCGAGTTTTTAGGCTATAAGGAAGTTCGGCCTGTAACCATCGATATTAAACACAAATACAGTAATTATGTAGGTTTATTATGGATAAATAGTATGTTGAATTTGGTTTTATGTATTAATTAATGTACTAAAACCGTATTATAGCGAGTTATTCTGCTAAATATCGATGTCTACAGCTCCAAATTCCTTGCATAATAAAACTCGCAAGTTGTGAATTGACAATTTATTTTTGATTCAGACTAGCCTCTGTGGTGTACAGTTGAGGACAGGAAATTCTGACACTGACGAACCAGACTGGTTCAAATATCAATCCATCGTTCATAGAACGAACTCCTGGATGGGAGAGTGCGTCAATACAACAACAACAACAACATAAGAACATAAGAAAATGGGAGTCTGCAAAAAGCCGATCGGCCCATACAAGGTAGATCCCTGTCACACCCAACCCCAATTACTAGGCCCAACTCACTAATACCTTGAGTACTGACCCCACCAAAACGGTCAGAGATTAACACAAGATTACGGGGGTCTGCTGAGCCAGGGTGTCAAACGACGCTGTTTTTTTTTTAGTGATAACGCAATTGAACTTTTTGTATAATGATAACAGAAACTCCCCCAAGTCTCAACCCTTTTTTTTTTTTTTAAAGAAACACAAGAAGTAAGTTGACATAATTTTGGTCTCCATATTTTCCATCTTGATTGCTTTTAGATTGCAGGAAATGCTGTTTTAGACAACTAAATTCTCAAAAAAAATCCGGGGGGGGCATGCCCCCGGACCCCCCTAGAGCTCGCACCTTCGCGCTATAATGGTAACAAAATAATAAACCATAATGATAACACAATTCATATTTTGTGGATCGACACCCTGTGCTGAGCGCCGATTGGCCCACACCTGGTTGATCCCCCTCACACCCAACCCATCTCGTCCATATGCCTATCTAATTTTATCTTAAAGCTCCCTATCGTTCTTGATCCCACTGTTTTCTATATAAAGGGTTGATGACAAAGTGTCACTGTCAGTACAACTTATTATTTAAGAAGTTTTATGTGGTGCAAGACGGCATTTCATCTTTGCCACGGGACAGCAATTGTTATTATTAGGAAAAGCCAAGACTTGGTTTATTGACGGGACTTTTAAAGTAATCAAGTCTCCCATTTACCAACTCTTGTCTACACGCTCTTTTATCAAATCAGGGGATGACATGAAACAATTCCCATTGTGTTTTTGTGTGATGTCCAGGAAAGGAAGTAAAGATTACAAAACTGTTTTTAGGGCGATACTAGATATGCTTCCAGTGGATTATGCAGTGACTTCATTTGTAGTAGACTACGAAAAAGGGCAACTATAAGCATTAATCACAATCATAGTGTACAGTATAATATTATGTATATAAGCATTCCAGTTAGGTTTTATTGACAACTATATGTATTTAGGCTATAAGCAATTATTAATCAAAATCATACACAAAAATAATGTTTATTTATATCTACTCCTTCGATAAATTTATATATTATATAAACAGCATTATAGCCTACTATGTACGAAACCTAATAACAAGATTAATAAAACTACATTAGGCCTAAGTCAAAATAATCATAATAATTTCATATGATAATGATCATGGTCCGAGTAAGCCTGGGACGAATATATTGTGGTCCGAATGAGCCTAGGCCGAGTAAGCCTGGGACGAATTAATGTGGTCCGAATGAGCCTGGGACGAATCAGCCGTGGTCCGAATCAGCCGGCTACCTCTAAACATAATATGAAAATGTGTTTTAAGCCTCGGCAAAACCTAATAAAATTTATGGTACTAAAATGGAATTTTGTCATAACATGGTTGTCAATACCTTCCTATAGACGGCACCGATTCGTACACACGCCATTTTCACCTGTCTCCCGAGGTCTGTCCACCAGCTTTTTAGTCCACTCCACCTGCCCATCTCTGTCGATAGGTTGGGTTGTTTGGTTAGGTTAATATACTAGGTCTTAGAAACAAGATTCGTAGTTCTCTATCTATCTATTGCCTTACTCCCCTTACGAGGGTGGCCATACACAGAATGCCCCCAAGCGGACCTATTCCCTGTGAGAGGGACAACCCGAGCCAGTTTAGTGAAGGACATACAGGATTGACCACTCAATTTAGGATCCGTCCGACTCCGAGGCCCTCTGTGTATCTTGTTAGCACTATTTTTCTACAGTGGTGTTCGGCTAGTCCATCCACTAACCTGCCATACCCTTAGGTAAGCAGTACGGATTTGTATCAGGTTTACTCCCCTAGACAGGTTGCCAACCAAGGCTGACGAGTCCCATCCACCCGGGTAGTTGCGGTAGTATTTACGGTATCTGGACACTTCGAGCGAATTCATATTCAAGCGGAGGCGCATTTAGGTTAGGTTAGGTTAGATTGTGCATCCGCTCGATCAGGAATTCGCTCGATGTGACTCGCATTCGTATTTACAGATACAGCCGAATACCAGTAGGCTACTAAATGGGCGCCGGCCCAACCGCCATGTTGTATCCCACGTAGGCCTACTACGGACACATTGTAGGCGTTAGGTGTGGATTAGGCTTGTATCCAATGTACTAGGTCTATGTTACTGGATATTTATGATTTAAATAAGTTCTACGTTTTCGATAAATCTGGTTATATGGCTTTGCAATTAGGGAAATCATGCGCCGATTTCCGACATTTAGGCTAGTTAGTCTTTTTCGATTCTCAAAATACGATCCAAGTTTTGCCAAAAATTGGCTCGGGTTCTCCAAAATTATGCTTTTTGGGGTTTGCAATTTAGGGAAACATGAGCCAAAATTCTAAATTAGGTTACTGTAATTTGTTTACTCTTAAAATTCGCAAAATCCGAGCCAAGTTTTGCCAAAACTTGGCTCGGGTTTTCCAATATTCGGGTTTTATGGCTTTGCAATTTCGGGAAACCTGAGCCAAATTTCTAAATGAGGTAACCGTCATTTTGTTGTCTACAAACTCTCAAAATCCGAGCCAGCTTTGGCCAAAACTTGGCTCTGATTTTCGAAATATTGAGTTTTAGGCCTTAGAATTAGTTAGAAATACCTTAAAACCCGAGCCAAGTTTTGCTAAAATACGTTTTAATCGCCGTTTTACGCATTTAACCCCTCATTTTCCCTGTACTTCATAGCACTCCCCACTATCGGGCGGCGTGTCTTAAGATCGTTGTATAATGGGGAAAACGGTTTCGCCGAGGGTTGTAATTATTTCCAAACACTATACATTTTGTGATAGAGTGGTAAATGAGTGGAACGCACTGCCCCAGTATGTAGTCGATTCCGAATCAATAAGGGAGTTTGAAAGTAATCTTGATAAAGCATGGGGAAGACAAGATTTGAAGTTTGATTATAGGCTAAAACAAAAATACAGAATAGTAAAAATGTTGCGTCTGCTACCGCCGCCGCCAACACCGTGAACGACCGCAGCAGTGCAAGTACTGGTACTGAGCTGGATACACAGGCATAGTTTGCCTTTTTCCAGAGGATCTATTGTAAGAAACTGTAAGAATATTGGGTATTATTCTATAATTGCACCTATACGAGCTTAACAAATTATTATTGTATTTAACAGGAAGGTACGGCGAGGTAAGTGATGTGGTATAGGTGGCAATATGCGGAAATGGATTATAAAGGCATTCTGCCCCCCTCTTACCCCCTTACGAAAATCTACGGTTATTCACTCCACCCCAACTGGATTTCTACCGTTTTACCCAACCAGCGGGGGTGTGGGGGCAGCAGCCCCCACCCATAATACTAGGTTAGGTTAGGTAAGGTTGTTAGGTTAGGCTAATGTCTCTCTGAAACATTGTAAATCCGTGTCACATCTAGATTGATAGACTTTTGTCAGAGGGGGTCGGAATGCCCTTATAATCCATTTCCGCATATTGCCACCTATACCATATCACTTACCTCGTTGTACCTTCCTGTTAAATACAATAATCTTTTTTTTAGCTCGTATAGCCTAGGTGCAATTATAGAAATTTACCGAATATTGATGAAAACTAGCCTAACAGGGAAAAATAAAAAAATCCATGGGAAAATTGGTGATAATATTCAAGGACAGTAGTGCGACGTTATGAGAAACAATTTATTAGGGAAAATAGGCACCAATAGATTCGTCATATTTTTCTCCATAGGCCTATAGTCCGCATGGAGGATTTTCGTTATCAACAAATTGAAAAATACCCACTTCACAGACAAATACACCAAAAATCTAAGTCAAAGCGGGGTGTGGGGGCGGCAGCCCCCACCTATAATACTAGGTTAGGTTAGGTAAGGTTGTTAGGTTAGGCTAATGTCCTTTCAAAGGGGTATATGCTAGTAAACACTAGGATACCCTATACCCAGTCAGAGGTAAGAAGAAGAAGAGTCCTGCAGTAGTCTCCTTGAATGTTACCAAATTGGTGACCATCTTATTTAGTTTTTCCGGCTACCTCTCCAAAATTAGTTTTCTGCCCACAGCTAACTCAAAGACAACTGCAGTCTGCAGAGGACCAGAGGTTGAAGTAACTAAACTAGCCTAAAGGTTTCTAAATAGCCTAACACTGATGGTAACAAAGGCTTTAAAAGTTTAAAGTATCCCTAATAGGCTCAAAATCGCGTCATATGTCGGAGTCTCGGAGAGGGTTAAGGCTACCAAACCAATATTAGGCCTATAGGCCTAGCCGCCTAGGCCTAGGGCAGGCTTAGGCACCGCTAGGCCGAGGCTAGATGGAACTTACTCGGTGTTTAGCAGCAAATACCAAAGTTTTCAGAGTTCCCTCTTTGTTATAATAGCGCTGCAATATTTTTGAAGCACATCTGTAGAGCTGAGGGACAGGAATAGAATGTCGAAAGCCTCTTTCAGCTAACCCGTCCGCCATATCGGGGATTTCCATTTGCCAAAAAATATGTTGAGCTCGCTGCTACCTTCAGCACCTTCTCCCAACCATGCTATAGCCTAGCAGGCTAGCAAAGACACTCATCAGATCAGATGTTGTTCGGGAAGTAATGCCTTAACAACGGCACTTCCCTGAGAGGTTCTTGTAATTTTCCTTTGTGACGTGCTCTGTTACATTATATTGTATTTCTTTTTCTTTTTTCTATATGTTGCATTATAATCTATGTCTTCTTATTCCAGCTCCTTCATTTTCTTGGTTCTTGTTCTCCACATACCATATAACATCTTCACTCGTTCCTGGTTTTCTTCTTTGAACAGTAGATTTCCTATCACTTGGTTTTCCTCCTCAACGTAAGGTTGTTGTAGCGCTGGTTCCTTTACTCTCTCCTCTATATATATAGGGCACCATAAAATAAAGTGTTTGATGTCCTCTATCTCAGCATTACATAGTAAGCATTTTATATCTCCTCCTACATGTCTGTTCCTGTCTCTTAAATTTAAATGATTCGTTCTATACCTATAATATGACTGAAGCTTCTGTATTATCATAAAGTTCTTCTTCTCCCTTTATTTGATTTAAAGGCCCTGTATATTTCTAAACTGCTTTTCTCCCCTAGCTCTTCCTGCCATTTCCTTGTATCCCAATTTTTAACTTTCTTCTTAATTTCTTCCTTCGTCAGTCACACTGGCACGTGCGGTGACTGGACGACTCGGCCCATGGGACAACTCGGCTCTGACAGCTCGGCCCACTTTTGGACAACTCGGCCACGACGGCGAGACAGCTCGGCCCCATGGTATGCTATGGTTAGGTTAGGTTAAGTTAGGTTAGATAGGGACATAGTGATTCCAAAATGATCAATACGAGAAATAAAAGTTAATGAATTGTCACGTGTTTGATGAAACGATAAGATAGATACATAAATAGATAGGGGCGTAGTGATTCCAAAATGATCAATATAGCCATCTATATCATTTTTATGTTGTCGAAGCAAATAAGGTTGTGAAAGGCCGTGTTGTCTCGTAATTAACACTGGGCCGAGCTGTCTCGGTTTTACTGGGCCGAGCTGTCTCGCCGTGTGCCGAGTTGTCCGAGCCGAGCTGTCCCGTGGGCCGAGTAGTCTAGCATTCGGCACGTGCCACAGACCGCCTCCTTGACTGTAGTCGACTCTATAAAGACGGTTTAATAAGCCCGGTTCACACGAGCCGTCTTCTTTTGCGGGTCCTTCACAACTTCTTCAGTCCTTCTGAAGTTACTCCGTACTCTGTAGTCCGTCACGTGTAGTAGTGTACTGTTAGGTGTGAAGCTATTGCCTTTACAACGGCACTGCTCGTTTGTGTGAAGACCCAAGGTAATATAAACCTTATCGTTTACTTCCTGGTTTACTCACCTGGTGAGTAAACGATAGGGTACAGTATTTATTATTATAATTTATCTAACGTATGTTGCCAATCTGTCATCTGATTATATAGCACTACAGCTCAGTACCTATAATATAACCTACGTCTGTATTGTTTTCATATATTTTGTGTCGTTACTTTCTCCCATTAACCTGGCAAGTAGCCTATGTGAAGTGGTTTAAATTTAAAATTAAATTCACAGCATACTCCTCCATAAAGTGAAAGCTCATGGAATGGTGGTAAAATTGGGATGTGGCTGCACAACTTCCTAGTGGGACGTACACAGATTGTCACTGTGAACGCAGCACGCTCCAATGTAACCAAGGTGCTCAGTGGAGTCCCTCAAGGTTCTGTGTTGAGTCCACTCATGTTTCTAATTATGATTGGGGATATAGATGAGAAAGTTGATAGTTCAAGAATTTCATCTTTCGCTGACGACACAAGGATTAACCGTAAAATAACCTACAAAGTCGATGCTGATCACCTTCTACAAAAAGATCTGGATACCGTATGCAACTGGGCCCAATCAAATAACGTGAAATTCAATAGTGATAAATTTGAATTGGTACGGTATGGAAACAAGAGAAACTTCGAAGGCAGTGAATATCAAGTGGGAAACCAAAATATTTCCGAAAAGGGCTCTGTGAGAGACCTGGCAGTGGTCATGAGCAATGACTATGTACTTTGATCGGAACACATTGAGAACAAAATCTGCTAAGCAAATGTCTGGCTGGATCCTATAAGAACTTTTAAATCAAGAGATCCTGATCATACCATCTAATCCCATTATGGAAGTCCCTAGTGCTGTCCAAACTGGAATATCTGTGCCAGCTGTGGTCCCCTGACACATCATCAACTTGTCAATTAACACCAACACTGTACCTGCTGAACTGAAGGAAGCTATTGTAACCCCTCTATTCAAGAAAGGAAATAAACTAGAAGTTGGTAACTACAGACCAGTTAGCATATTATGTATTGTATCTAAAATCCTTGAAAGAGCGGTATACACCCAAATTTAACACTACCTCAAACAAAATGATCTATTCTATAAGTTTCAATCAGGTTTCAGATGCATGTACTCGACAGACTCCTGTCTCATCCACTTAACGGATCACATTCGTAAAGAAATGTCTAAAGACTAAAGGTAACTACACCGGTATGGTTCTTCTTGATCTACAAAAAGCGTTTGACACAGTAGACCATGATATCCTCTGTAATAAACTACAAGCAATGGGCATAGGGTCTGTGAACTGGTTTAAATCTTATCTTAGTGGTAGAACCCAAAGAGTCAAAATTGATGATAATATATCTGATCCTATGCCAATTAACTGTGGGGTCCCGCAGTGAAGCATCCTTGGTCCCTTACTCTTTCTCGGTTATGTGAACGACATGGAACTGAGCGTCTCATATAAATTATTACTGTATGCAGATGACAGCGTGCTTCTGGTTTCAGGAAAAGACCCAAAAGTATTGCCGCTTCACTTTCCAAAGAACTAGAATCATGTAGTGAATGGCTAGTGGATAATAGACTATCTCTTCACCTGGGCAAGACGGAAGCCATCTTATGTGGAACAAAACGCAAACTGAAAGACATTGTGGGCTTCTCGGTCAACTGTAATGATATTCCTATAACAACAGTGTCACAAGTTAAATATCTCGGACTAAAATCTGCCTTGCTTAGGCCAATCGGCTTTCTGCAGACTCCCATTTTCTTATGTTCTTATGTTTCTAAAACTGGACGCGAGTTTGTCAGGTGAAACAATTTTGGAATCTATCCTGAGTAAGTGTAGAGCACATATAAAATACCTGTATAGACAGGTGGGATGCTTGCCCGCGGCGACCAAAAAGACCCTCTGCCAAGCGCTTGTTCAATGTCATTTTGACTATTCTGTGTCATCCTGGTACTCTGCATCATCTAAATCAGCACAGCACAAACTTCAGGTCACTCAAAATAAAATGGTTAGGTTCATGCTGAACCTAGGACCCAGATCACATGTTGGCCAGGAACAACTTCAGTCACTAGGTATGCTCAATGTCTCTGACAGGGCCAAACAAATCAGGCTCACTAATGCCTTCAAATTTTTCTATGACAGAGCTCCAGAGTATCTAAAGAATGATTTTGTTAAAGCAAATGAGAGGATTGGATATAATACAAGAAACAGGATGTTTAATTTTAAGGTCCCGAGAATCCAAGGACAGGGTAAGCAAACATTCTTCTTCACCGCCATCAAAGACTGGAACGACCTACCCCAGTCCGTGAAAAGAGAACACTGTATTCCTTCAGACATAGCCTGAAGGAACACCTGAACCGGACAGCTGCGAGAAGGGAGCACCAAGCTTATGTCTACTACTAAATGCGACATAAGAGATAGACAAACCAAACTGAAATTATTACTGATTACGGATTACTGATATTTACTATAGGATGTAAGGTATCTTAAAATAACCCCCTAGAAATACTTTCTCTAAAGTATCTATTTCTTTATCCTCCCCATTTTCCCCAGCTAACCTAATCCCACAAGGACCCCAATGGAAATACGCCTAATGGCCTTATTGGGCTATCCTTAGTTGGAATTATGCAAGGCTGGTACATGTCTTATTTGTAACATACTATGTGGTACCAACTCTGTAAATTGCTAACTGAATAAATATTATTATTATTATTATTATTATTATTATTATTATTCAGAAACTGGAACAAATCCAAAGGATCTTTACCAGAAAACTGAAGAATCTCCAACAAGACTCATATTAGGAAATTATACTCTACAGATCGAGGAGGAGGGAGCAGTGCTGTATTATATACACGTGGAAAATACTTGAAGGTATAGTACCAAACCCTCTCCCTGAAGAGAAAGGAGGCATCAAGATCCAACGTCTGCCACGACTGGGGAGGACTTGCTATAGACGAGTCCTTGACTCAACCTCCCAGCGTCACAGGACCCTCCTCTCAACAAGATTCATGAACGTCGGTCCAAGACTATTCAATATTCTCCCACAGGACATCCGTGACCTGACGGACTGCACCACGGTGGCCTTTAACCCGGGAACTGCGGGAAGACTCTTAACCTCTGAAGTGCGCATGGGGGTAATTGGAAACGTCCCCCTGTGCTGACGTATTTGAGGTGTTTCCGCCACTAAATATTCATTGTGCCATTAATAGCATTAATACTTATCCATATGCGCCTATTATGGGTTGATTATAAAGGTATTAACCTGAAACAACAATAAAACGAGTGAAAACAGCGTTTGGATGGTCAAAATCGGAGATATAGCCCGCGAGTTGTATAATGTATGGGTGAGGCAATCTGCTTTCCCGCCAATTTCCCCCAAGGCCACTGAGACACAGTCGATCGATACTCTCTCTCTCTCTCTTGCACTCGCTTGCTATCAGTGATGACCACACCCTCCAATCGGATTTCTAATGTTAGCACGAAAATATACCTCAGAATAAGGGAATAACAGGAAAATAGGTGATAACTGAAGGAGGAGGAGGAAGTGGGGAAGGAGGGGAGGTAGAGGACTGAGATTTTGCATGGCCCAGGGGCCAAAAAAAATAAAAATAAAAAAAAAAATATAAAAAATATTTTTTTTTCGATGTCAAAAGTTGATTTTTAATTTCTCTGACTCTTAAGAGTCTCCCCGCAGTGCGCCGGGGGAACTCTTAAGAGTCTCCCCGCAGCTCCCGGGTTAAGAGTCAGAAAAAAAAAAAATCAACTTTAACACCTTAGAGCGGCCTAGCGGTATATAATATGTAGCCACCAGCGGGGTGTTTTTTACCCAAAATAGGGCTGTTACGTGATCATTTGCATGCCTAAATAAGACCCAGAGTAAAACAAGTATCTATCCCTGAAAGGGCATAAACAGAGCTTTCCAATGACACCACAACGATCCTTGTATGACTGCTAGTTTCCTTGCAACAACCGCGCAACACGAGTGCAAAAACCATGTAATTCGGTACTTTCCCCATACATTTCACTATGTAGCGAGTGTGAGAGGGTGGAGGAGGGTGGGATTCATGTCAGTTTGTCCGCCGCGGTGGTCTGGAGCAGTCATACGCTCGCTACTCTCCTGCCACCACTTGTCCCTCTCTCTCTCTCAGCAACATTACGTGCTGAAATTGTCGCACGACCTATGTCGCGCGCCGCCACATAGTCCAAATTTATTTAACTCGATTTATGTTGCGGGCCGCCAATAGAGGGTTAAACATCGAAAAAATATATATTTTATTTGTTTTTTGCCCCTGGGCCATGCAAAATATCACTCCTCTACCTCCCTTCCTTCCCCACTTTCCTCCCCTCCTTCAGTTATCACCTATTTTCCCTGTTATTCCCTTATTCTGAGGTATATTTTCGTGCTAACATTAGCGAGTTGCAAGCAGGGCATTGTCCTCACTGTTAGCAAGCGAGTGCAAGAGAGAGAGAGAGTATCGATCGACTGTGTCTCAGTGGCCTTGGGGGAAATTGGCGGGAAAGCAGGTTGCCTCACCCATACATTATATAACTCGCGGCCTGTATCTCCGATTTTGACCATCCAAACGCTGTTTTCACTCGTTTTATTGTTGTAACAGGTTAATACCTTTATAATCAACCCATAATAGGCGCGTATGGATAAGTATTAATGCTATTTATGGTAAACATGATTAATATTTTAGGGATGGAAACAGCTCAAATACATGCGCACAGGCAGAGGTGTCTAATTACCCCCATCCTGGAGCGACTGCCAGACGAGCCTCCCATTCCACACGGTCCTGCCTCAAGAGGAGCATGGTCAAACTCGATCCCCGATCAAATCCTGTATGCATGCCCGGATCGAGGAGAGGTGTGGAGGCAGTGGACTTCCAAGTTGACCGAGGTGATGACATGTACCGAACTATGAAGCATTATACATGTCCTCCAACCCCCGGGAAGAACTTATTCATAACAATCGACAATTCCAAAGCCCATCAGAATAGAAAAGTGGAAGGGAAAGACGACCACAAGAAAAGGCACTGTTATGCCCTGTTTTTCTACAGGTTTAACTTGGGTAATGTGAGTTCTAACTGACTGGGTATGTAAGGCTGCATGCACAATACAAGGTATGAGGAATAGAGAACACAAAATAAACACACGGTAACAAGACACACGATCACGTTTATTGATATACCACTTCTGAAATACTCGTGCAAGACAAATGATAGAATTGAACAACACTAGCATAAGTGGATCTGGATGGAGCCTAGTCTCCCACTTCCAACGTTCAGGTATTAATCTTCTGATCACTGGCTTTAATTCACAAGTTTATATACTGGAGACCATCAATGTTACTTATAGATTCATATTCACTGTTAGATTTATTACTGGTAGCTCTGGTGCACAAGTAGTAGTTCACAGACTAGATTAGACACGCGTATTTTAGAGCACGGGAATTCTAGTAACCTCAGGGGGTACTGATCTAAGTTTTATATTCTTGTATCAGAAATACATAGCACGCAAATCAGTGGGCGAACATTCAGATATCACTAGGGTTTCACTTCTATGTAATAATATCTGGGTATATGGGTAATTACGAGAGTTAATATCGCCTGTTAATTAATGAACACTGATACGCTTAGCACTTCCTAATGGAATGGTTATGTTGGAAGGAACATAATAATATATGAATTATACTGGGGCAAAGATATAGCCACTTCATAGAAATATTAAACAGTGAATCTCTAAATAGCACTGTAACAATGTAGTACTGATAGAGTGAATCTTGGGTAGTATTTGATTGGTCTGGTCCTGGTTATCTTGCGTCCGTGATGTTGGGGGCTAACGACTGGTTCCGCGGCCGTCCAGGTGGTCCATATGTAGGAAGTTCTCAAGTACGTGGACAGGTCCTTCTATCCAAATCTGCCACGGAGTCTGCCAGCTCTGGAACTCAATTCTCAGCAACCAACAAGGATAGAGCTCGAGGTTAACTCTGGTGACCAACCTGTGTTGGTGTCTATCTTTCAACTGATTTTACTGGGGACTGGAGCTGGGTTTATAGGCTCGGTTTTGGACCCTGTAGGCCATAGGGAACTCGAGTCCTATGGAATTATTTGAACTCTCAATAGATATGGGGACTAGGTAAGGTGGTGATTACTGTTGTGGCACATGGCTATAGGGAGCCTTCATATTGTGATATAACTGATCCTTAGTAAGAGGTCTATTCTGGCTATACTGGAAGTATTGAGGGGAGGGAGACTGGATCTACTTTGCGAGGAGGATTGGGACAGCTGTGATAGGAGCGTCTCTCTTAGATTGTTCAATCTTCATTATATGGTATAGCTGAGGTGCTAATTTAGTTATCAGAGTATGCAAGAAAGGTTAATGGTTTGTTGTGAGTTAATAGAGGTTAGTAAAGGTGTTAGTCATGCATGGTTAGTTCATTGATAGGAAGAATTCCTGTGCTACCTGGCAATGACCCGGAAGTCAAAACAAGGGTCAGGTATACCTCCGCAGGGGTGGGGATCTCCCTCCTCGGGTGGGTAAAAAGGGGTAGTTGCGCGCCCTGTCTCTGTGATGGTCGTCCGGCGGCTGTGGCTAGGGGCTTGCCATATCACAAGTGTTTGTAATAACCCTCTGTTTATGAGACAGATGTGGGTGTTTGTAATACCAAAACCGAAGGTGCCTTGACTAGCTGGTTTAATCGGTTGGGTTGTTAATTGCATGGTTTGCTGGATGTGGTGGAGACTGGGTTGCTAACTCTGCCACATTTATCTGGAAGTATGGCAATAGAAGTTAGTCACTGGCGAGGCGGCTAGCCTCGCACTGACGAACATTGGGTACAGGGTTGTGAGAGAATAGATGGCATGCAAAGGATTAGTAAAGTTCTAATGTTGTTCCGTCCTACTAAGGGAAGGTAGGCTGGATAGGAGTATATATATAAAAGGTGGGAGAGCGTTAGCAATGGAAAAATCAAGGATCTTCAAGAGGTATGAGGGAGAGGCTAGGTCGGAAAAGAGTCGAGGAGCGCGGGGTGTTAATGAGAGGGAGAGAGTTCAGGGGGCTACGTGGAAGTTTGACCCTAAGGTCTCCGGGCGTAGGGGTGCATTAGACTACAGTTGATATTGGAGTTTGGGGGGAAATGACAGTGAAAGTACGTTAGCCAAATGCTACCGGGGGATGCAAATACGGGGTGGTATATGAGTCTGGAAAAGATAGAATCATGTGGACTGTGGGGCTGTGGGGGAAAAAGGAGGTTAACTGTAGGTGTGTGCTTGACTGTGGATAAAGTAGAGAAAAACATGGTGTATTATTACTCGTCAATACTAGGGGTTATGGACACTATTATTTGACACAATTTCTTGCTGATTTCGTTGTCCCTGGGAACTGCATTTTCTATTAAATATAGACCAAAGAAAAGCGGCAGTTCGTAGGGGTACTTCGTTATTGTTTAGTGGTACTATGATAGACAATGGAAAAAAAGGTTATCTATACAATCTCTGGTTGGGGTAAGCATTAAGTTATAGCATGGTGGCTAACATCTTCAGTCATGGCTGTCTAGGTCTTACGGGAGCAATGGTTCTATATACATGGGTATCTTAGTTTCTTATCAATTAGGACATGGGTTTTTTTAACATACTACTTTTCAGATGGAAGAACATACATAGATTTATGGGGGCGGTTGGTCTTCAGAAACTTAGTCTGGCAAGACAAGGTATTTTAAGGGGTGAACATATTATTTCTCGGATGGAAGAACATACATAGATTTATGGCTGTCTGAACTGGTTGGCATTGGCTCAACCTAGGGACAGGGCATGGGTGTTTTAATATGAATGTGTATTCATGTTCGTCATCATGTAGGTAGAGGTGTAGGACACGAGGGGTAGTGTATGTGTGAGGTGTGGGAAAAGGTCAGTGTTTAGAAGGGGTAGGCAGGTGTGGTTTGGAGCTGCTTAGCCCTGCGGGCCTCGGCCTGTCTGAACTGGTTGGCTCGGTCAGCTGGTCCTTTCGTTCTGTGGACCTTTCTTTCGGGTGTTTCTGTGTGGTGTTCGTTCGTGGCTTCTATGGTGGGCTTCTCGTTCTGGGGCATTTTACTTCCCTCTCCTTCATTGTAGCTCGTCCTGGAGCCTCAAGGGTGAAGTAAAAAGAAGCATAGTCATGGTGGGTCATTTTTGATGGTATTCAGAAGGTCCCACCAAGCAAGAGAGCGAGGGTCAGGTTTCTTTTGCAGGTCAATGTATACCTGTAGGAATGTGTCCTCTGTGTTGAGGAGGGCGGTTGCCCGGGCTTGATGTGGGCGTTGTAGACGGGCTAAGCGTCCTGTGGGGTTTTTACTTTAACCTTTCGTATGAATGGTTTTGTAGTTTTCCCCCGTGGGGGTAGGGACGGGGGCGACGAAGGGTGTGGATTTGTTCATGGTGGAGGTCATGTATCGAGTGAGGTGTGTGGGACTGACAGGAGGCCTCTTCAGTGTGGTGAATGGGTTACTAAGTGAAGGGGAGGGATTAACGCTTGAAAACGGAGCTGGGGATGAAGGGGGGGATATGAGTCTGTTTTTTTTTGGGTTTTCTTGGGTGAGGTTGTAGGCTGGGGAAATATAGTGAGGCAATGCACAATATCGGTTTAGGTAAGGTGCGTGAAGGAGGTGTGTGAGAAGGAGGGGGTGTGTGTGTTGTGTGGCTTGGGTCTTTAGTGTCAGAACGGGGTGTTGTTTTTGTATAACTGTCTTTAAATCTGATGGGTCTGTTGATTATTCTACCTTTGGAGGTCCTGGTGGGAAGGTAGATGTTTGTCGTGGGACTTGAGTCGCTCGACGATGTTTTATATTGAGGGGAAGAACGTTTTACAGGTGAAGGGCATTTATTGGGGCCGAGGTCGGGGGTTATTTGCGAGGTAGATGCATGTGGAGGTTTTTGTTGGGTGAGGGTGGTAGGCGGAATGGGAAGAGGATTTGGTGGGGGTATGTATGGGGGTTCTCTCAGGGGTGACTTTGTGGGGGGGATTTTTTTAGGGCTGGTTGGTTGGGGGTTCGATGAGATGAGGAGGTTGGTTGATGTGTGGGTGGGGTTGCGGGGATAGTGGAGGGGAAAGGGGTGGATGCGGGGGGGTGGGGGGGGGGCTAGACCGGGGGGTAGGGAGTGGAGATTTAAGTTGGAGGGTTGGGGGTAGGGACGTGTGTGGGGTGTGTTCTTTGGTGAGGTCGGTGATTTGCTGGTGGTGGAAATAGGCGGTTTTATGGGTGTTTGGTGGGGGGTAAGATCTAGCAGGTCATTCGGGGTAATGAGGTGGGGGTGGAGAGGGATGAGTTTGAAGAGGAAGGTATGTGGTTTCGTGGTGGGGTGGGGGTTGTTACTTCTGGAATATAGTTAGAGGGTTCATGGTGTTTACTGGTGATTATTCGTCTTCATTCCCTTTGTGGAGGAGAATTCGATGAAGAAGAGGAGGAGGAGGAGGAGGGTAGTGGTCTGGCAGCCCTACGGAACTTGGTTAGCAGGGTGTGTTTTCTGGAGGTTTTAAAATATTTTTGGTCGTGGGCGGTAAGTTGTAGCGTGAGGTTACTGAGGTAGATTGTGTGGTGCGGTTGGGTGTGTACTTGGTTTTGGGTGGGGGTGGTGGGTTCTCACTGTGGTGCCTGGTGGAGGTATCTCAGGGCTAGACGGGAGGTTTTCCGTTGTGGGTGGCGGTTCTCGTACTTGGATAAGTTGGGTAGGTACTTGACTATCAGAAGTGAAGGAAGGTGTCATGGTGGAGGAAGGTGTGATAGTGGGGGCTTGGGGTTTGTGGAGGTTAGTTTGGGGGGTATGTTGAGGAATGATTGTCGGTTCGGTGCTGGAGGGCTTAGGCCCTTAGGGGTTTGTATGGGAATATTCATAGCCTGAGTGGAAGGGTGAGTAGGGGTGTTTAATTCAGGGTCGGACGTGTGGGGTGGGGTAATGTCTTGTGGCTTTAGAGGTTTAAACGCTCGGACGAATCTAGTTCGGAACGTGCGAGTCACGCCGTGATAATCGATGGTGACTTGAAAGACATTTGGGACTTGTATGACGGTGTAGGGCCCGACATAGCGAGGGCCTAATTTGTTGGTGACAGGGAGGTTGGCTACCATTACGGTGACATGGATGGCGAAAGGGTTTTTATCATCGGGGTTATCATTTTTGGTGTCTTGACAGGTTTGGGCGGTATGGAGGGTGTTTTGCAGATGTTGCAATGGGTCAATTGTGGAGGTGTTGGAGGGGAGGTGAGCGTGATGATGGAACGGCAGTAGCAGGGGGGTACGCCGTAAACACGTTCATGAGGGGAAATACCGTCTTCTCGGGGACAGGTGTTCAT